>CM053332.1:35651361-36161033 GCA_028583605.1 Dastarcus helophoroides
ATCAAGAAGATTCTCCTTCTGCTCGACACTTCAAAAACTTCTAGGTTCCTTGATGGTATCCTCGCTATTGATTTTAAGAAGTGCGCCCCAGAATTGACTCCTGTCCTAAGCAAATTGTTTACACTCTCTTACAGCAAAGGTGTATTACCTAAATCTAAAAATTTGCTAGGGTGCACCCTGTCCCTAAAAAAGGAAAAAGAAATCTGGCTAACAACTATCGCCAACATCGAGATTCTCAAATATCTGGAGGAAAATAGTATTATCTCGGACAGGCAATAAGGTTTTAGTCAACAACGCTTCACTGGCGATCTACTTGCATATGTTACTCATATGTGTAACTCAGCTATGGAAAAATATGGTGAGGCTAGGATTGTGGCATTGAATATCTCAAAGGCCTTTGACAGAGTCTGGCACCGATCTCTTTTCGCCAAATTAACATCTTATGATCTTTCTCCTAGACTCTGTCATTTGATATCCAATTTTCTCGCTGACCAATTTCTTCAGGTCGCCGTCGATGGAATCTCATTCGAGACATTTGCGATTAATGCAGGCGTGCCTCAGAGGTCTGTTCTGTCTCCTACTCTGTTTCTGTTACACATAAACGATCTCTTAGCTTCAACGTCCAATCTTATATACATCTGCGCAGAAGATAGTAGCCTTGTGTCATCTTTTCCCTCCGACAAACCATTATCCGTCGCTGCTTCAGATTGACTAAAGAAACAGCAGATACAGATAATTCAGCTTTCGGGTTTTTATCATTTTTCTCAAAATTTCACTTCCTGAAATTTTAGATTTTTTCAGTTTGTTTATTTTCAATAACCATTTTTTCAGAAGTAGCCTTTTTTCAAAACTTTAGATTTTCTTTGCAAATTTTGACTGTTCTAAAAATTTAACGTTTTCCCTAACTACGGCCCTTTTTTGGAAATTTCTAAGTTTTTCCAAACCCATCCTTTCTTTTCTTGAATTTCCTTTTTTTTTGATATTTTTACTTAATCGTTAAAATTTGATTTGTTTTTTCAAAATGTTACTTGGTATAGGAACTTTGACTTTAATTTCAAATTTTGATATTTTCTCTGTCCGAAAATTAAAAATTTTTCTTTAAAATTCGTTTTTCTCTCGAAATGTCTATTTATTCTTAGATTTTGCTTTTTTCTTAATTTTGACTTTATTTATTTATTGCCAGATTTTGGCTTCTCTGATCAGTTGGACTTGCTCTCGGAAATTTTGCGTTTTTTTTAACATTTTGCCTATTTTTCGAAATCGCGAAATTGTATCCAAATCTGCTTTTCTTTTTTTCAAAATTCGTCTTTTATCCGATATTTTGACTTTAATGCTTAAATTAGATTTTTTTTTTCAAAATGTTACTCACTGTATGAATTCGGCTTTACATCATAAAATTAGGTATTTTCTGTTTCTGTAAAATTTTTTCTTCGAAGTTTGTTTTTTATTATTTCATTTTCATTTGCTTTCCTATTTTTTTTTTGAAATCTTGGGAATAGAATATTGTGTATCTACTAGTAAAAACAATACATTCACGGACGACGATGCAAATTGTGGCCGAGACGTTAGCCAAGGCTAACATATATCTAAGCAAGGGAGTGTGCTTTTACTACGAGGTACACATAGTATTTTTTCTGGAATCGCAATAAATATTACTTTTAATTAAGGAATTTTTATAAATATATGACATTTTTCATGGTCATTTAATTTTTTTTGAAATCGGCAATCACTATATGTTTTTCGTCATCCGGTATGCGAAAGTTACCTATTTTCTTAGCATAGGAAAAAGCTTCCTCGAAGTGTTTTGAGATGGTTCACTAGGAACAGACTACAATAGTATGCGTATTGTGATGCCTGAAATTGAGTCGAGAAAATGGGAATTCTAGACTGATTTCAGAAAAAAAATATTTATGAGAATGCTTATGTCGATATGCAAATAAAAACTTACAAAGCATAATGAAACTTTGCAAATGTTGGCTATATTCTCGAAATTTGTTTTCTGGAGAAAATTTTGTAAAAAAAGTTAAAATTTTCAAAAATTTTATTAATTTTCTCAACATTTCCAAAAAATATTTTTACCGATATATTTACCGTTTCTATTACAATTTTGATATAATTTTAAAAAATAAACAATAATTTAGGAAAATATCGAAATTGTGTGAAAAATTCAAAATTTTCAGAAGCAGAAAATGTCAAAATTTAAAATTTTCAGATCTGATATTTAAGAAAAATGAACTCGTGACGAAATCTTAAAGTCCATGAAGCCGAAATTTTTAGGTGAAGCTCGAAAATAAAAGAAAACAATCGAATTTCCAAAGAATGTCAAATTTTGACAAAATAAATGTTTAATTTGGTAAATAATTTAAAATATCGAAAACAAGACGAATAAAAAACCAATATTTAAAAAAAATCGAATTTTACGAAATATCGTACGGGCTTAGTCTTATTAAATGGACCCTCTTTATTTTCGTTATTATCGACTATTTTGAAGTTTTGAAAATGTATTCCTACATAATGTTTCCTAAATTTTTAATTTTCTTAAATAAATAATATTGTCTGGTGTATGTATACAGGGTAAATCAATATCAAGTTGTTTTTCCTATGGGACACTCTATATATTTTTAGATATTTGGATTCTGCTAGGTTTACAGAAATTAAATACAGTGTATCCCAACATAGAGCACTGAAAAGGGGTTTATTTTTTACTTGGGGAAAAAGATATTCCTTATAAAAACTTCTGCTTAATTTGAAATAACTGAAAATGAGATTATTTTGTTTTTTTTTAACAGGGAGTTCAATTATTTCCAAATTCTAATAAATGACTTGGAATTCACTGCTGCTATTTTTGGTAGTATCGAAAAATATTATTTAAAATTATGGTTTAGAACTGCAAAAAAATTCTAATTTTAAATTTTAATTTATTTATGAAGATGCCTACAAATAGAATAGATCTGGAATTCAATAAACGTGAGCATTATTGCACCCTGAGTTTATTCTGCCTGCATGACGGTTGTAGTAATTATTCCATAGTTTCTTATACAGATCACTAGGTGGCTCTATACCTAAGAAGTTTGTAGTTACTTAAGAGGACACCACAAAGAATGATTCGAAATACTGAGATAAAATTCATTTTTAATCAAACTTGACTAAGGAAAGGGAAAACGTAGATTAATTTCTTATTATTCACAAATCAACACTACCATTTGTTTTGATGGGTATCATCACTTAAGATGATGTTTTCAATTCCTGTCACAGCCTTCCATTTTTTTTTTCTCTTCAAACAGCACAGTGTCACCACAAATTACATTTGGGATTATTTTAAGTGCATACCTTTAGACGAAGCATTTGTTAGGCTGAAGTTGAGTATGCCAAACTAACGAGATCTGATAAGATCGAAACTAGTATTTGGTTCCTAAACTGTGAATTTGATAAATGTTTCAAACTTATAGGTATGTGCATTAGAATGCGGAAAATAAAACTTCAGGTACGAAATGCTTATAGAATTACAAAGAGAAGAGAAATGTTCACAGAAGTAGGTAGGTGGATAATACCTCTGAATGATTAGTTTAATCACTTATTATCAAAAACCTATTTATTTTCTGGTGTTTAACCTAGATTTCTAACCCTGTTTTGATTAATTTTTATAAAATTTATTAAAAATTTTAGCCTTTAAGCACTTTTCGTCATTACAAACTACATTTTTAAAAACAATGTTTCGACACAACCAAAAATAAGCAACAATTCACCCTTGACCATTTTTTGAAATTTTATAATAATGGAACTCCCCTGTACAAAAAATTCTAAGAAAGATGTTATTGTTGGTGATTTCAAATCAAGCAGAAATTTGCATAAAGCATAAGGTGAAAGCAGGATGTCATCTTATAATCTAAAATTAACTTGTCTCGGGATTTGTCATAGATATCTACAGTAACTGTGATATTGAATTTATTATATTTGGCTGTTTACCAGTGTATTAATAACATCAACAAAATTCCTAAAAAATGCTAAAAGCCATAACGTGTTGCTAACCATAGGATTGAAAGTGTAAAGTTGGGATCAATGGTACATCAGTGCAAAACACGTCTACTTACTTTACCGAAACTGCCTTTTCCGATGGCCCTCAGGATTTGGAAGTGATCGAAGTTCACTGAAACAAAACAAATTCAATAGAGATAAATCCGTGAATCGAGATAATGGGATTTGAGAAAACCACAAGTGCTTTGGCATTATCGTTATTTTATCCTGTTAAAAGTTGCCGCTAAGCGGGAATATTAAATTAGAATTACTACAGGAAAAAGGCAGCTTTTGCTCTTTATTTATTTTACCCCAACTGTTTCCACAGCGCCTAGTGTTAACATAAATAGAACGAACATACATTGTGAACATTTGAAATGTGACGGGACAATGTTACACGTGAATTCACAAAGCGAGATAAATAATCTTGTTACAGATTCGAGATAGTGGAACAATAATGGCAGAAATGGACATTCATACAATTTATCCCACTTTTAACCACAAAAATGCGAAATATCAGCAACGATTAAACTTCATGCATTATTTATACAGTTAAATTGGTTCATATTTTGCAGGTGATTTAACAAATACCCATGAGATTTACATATGATAATACATTAAATTTGAAGGCTTGGGCTGTTTTGTTGTTGCATTCAAAGGTAAATTAAAATTGAATGCACAGATTGATGGATTTAAACATTTATCAGTTTCAAAATTTGGTAACCAATAACGGTTTCGGATTTGGTACTTAGATCTCGTCAGTTTGGTATATCCAACTGGCATGCAAGTCATCTATCTATTGATTGTTCTGCTACCAACGATCTGCTGCTGTGCATCTTCTCTCATAGATGGTTGTGTTTCACCAATGCAGTGGAGATTACATTTTATTTGCAAGAATCTTGTTGAATCTTTTCCACTGTTTCTACAGACCGATGATAGGTAGCGCTATACTAAGCAGTCACATGGACTAACTCTTATACCTACTTAGTGTACACTTGCAGCATAAACATTTATCAGGTTTGAGTTACGAGGATAGTTTCAGAAGTACCCCGAACTGACATGTGGAATGGCGCTTATTATTCTAAAAGAATGGCTGTGGTAGAAAGTGTCAACCTTATAAAGCTTAAATTTAAAATTTGACGACAGTACATTGTTTAGTATTTGGTTGACAGTGATATTCGCGGAAAAATTCAGGATCCGCGATCTCGCGAAAAAATTCGCGAAACGCGGAAAAATTCGCTATCCAAAAGCTGAGGGGTGGTGCAGAGGTCTGGGCCAGAAAGAACGAGCACCTCTTCATCAGTTACCGAAATTTTCGCGGCCAAATTTCAGCGCGAATACGCTTCAGACAGTGTAGTGCAACAAATACACGTAGATCTGTATGAGAAAGTGCACTTGCTGAGCAAGCCAGTGAAAGCGTTCCTTAATAATAAAAGGGGGCTGGCATTTAGGGTAGCATCGCACCTGTCCAAGGAAGGAGCTTAGCAACATGCTCTTTTATCAGCTACACCCGCGACTAAAGAGGTGCCTTTTCCCACACAACTTCCCAACTTGGATGATTTGACCGCTTTGGTCGGTGCAATACTGAGATGTACTACCAGGCCGACGGATCGGCAAAAAGAGAATCACCTATTGCAAAGCAAGAGTCCAAGCCAGCGCCCCGCAGCCTAACCAGCTGCGCCGAAGCTGTTCGCCCTGGCCACCATTGGCATTAGGGATTGCCCAGAACGTGCCATAGAAAACTGAAGGGATCAAGGTTCCTTCAAGTCGACCGGCAGCAGCAGATTCAGCCCCATAATCAAGCCCAGGGCAAACGCGAGAAAGCCCGAAGCCAGCGGCAGCGATGAGCTACTATCTACCAGCCGCCAACACAGGAGCAAGCAATAAGCTTTCTTCAGCAGTCGCGAGGCCCACCGCGACCTCTTCCACGTATCCAGCTCAGCGTGGGTGAACGAAGCTTTTTCGCACTTATCGACACTGGTGCTAACGGAAACTTCATACGAGTTCCAGAGATCTAGATTGGAGACCATGTAAAGACGATCGACTTCCTAGTCGTCGAGGATCTCAGAAAGAAAATCATCCTAGGTTATCCATGGCATCGGGATAAGAATGCCTACCTGGATGCCAGGCGTGGATGCCTCCGTTTTGAAACGGAATATCTGCTTGGATCTAATTACAGAAGCCACGATATCTTAGTTCCCGCCGTTGAAGATGCCTTCCCAGAAAAGCTAAAACTGCATCTGCGCAAACTCCTGGAGGAGTTTAAGGACCTATTTGGAGGACAGAAGGGCAACACTACCACTAAGTCCATGTCCCACCACATAGGGATTATGGATCCAACGCCTTCTCAATTGAGACCATACACTCTGAGGCAAAGCAAAAGGCTACGTACTCGCAAATTGTCCAAGGTCATCAAGCTTACTACTTCGGAATACGTTTCTCCGGTCGTCATGGTCCCAAAGAAAGATAGTACCTGGAGGTACTGCGTTGATTACCGTTAGCTGAACTCGCAGACCGCTGACAAAGCGACGTCATTGGCGTTAATCCCGCAGACACTGAAGACTTGGGTAACGCCACCGTTTTCTTCTCCCTAGATCTCAAAGCTGGCTATCGGCAAATTTCGCTCAGCCCATAGTCGAACAAATTTACGGCTTTAACAACTCCCAATGGTGCCACATACCAATTTCGAGTGCTACCCTTCGGCCTAAAGAATGTTCCTGGGACCTTCCAACGATTCATGTCCCAGGAAGTTCTGCCAAGGCTCCTAAACAATTTTACTCTGATCTACCTGGATGACATTATTGCCTACTATTCGACTTACAAGGAACATCTAACCCACCTCCAGGTAGTCTTTGATCGACTGCGAGCCCACGGCCTGACATGCTCCCCGGATAAATGTCAGTTGGGAAGCACTCATATCAAGTATCTGGGTCATTAACTTGGCCCAGCAACCAATGAGTCTCTGGCGTGTCATCTAGGCTCTATCCAGTCCATGAAACCACCTAGAACTCGCAAGCAACTTCGTCGCTTCTTGAGACTCTGCGGCTGGCTGCGCGAATATATTCCGGATTTTCCCAGTTAGCTGCACCGCTCACTGATATCTTGAGCACTAAGAAGTTATACCGCTAAACCCAGGAATGCACTTTGGCCTTCGAATCCATAAAGAAGGCCAAAAAAATTCCTTGCCAACTCCACCGCCCAGATCCGACACTTCCCTTCGTCCTACAAACGGACGCTAGTGGCATAAGCATGTCTGTGGTCGTTTATCAGCAGGTCGAGGACGAAGGGAAAAGAGTCATCTCCTACGCTTGTGCAAAGTTCACGCTCACCGAACGGAGATAATACATAAATGAGCAGGAGTGCTTGGCCATTGTTTGAGCGGTAAAGAAATATTGGCCCTATCTGGAGAGTCAAAAGTTTATTTTTCGAACAGACGACCAGATGGCCGAGCAAAGATAACGCGCTGGGCACTGCTGCTCCAACACTACCACTTTTCAGTGGGCACTGCCCTGGCAAGATGAACAAGCTTTCGGATGAGCTGTCTTGAAATACTTCCTCAGTATTCGCCCCAGCCCACAAAACAGACATGGAGGAACTTCTCACACCAGATGCCATTCTCAAGGAATTCATCGTGGAACCGCTCTGTTGTCAGATAGAAGAAGACACACTAACGGAAGAGGTGAAGCGAGCTCAGGAAGAGGACGGGTCGGTACAGGCTAGGTTGACTCGACTCCAAAACCCTTTAGGCCCTGAAGCTGAAGATTGGAAGTACACCTTCCGGCAGCCAGCACCACCTGGAGCAAGATGGTCATCTTTATAGGCGCGATGGAATGCGTCCGGTTGTCTCGCAAGCAGCTGTAGCTAGGATCATCTACGAACACCATGACACAAATCTTGCGAGCCATCCAGGACGAAACGAGACTGCTGACTGCATAGCCCGTCATTTTTACTGGCCGACCCTTGAACAAGAAGTTACATACTACGTCCGTAGTTATCTCCTTTGTGCAAAATTCAAGAGAAGGCCACCACACGCAGCTGCAGCTGCGCATTGCAGCTTAACCTTACCTTTTAATTTTGTGAAAAAGTCGAATTTTGAGAAAAGAATCTCAATTTCAAAAAACATTGTTCTCAAAATTTAAAATTTAGTAAAGACGTTGAATTTAAAAAAAATCTTTTTCTCTAAATCCTGAAAAATATTTTTCTCAACATTTTTATTAACATTCTGATCCCATTTAGACAGAAAACATTTTCACAACCATAAAGTGGACTATTTTTTGAAATAGACAAATATTAAGAAAATTTTTGGTGGAACGGGCTGATCCTTGGTTATCTTTAAAAATTGAAACACAGAACTTGTCCCCTGAAACCAAGAAAGATTAAAAAACACAACAAAGGTTGCTCTGACGCGTTTCGATAGCCAAGCTGTCATCTTCAGAGAGAAACTAACACCTAATCTTAAAATTTACCCTTATATACTAAAAATATTCACTTCGTGCATGATCGACCACATCCGAACGCGCATGCGCAGCTAATCGTACACGTCGTAGTGTCACAATTCCTTATCTATCTAACTATTTTTAACAGAGATGAATGGTCTAAAGGCCAGCGCAACCATTCATAAGGTTGTCTCCAGCCTTATGGTTGGCTAAGCTTTCCCATGCATTTAACACATAATTCTTATTTACTACTCCTAACAATTTATTATTATTATCTATCCTATGATCTAATTCAAAAGCATGTCGAGCCACACTTGACTTCTCAGTTTTTCCGTACCTCAAATGAGCTAAATGTTCCTTTAGTCGGATTTTAAGAGATCATCTAGTTTGCCCGACATACTTTTGAGGACAGTCCCTACATGAAATTTGGTAAATACCGGACTTATCCGTTTGCTCTACTTTATCCTTTAAACTACCCAAAAGCGAATTTAATTTGCCGTTAGAAGTATAAACAACCCGGAAGCCCTGTTTTCGTAAAATTCCATTGAAACTTTGCGTAAGCGAGGGTTCAAATGAAAGTGAGACGAACTTAAAGTTTTTGTTTTCATCAGCTCGGAAAGTTGTGGTATTTATCAATTCACATTTGAACTTTTTCCTATTAATAATTTTATAAATAATATTTGGATCGAATCCATGAACTTTAGCTATATGTTTAATTGTCTTCAGCTCCTTTCCGAATCTTTCCCTATTAAGAGGAAGACTCGGAAGACGATGGGCAAGGAAGTTGAAGCTTGCCATTTTTTTTAAAGTAAATTTCGAAATCAAAAATAAACGATTTTTGAAACAAAAGATCAAAAAATAGAATTTTAACAATAAAATCGAAATTTCGAAAAGTAAAATTCCGGGGAAAAAGTAAATTTTAGGAAAAAGACTATTTTCAGAGAAAAAGTAACAATTTCGGGAAAAAAGAGGAATTTACCAAGAAAATATTAAATATTGAGATAAATTTTGAAATTTCATGAAAAAGAAACCAGTCGAAATGTATAAAAAATCAAATTTAAAATTTTGAAAAATAGCTAAATGTTCGAAATTTAAAAAAGAAAAACCAAATTTTGGGAAAACTTCGAAAAGGGCAAAAATTTAAAATGTTCCAGAGAAAGTCAAATTTTAGGAGCAAAGTCGAAATCCTCAAAAAATATAATGTAAACTTTGAGAAAAAGGCGAAATTGGGAGAAAATAATAAAATTGTGCAAAAAATTTTGAAATGAAAATTTGAAATTTTCCAGAAAAAGTCAGGTTTTATTGAAATTAAGGAACAAAGCAAATTTTAGAAAAAAAAACGAAACTGCTCGACTAAAAGGAAGACAGGCGCCCTACATTGCCTCATGTGGGATCATAAAATGGCCAATATTGTGATACACGTCGAAATTTTGACAAACAAATTGAAGCTTTTAAGAATTTTTTCGTAATTTTCTTACAAATATTTTAAATTTAAAAAAATATACTTTCTTATCAGAAGATCAACGAAATTTCCAGGTAAAGGCAAATTTTAATAAACACACTGAAATTTGTAAAAATCAAAAAAAATCGAAATTTTCGGAAAAAGGCAAATTTCCAGAAGTGGCAAAATTTTGGAAAAAAAAACGACGAACTTTTAAATAAAAATTTCAAATTTTGATAAAGTCATGTTTGATAAAAGAAGTCAAATTTCATAAACAAATGCAAAATTAAAAAAAAAAAGACAAATTTTGTAAAAAGCTTAGAAATTTGCGAAAATAAGTCGAAATTTCGAACAAATATTTCAAGCGAAGAATGAATTTTAAAGGTGGAAAGAAATTTAATTTCTCGAAATTTCGATTTTTTTTTAGAGATTATTTTCCAATTTTTGATCTATGTCTTAAGTTTTTGTCTTTGTCATGTATTCCTCAAGTTATCCTTAAAATATCGACTTGTTTTTAGAACATTTTTGTGTTCATTTTAACTATTTATATTTCCTAAAATTTCTACGTTAACTTCAAAATTTTGACTTTTCTTTAAAAATTTAGACTGAAATCTGAATATTTCGAATTTGTTTTAGGAACTAGACGTTTCAAAGTTGACATTTTGGGGAAAAAACTAGAATATTCCAATTTAAGTAAAAATTTTAGAAATAAAGGGCGTTAAAGGTTTCATTTTTTTTTCAATTACAAATATTAAAATTTTTATTTTCTTAAAAATTCATTTTTTTCCATAAAATACTGACTTTATACTTCAAAATTTTGGACTTCTTTGTCAAAACTGTAAAATTAAACCCAGAATTTTTGTTTCCTCGAATTTTTCTGTTTAATCTAGTTTTTTTAACCCTTGAGCGAGACCTTTTCAATTATTTAAAATTTAAAATTGCAAAGTTTTTACTTTTTCCTTAAATACTTCGCCCTAAAAAAGGACAGTTCGTAGTTTTCTCCAAATTTTATCGTTTTGTCCTCAAATTTTAATTTTGATCTAGAAAAGTTGAGAAGCTATAGCTGTGCCTTTTTTTCCAGAACTCTCTCCTTCTCCTTTTACTCTCAAAATTATCATTCATTTTAATTAAAAATGTCAAAGTTTTGCTTAAAATATCTACTCATATGTCAAACTCTAAATTTAAACCTGACATTTTGTCTATTTAGTTATTTTCTATGTTGTGATTCGAAATGACGAGAAAAAACAATTTTTTCAACATTTTCGTCGCGGTCAAAATTTCGAATGAATAAATTGAATTTATTGACGCAATGTTTTTTAAATCTCGATTTCAATTTTACAATTTCGACTTTGCTTAAAAGTTCGGAAAAATACCAAAACAAGGATTTAAGTCAAGACTGCAAGAAAAAAGTCACCATTTTTAGAAAAGAAATGAATTTTGATTTTGCAGTTAATATCTTACTAAGACATAAATTGGAAGAGGAATTTTGGAAAAGGTCAAACTTTCGGGAAAGATATATTAACAGAAACAATCAAAAATTCGATTTGTTGTTTGGAATTTTGAACGAAATATTCTGAAAAAACCTAACATTTGAGTTAATGACAATATTTCTAATTTAAAGTTTAAATGTTAAGAACTTTATTTTTCTTTATGGTGAACCCTTATTAGTCGGAAACATTATGTTCAGGCCCGTAACCAGGGGGCAGCCCCCACCCCCCAAAATTTGTTGGCTCCACACTAGATAGAACTGAATTTTCCAGATGTACGACCTTTTTAAAAACCATTTTTAAATGGATCATTTTGTTTTCGCACTGAAATCCAACGATGTTTTTTTTTCAAATTTGGCGCCATTTCTTATTATTAGAGACCGGATTTTAAGCACAATTAAGTAGGATAAAAAGTTAAAAAAAATGTTAAATTAGGCAAAAACGAACAGCTAAAGAAGGCACCAAAAAGGTAAAATAATCTAAAAAACAGTCATTAACAAACCAAAACTTACAATTAACAAAAAAAAAAAATTTGAAATCTTAGTCTAAATTAAAAAAAAATAGACTTTAGGTTATGGTCAGGATATTCAGAAGGAGTTTCGAGTTCATTCTCGAATTTTCACCCTAAATTTTAAAATTTTTACCTTTAAATTCGTTTCTAGAAAAATTTAAAATGTTCTTGAAATTCGTTTGTTTATTTGAAATTTCAATCTTACGTTTTAAATGTTATTAAAAAAAATGTTGAATTTTGCAAGTTTCTTAAGCATAAACTCCACATTTTGAAAAAAAAATCTAACTTTGAGAAGAACTGTAAATTTTTACAAGCAATTTTTTGAGATTTAACACAAAATTTTGAGAAAAACTTGGGTTTTGTAATAATAGCTTTACAGTTTTCGGTATTTGAATAAAATTTTGAATATTAGGCCCTTTACTAAAAAGTCAAAATCTGTTATAAGCTATTATTCTGAGTAGACATTTTTTAATAAGATATTTTTATAAATTTTTCTATGATTTTGCTAACATGACCATTGAACTTTTAAAAAATGTCTAAAATGTCGATTCTTTTATAAATTTCGAGTTTTACACAAAACTTGAGCACTTTTAAGTTGGAAAATTCAGGATTTTTTTAATAACTAACCCATCAGCTTAACTCGACATTTTTAAAATTTTTCAAACAGTTTTAACTTCATAATAAAAAATTTCGAAATATTTTGTTATAAAGTTGATTTGTTTATACTTCGATTAGGATTTCGAAAATTCGACTTTTTTTTCCAAAATTCGACTTCTAAGTGAAAACTTTCAAACAAATATTGAATTTTCTATCTTTGTTGCCAAATTTCAACTTTAATTAGGAAATTTTTTACTTTTAATCACGATATTTCAATTTTAAATTCATATTTTTAGAAAAACTTGATTGATAACATTTTTTCAACTTTTTACGACGAGTTTAAAAATGTCAAGATTAAAGTCGAAATTTTGAAAAAAAAATGAGCCTAATGACTAGTTTATTTTTCAAAATTTTTACATTAGCACTGGTTCAAAATTCAGACTTCTTCAAAATATTTTGTCTTTCTTTCTAGATATTTAATTTTAAAAAATCCCTTGGCCATTTTGAGACAATACTAAGTTTAAGGAAATATCAAAGTTTATTTTTTGAGTTTTGTTTCAAGGCAACATGTTGAGTGTTATTAGTTTTTGTTAATAAATTTTATCTTTTGGAAGTTACAGATTTTTTTAGAAAATTTTGACTTTAAACCTTTTTTTTTCAAAAATTATAGCTTCTTTTTTCTTCGGATTTAGAAAATCATTCTAAATGTCAACATATTTCTAAAATTTGGAATTTAAAAAACTAAAAATTTCGAGTTCAAACAGTAAAATTTGCTAAGAATTAACATATCCTACTTTTTGTTCGGAAATTCAAAATTTATAAAAAAGTTAATATTGCCAGAAATGTTCATTAATGAATTCCCGTTATTTTTAAGTATAAACACGTCGTAATTAAACTTTTTTTAGAACGAGTTTGTTTACTCTAAATATAGACTTTTCTAGACATTTTAAATTAAAATTCCAAATTTAAAAAACTCAAGATTAAGTTCATAATTTTGATATCTGACATTTTTCACAAAAATTTTGGCGAAATTTCCAGGTTTCTAGAAAGAATCGAAGTTTAAAAAAATATTTCTTAGTTTGAAGTAAACACCAAGATTTTAAACTTTGAATTTTAAGAAAAAAAGTAGAAGTATTAACATACTTCGCATTTAACAAAAAATCTAAGTCAAAGTGAAAATTTCAAAAAAGTTCGAAATTTTGAGATTAAAAGTAAAACTTAAAAAAAAACATAAATAACTTCATAGCAAAAACTTTTTTTCGAAATTCGGTAGAATCAAATGCATTTCGACATTGCAAATTCAGATAGCAACAATAATTCCCAAAATTGCCCAAAATAAAAAACTTAGGAATTGAAGTTGTTTGCCAGTTAGAAAAAGAGTTGGACGGTAAGAGGAAACTTGAACTTAAAAAAACATGTTATCTTCTAGAATTTAGAAAGAATATCGAAATTCTAAATGTTCGAGTGCAAACTTTAAATTTGAGATAAAAGTTAAAATTATGAATTTAATCAAAATTTGAAAAAAATTTTAGAAAAAAATTGCAGCTAATTTTAAGCTATAAATAGAGCATTTTCTAGAGGCATTTTTCATACACGAGGGCAGGTTATAGAATACAGTTCAACATAAATTTTAGAAAAGGAATATCTTTCGAATAATTTTATCATCTTACCCACTTATATATTTTTATTTAGAAATTAATTTAAAATAAATAGGCAACAATGTTATTAAATTACTTTGTAAAAATGTCAGAAGAGTTGGAGTCTAGAAATATTTTTAGTGTATTTTTTTATATTTTAGTATACTTGTATACATAATAATATTAGTAATAAAGTAGTATTGGACCGCAGCTTCTTAGCTCTAACCTAAATGCAAGCCAAGACTAAATAGTTTTAGCAGAAGGATCGCAGCCAACCTCCCAAAATTCAGGTTACAGGTCTGATTCTGTTTATTAATTTTATTTATCAAAAATTTCAATATTTCCAAACTGGGTCGCAAAAATCTAAAATAAAATTAATAGGCATGAATTTTTTATATTTTATTCTCGAAATTTTTACTGATTTCTCAAAATTTTTCAGTTTACTGTTTTATTTCATTTTTTGTTGTTTTATTTTTTAACTCGAAACTCTAAAAAATAAATCGAAATTTGAAGAGAAACGAAAATGAACATTTTTAGAAAGTTTAAATTTTGGAACAAAATAAAAACTTTGAAAGAAAAATCAAAATTAATAAAAAAGTTCTGAAAATCATTTTTTTAGACAAAGTGATTGCAGTTACCAACTTATACCAACCCACAAAATACTTTTCAGTGATGCTGTAATAGAATTGTTGCAAAATTCAGATTTTTGCTTTAAAAAATATTTACAACAATGTTGCGTTGCTTCTTAAAATTTCATCAAATTTAGGACTTTTTTTAAAATATTTTTATAGCAGTCTCGATTTTTTTTAAATTTTTTGTGTTGAAGCTCAATATGTCTAAATTAAAATTTAAATGTTAAGAACTTTTTTATTCATCGTGGTAAACTCTTATTGGTCAAAAACGTTATGTTTATTAATTTTATTTAACAAAAATGTCAATATTTCCAAACGGGTGGCAGAAATGTAAAATAAAATGAATAAACATGAATTTTTTACATTTTATTTTCGAAATTTTGACTGATTTCTCAAAATTTCTAGTTTACTGTTTTATTTCATTTTATGTTGTTTTATTTTTCGACTCGAAACTCTATAAAATAAATCGAAATTTGAAGAGAAAAAAAAATAAAAAAATATTTTCCACTGTTTTTAAAATTTGAAATGTTTTAACGAAATATTGATTATACTTAAGCATTTTTATGAAATTTAAGAATATTTTATCGATATTTCATCTATTCTCTCGAAATTTTAATTTTTTTTTCGAAATATTTGCATTTAATTTTAAACTGACTATAGAAGTTAATTAATTTTATTTAACATAAAAAATTAATGCACATAATATTTCCGACCAACAAGAGTTTAAAATGAAAAATAGCTATAGGAGTCTAAATCTACCTACGAATTGTAGGTCGAATCTATAATCATTTCTTTAAAATTGCATCATTTAAGCCGTTCGTACAAATCAATATTTAGCAATTGTTATTCAATTCATGTTTGAAAATGGAATAAAGCGAGAATATTGGTTGAATTCACTTACAATAAATGATACTACTCATGATTTCGACCTCAATATTAAGGAAGCTTTTTGGAGCTTTTAAGATGTTCCTAAAAATGAGTGGAACACTAATGGAGCAGCAGCAATGCCTGACAGTAATGTAAGGCTTTTGGAAAAAATATAAAAGCATTTCTGATTTTATTTGAATAATTTTTATTGTGCATTGGAAATACCTTATCCTCTAACTTTAATTGTAAAAAAGTATTCACGATGCTATTTAAAATAATAAATATTATTCGAACAAAGGGAAAGGTTTCGAAATGTAAGTAAAGAGCTCCATTTAAATAAGCAGAAATAGATTCTTTTATAATTTATAATTGGACGACAGCAGAAAAGAACCAAGCCACAAATTCTTAAATATTAAATGTTTAGCATATAATTCAGACGAAGTCATAATCTTGGCAGCAAAAAAAAATCAGGCCTCATGTTAAAATCTAGTATTGTCATAAAACGAAGAATAGTTGAGTGATCTGGGCATGTAAGTAACCTGCAAAAGGCACCCAAGTGCTTTGGTTCCTTTCTGTAAAACGAAAAGTTAACAATATATTGTTTTTATATCTGTAGGTAGAATAGGGCAGGGCAGGGCATTTGCTTCCACCTGGCTCAATTAATCAATCAGATGTTTATTTTTATGAAAAGGTGGAGTGCTGGACATCAAAAGAACAAGAGACCAGAACAGGTTGAAAAACCTAGCTCAGAGAATGAAAAAGAACAAGAAGAAGAAAAACAAGAAGAGTTTTTCCAGAATTTTCTATTTTTTCTTCAAAATTCCTTATCTCCAAATTTGATATTTTGTCGAAAATTCAGCTTTTTTTTTAAATATGTATTTTTTCACAATACTTGACTTTCTTTTGAAATTTCGAAACATCTTTAAAGTTTAATTTTTTTTATCCAAATTTCTACTTCTCAATATCTTAAATATTTATTTCGAAATTGTTCATTTTTTAGGGTTCTATACGTTTAAAGAAAAAAATGGAACCCTTATAATCTGACTCTGGTGTCCGGCCATCCGTCCGATTACCACAAAGAAGTTTTTTGCAAAAACTATGTAATGTAGAAATTTAAAATTTTGCACAGCGTTAGCTCTCGATGACTCACTTAAACACAACCAGTCAACGATTTAAGAAAGAAAATATTTTAAAATAAAATAGGGATTAATTTGGTCACCGAAAAATCAAGTTTTAGTTAAATCTAAAAATTCTAAAACATTTTTTTAAATAATTTTTATTGCAGTGGTCTTAAAGATTCAGCTCAAAATGTGTCAGAAATGAGCGCCACTCCTCTTTTGATCCCATAGGTTTCTACAGATAAAATTTATATTTTTATAGGGTTAGTAGACATTAGGTCATATAATATCGAAAAACTAAATAGTGGAGTGCCTGGAGCATTAAAAATCCAAAAACCTAGGATTACAGTTACAGTGAGTGAAATTAAATAAAAATGAAATGTTAGCTAACAATATATGTAAAAAAGTTTACCTATTAAAATTGTGATCTTCATTAAAAATAATAGTAATAATAATAAACTGGGTATTTCAAAATAAAGTGCTCATACTTAAGGAGTTTCAGTTACTTTAAGACAACTTTATTTACATAAATTTTCTTTTTTCGGACTTCCAATTTTGTTAATTTGTTTAACTCAAAATCTCTAGAAAAAAGTCAAAATTTTCATCAGAGAAACCCTTTTAAAAACAGACTATTTATCAAGTTAAAAATAACAATTTCCAAATTAGAACAGAAACAGCATTCTCAAAATTTCGAACCTAATTTCCAAATGTGGAATATTTGAGGAGTTCTCAGTTTTTGATTAAGCAAATCTTAATACCTACTACCAGAAATTAGAAATTTTTATCAAAATTCCATGTTTAAATTTGAAAATTGCATATTTTTTAATTCCAAATTTTCTAAGAAACCTTAAATAGTTCCTAAATTTTTGCATTAAACCAAATTTTTTTTTATACATTTTATTTTTTTTTAAATTTAAAATTTTTTCTTCTAATCCGCACTTTAATTTTAAATTTTTATCGAAAATTCGACCATTTTTTATAAATATGTATGAAAATTTTGAGAATTTTTAGTTTAAATTTTAATGGTGAAGTTTTTCTTTAATGTATGTCTGTAATTTAAAAATACCTATCTACCTTGTTCAAAAATTTAAATCTTTAAACGTAATCTTTTACAAAATTCGAATTTTACAAAATATCCCCTTTTTTAGAAAGCTCGACTTTTTATTGAAAATTTAAACTTTTTATAAAATTGTCGATATTATTCAAAATTTCGACTTAAAAATTTTTGATATTTTCGCAAAATTTTTCTGCTTTTCAAAATTTCAATTTTCTCGAAAATTTCGTCGAGAATTTCATTGTTTAAAATATTTTGAATTCTTTTGAAAATTTTGAATTTTCAAAATTTTGCCTCTTTGAAATTTGGCAGGACTCCTAAAAATTTTCAAAATTCGAAAATCTAGTCTGAGTTTTTACAAAAGTTCAAATTTTTTCGAAATTTCTTTTTTTTTGTTATTGAAAATCTGTTTTTTTATTTTAATTTTATATGAAAATTCCAACATTTTTTAAAATTTCGACTCCCAATTTTTTAAAAATGTAAATTTACTTTTCAAAATTGTTTGTGGCTTTTTAAAAAATATTGACATTTTTAAAATTTTATATTTTTTAAAAATCAAAAATTTGTAATTTTCGAAATCTCGAATTTTTGTCGAAAATTTCGATGTTTCTTAATTGTCAATTATTATTTCTCTGACTTTATTTTAAAATCTCAACTATTTTGAAAATTTAGACTTTTTCAAATCACAACATTTTTTAAAATCTTGGCTAGTTTTGAAGTTTTTGGTTATTTCTTAAAATTTTGATTTTTTTTGTATCTTTACTCTTCCAGAACTACATTCTTTTAAAATTAAATTAGGATGACTTTTAAAAAAGTTTGGCATTTCTAAACATCTTTCTTGTTAATAAAAAAAACATGAATTTTTCTTAAAAATTTCAGCATATTTTGACATTTTCCAGTTGTCTTAAAAATTTTGATGTTTTTCAAAATTTCGATTTTCTTTTTTGAACATTTCGATATTTTTCAATTCTCGACATTATTTAAATATTTGTTTCTTTGAAAATTGACTTTTTTTCAAAATTTCCACATGTTTTAAAAATTCTTTCTTTGGTCAACTTTACGATTTATCTTCAAATGACTTAAAAATTTGGCATTATTTTGAAAATTGGATTGTTTCAAATAACTTTAAAAATTTTGCTTTGAAATTTTTGACTATTTTTTCAGAATTTCTACACTTTTGGAAATCTTTTCATTGAAAATTTTGAATTTTTATGAAAATGTCGATATTTTCTGAATTTTAATTTTTAAAATTTTGATTTAAAATTAGTCTGTTAAAATTTAGACTTTTTCAAAAAGAAATTTTTTGAAAGTTTCGTTTTTAAAAAAATTTTGAATTTTTTGCTTTGTTTTTTAAATTAGTGCTACTTCAAAAAATTTTAAAGGTCGGTTTTTTTAATTCCGACTATTATAAAGTTTAGCATTTTTACAAAATTTTGTCTGACTTTTTTAAAAAGGGTTTTATTGCAACTTTTTTGAAAAACCAGATGTTTCTTGAAGATTTTATTTTTTTATGAAAATTTTAACATTTTTCAAAATTCAAACTTTTTTAAAAGTTCCTTAAAATTCCAAAATTTTTTATTAAACCAAGTTTTATTTTATACTTTTAGTTTTTTCCGAAATTTGAGGTTTTTCTTCAAGTCCGGAGTTGACCCTTGAATTTTTATCTAATATTTGAGCATTTTTATAAATGTTTGAGATTAAAGTGGGAATTTTTAAAATTTTGAGTTCAATTTTTAAATGTTAATATTTTTTCCAACGTAATGCTCAAATCTTGAAAAGTCTACTTTTTTGAAAATTTTAATCTTCAAACGTAATTTTCGGTTCAAGAAACGTAGATTTTGTGTTTTAAATCAAAATTTGGAGAAAAAATATAAATAAAAAAAGATAGGTTTAAATTCGGAAGGAAGATAATTGTCATTTCATAACAAGTAATTAAATAAATTGGGCGCAGAAAGGCTATCAATTAAAAAAAATGTTTTATAAACTTGGGGTTTAAAGACCAATTTCCAAGTTTCTTTTCAAAATTTCGACTTTAGTCTTAAAATATCAATTTTTTTCCAAATTCCAGAATTAAAGTCAAAATTTCAGCTTTAATTTCGACTTTAATCCGGAAATTTTGAAAAAAAAGTCGAAATTTTGCAAACTGACTTAACACACCACTGCCAACTGTCAATATTGTATACCTAACCTGAATTACGTGTTTACTTATAGTCGAAAGTTCGAGATTAAAGTCAAAATGTTGACTTTAATCTCGAGATTTTTAGAAAAGAAGTCGAAATTTCGAAATTACCTAATGGTGAAATTTCGAAAAAAAGTCGAATTTTCGAGAAAAAAGACATATTTTCAAGATAAGAGCCGACATTTGAACGTTTATCTCGGAATTTCTAAAAAAAAAAATATTTTTAAATCAATGTGCTTTCTACACCTTCTTAATTTTGACTTTTTAAACTCACAATTAAATATTTAAAAAACATCGAAAAAACATTGATCTATCATTACCGAATACCGATGTTTGAGACATCGATGTTTCATTTAAAAAATGTTGATGTTCAAACATCGATGTTCTTTTGAACGATGTTGCATCCCTACTGTCTGTGCTCAAAATTTGACTATTTTCTTGAAATTTTATTTTCTGTATTAAATTTCCATTTGTTCTTGTAATTGCGTCTTTGTTTTTCAATTTTTTTCAATATTTCGATTAATTTTTTCCAAATTTGCTTCTTTAATTCGAGTTTATTTGCAAAATTCATCTTTTTTCTTTAAACGTGATTTTTTCTAAAAAATATCAAATTTTTGTTCAATTTTATAGTTTTTTTTTTCAAATTTGGACTGTTTTTTAAAAATTTAGGCTGTTCCTTTACCTCTGTTTTCTATCTTTCTTAACGTTGTGCTTTTTTTGAAGACTTCTACCTTCTAGAATTTAAATTTTCAGAAATCTTGAATGTGGCCTTAAATTTTGCCTTTTTCTCGACATTTTCATATTTATCTTAAAATCAGATATTTAAATTTTTCAGAACTGACGAATGTTTCTTCAGAATTTTGCTTTTGTTTTTTTGAAATTTCAATCTGTTTCTCCAAATTTTGATTTTTATTTTTTCAAAATTCTTATTTGTACACTGATACTTACAAATGTTATTTAAATAAAATTATATCATTTTCTAAGAAACGGATGTTTTGAAATAATCTGCATTAAGAGTAAAATAATTTGGGTGTTTCCGGCCTTTTAAGCCAGTTTTCAATTTAGGAATAATTTTTCTGATTTTTCGAAATATCTTAAATACTGTTTATGGCAGATACCTATTATCTGGTATTATTTTAATTAGCATTTTGTAAGAGATTTAAATGTGTAAAAATATATAGGGTATTCTATTTAAAAAAATGCATTTTTAGTGCATCACTCTGTTTATGTTCATCCTGTGTGGTAAAAAATAATTTTAGAATGTACGCCTTATGCTAATTTATCTTCCTACCAAAAATATACCTCTATAATGCACAGACCAATAGGTTTGAACATTTATTAAATTCGAAGTTTGGAAACCAAATACCGGTTTAGATCTTGTTAGATCTCGTCAGTTTGGTATATCCAACTCGAATGGTAACAAATGTTCCGACAAGTAAGTACTAAAACATTCACGGGCGTCAAGTGAGTGACTCTTAGTATTACTCCCTATTGGTCCATAGAGAAACTATGTCCATCGCCAAGAATGTCGTATGCAAGAAGAATGCAACCTAGACTACAAATTCATGCAGCCCTCCAGGCGTGTATAGTGAAGCATAGGTAGCTGAACTACCAACAGTTGAAACACTGCCACCTAGCGAAGCCGTTGCTCTCTAGGAGAGTTCCCAGAAGACAAGGATTCTATAATGATTCAGAACGCTGCAGAACGTACTAATGACTCACCCTGTATAAATCTAAATTTTCTTTCAAGCTCTTAAAATCAAAATTGTTTTTTTCGAGTTTAATTTTTTTTTTTACTTAATATTTATTTTATTTGTTTCTAAGCTTGAACCCATAATTTTAAAAAACTATGTTTTCCAAATGTTTAAAAGCTCTAGAAAAAGTTACAATTTTTTGAACGTTTTTATTAATAAATGCAAATTTTTAAAGTAAATAGCTTTTCTTTAAATGTTTTTAGTTCAAATAGAAATTTTCACCTTTTTCACTTAAAATTTAGATTTCCCTCTGTAAAAAAACTATAATAAAAGATTTCCAATATTTTGAAAATGCACCAAAAATTTGGAAACATCTTAATTTTTAAGCCGAATGTTTAAATTTTTTTTCTTAAATTGAAAACTAAAAAGGCACACTCTTTTATAGCTTGGAGTTAAATTTTCAACTTTTTTTCGATATTTTAACCCTAAACTGGAACATTTGTCTTTAACTTACAGAAAAAAGCCGAAAGTTCTTTTTCAAGCTCAGCGTTTCTGTCTATTTTTCTTTCAAAATTATTATTAATATAAAAAAAACTTTATAATAAAACATGTGTTTCATGAAAAAATATTTTTCATCGTGTAGCGTTTTCTCTTTGATTGGTTATAGCGGTTGCAATAAAAATACACTCATGGACAAAATTATCGAATATTTTTTGTTAACACTATTACTCGAATAAGATTTTAAATTAACGGTGTAAAATTATATATGTGTTGATATTATTCATCTAGTAGGTGAATGCACTCAATTGTTTTAATATGTTTTGATATGTAGTTCATTTTAATGGAGTTATTTTCTATCACGCGTATTGTCACTTAAAAATTCCTCACATAATTCAAGAAACATAGTGAATTAAGTTATTTGTAGTAAAGCTTAGTAAGTGTTACTGATTTTAATTTGTTGTTTCCTCTATTTCAAAATAAAATAGGCCACCAGTTAGACACTGCAGTGAAGCTGAGGCGGCGCAAATTATAACTCTACATGAAGAAGGGTTTAGACAAAAAGATATTGCATGACGTCTCAGGAGAGGTCAATCTACAGTATCGAATATTTTAAAAAGGTATCAAGAGACTGGAGATTTTGTGCGAAGGCCTGGTCAAGCGGGCAAAAAGTGTACAACAGCAATTGATGACCGGTTTTTGATCCTTACTTCGGCCCGAAATTGCCCATTGACCTCCACAAACCTCAAAAATGAGTTATTAAATGTTAGACAAGTTAATGTTAGTTCGAAAACTGTTAGACGAAGATTGAAACAAGTAGGTTTAAGGCCAAGACGGCCTGCCAAAGTTCCACGACTTCTCCAAAATCACAAAACTCAGCGATTAGAATTTGCCAGAACGCATATTCCGTGGGATATCGAGAATTGGAAAAATTTTCTGTTCACTGATGAGACTAGAATACAATTATGGAAGCCAGATGGACAAAATCACGTTTATAGAAGAGTTGGAGAACGGTATAACAGCTGCAATCTCACACAGGCTGTTAGTTTTGGAGGTGGCGGCATAATGCTTTGGGGAGGCATAAGTTGGAAGGGACGCACCGAACTCGTGGAAGTCATTGGACCAATGACCAGTAACTGGTATATTGAAAACATTCTCCGAGACCACGTTTTGCCATATATGGGTCACATTGGATACGACAGGTTCGTATTTATGCACGATAACGCCCGACCACACGCAGCTGGCATAGTGACTAATTACCTTGATACAGTGCAGATTCAAAAATTAGATTGGCCGCCGCATAGCCCAGATTTAAATCCTATTGAACACTTGTGAGATCAACTAAAACGCCGCATACGACAAGGAAATCCTGTTCCAAATACTTTAGAAGAACTTCGACTTGCAGTACAATATGAATGGAACGTAATTCCTCAAGATTTTATTCAAACTCTAATTAGCAGAATGTTGAGAAGGATGCAAGCAGTAATTAGAGCTCAAGGTGGGAATATTCGTTATTAGCTATGCTCTATTATTCAAATCAAAAGAGAGTATTTGCTTATTTAAGTAACATTTAAGTTAAAAATAATTATCCTTAATTTTCATATTACTTAGCATAACTTTTTTCTACTACTTTCTATTGATAAAGACTTAATATTGTCTACTTAAAATGTGTAAAATAAACTAGTATTTCTTCTATAACGCGTTTCTTTCGCTAACATTTACTAATAACTTTAAAAAATGCGAAAATTTAAATATTCGATAATTTTGTCCATGAGTGTAGTTTGTTCGGTAGAAAGCACCTTGTTTATTGACTTACCGCACGGATTTAAAGAAAGTACTGTTAGATAGTAGTCAGTGCGCAATTCGGGCAGTTTCTATTTTCAAAATTTCTATGGTAATTACTACAGTAAGTTCAATTCCATTATCTCATGTTTATCATATAATGTATAATTTCTAGCCCTTCAGCCATCATATTATTGAATATGTCAGCAATGATGATTATTCTTGGGCGATGAGAGCTTATAAAAAAACCAGCGACAATTAAAATTTTCTGACCTGTCAGCTTTGGCGCTTTTGTTAAAATTTCGCTATAATTGATATAAACAGATTACTTGAATAAAAAGCACCAAATAATTTAACAAGAATAAAATTTTCGATAAATGGATTTTTATCAAAAATGAAAGCGAATTACTTTTACACTGTAGCTACTTGCAAAGAATCTGTATAAAGTTATAAAGGATCTCTGATTCCTAAATTTGATTTTTCACTAAGAAACGACATTATTCTTTAATGCAGACTAAACTATTTGAGTAATCCTTTCCAAGATCGATAGGAATTTTGAAAAATTTATAATCGATAGAAATAATTATCTCCAAAATCGGTTAAAAAATGCTACTATTAGCCTCTTCACTAGATAGGCAGATCAACTGACGAAAATATTTTAAAAATTTGAAAGTTTCCAAGTTTAATATGTTGGTGACACACTTGTCACCAGTTAAGAAACACTGCTTTAGATTACAAAGTCATTTTCAGGATCTATGTCATTTGATTTTATCTAGAATTATTCTGAATAAATGAAGTTCGGCAGTTTCTCTATTTACACAAAGCCATTGTTTTTAACAAAGGTGGAATCGAATGAATCATTAGTGAGATTCGTTGTCTATTGTTTTCATCTAAAAATTGAACAAAAACAACTTTCATGAAAGCATTCACTGCGGTCTACACCAGAATACTCTTTCGAATATCTAAGGCCCTAATGTGAAAAATAATTATTACATAGAAGAACCACGATCGCCTAATTAGAAAGTATCGTACAATAGAGTACAAGCAACAGACAAAAAATTATTCTTTGATGCTGCCACTCACAAGTGAAACTTCATAAAGTACAAGTGGATAGGAGCGTTTCCGGAATGGAGAGGTGACAAGAGCAGTGAAGTTAATGAGGGTGTCATCACCCAAACTTGCTCGTCGCAAGACGTTTTGTCAATCACAACTGACACTTATACGTACTATACATCTTTTAATGGAACACGCTTTTAGAGCTACAGTCAGCTCGGATTAATGTAATTGAAATGCAGTTGAGACCATCAAATTAGATTTACTCTAATTACGTTTCTGTAGGATTGCACTTGATGAAAGGAAATGCGAAAATAACCCTAAAATTAAATTTTGTGATGGTTGCGATCTTTACTTGTTGGGATATTTTAAAATAAATTTCACGCTTAAACGCGTTTATTTGAAACACTGTTCTACTTTTATTTTACATTTTAATTTACATTAATACAGTGTGACCCACCGGGAATCGCCGCGATCGATATCTGGCAAAGTACTCATCTAAAACATTTGAAAATTTAAAAACTTAGCAAAGACAATAGGGCCAACACAACTAAAATATTCACAAAGTTGTAGTATTTCCGGTTAAACCGGAAGTTGACACTAACTTCGTTATTTTAAATAAGACAGATAATAAAAACGTCGAAATAGGATTTCCAATTATGTCAACTAGTCATGTTTTAATTTTAGCTTCATCACACACTATGAACTAATATAAGTAATTTTACTGATTGTTTCATAATTTAAATGTCGAGATCAATTGTTTCTTTTTTTAAAGTACATTTTCATTTGTTTTTACTTATTATGTCACTGATATGCTACTCAGTAAGAATTCAATGGCCGTGAAATAAAAAAAAAATGTTAAAATTACAATTACTTGCAAAAGTTGTAAAAGAAACTCCCGCAATGCCTATATCAGTTGAAAGATAATTCGAAATCTGCATTAAATAGATCAAAAACAACAAACAATAACAAAGTTATTGCTGTTTGAATTTACTAAAATGTACAGTCGTGAAATCACCACTTGGTACAATGTTTTTCAATCTATGAAAGTTGTGCAAGATAGCTTCGTATGTATTCTACTTGTATGCCAAATAAGAAATAAATATCTAGTTTCTGGAAAAAGATACGAAGAATTTCGTGGAACCTCGCATCTGTCAATTTTTTTATAAAAATCCAATTATCTTAAAAACTATAAATTTTAGAAACAATGTTTGTTATTTAAAGTGACCTTAAAATAAGTTAAACCCAAAAATGCAAAAATATATAAAGTGTCTTATTGAAAATAACGAAGTTGGTGTCAGCTTCCAGTATAACCGGAAATACTACAACTTTGTGAATATTTCAGTTGTGTTGGTCCTATACTCTTTGATAAGTTGCCAAATTTTCAAATGTTTTAGATGAGTACTTTGTCAGATATCGATCGCGGTGATTCCTGGTGGGACACGCTGTATATTTTAATAGGGAATAATCTTGTACACCACACTCTCGATTTGCATGAATAGCGCGATTTTGCTTTTACACGGTTTTAAAATCACAACAAAAAAATGTTGTTTACTCTTATTCTGATAGTTTTACATTATGCCATTTATCGTTCATATTTACCGAACCCACTCTTTTCCAAAATTTTAATCGCAAATATTAAGGTGGTGGGCATTGTACGTGAAGAAGAAGATGCAACTTCAAAGTGAATTCTAGTTAGGGATGCAACATCGTTTAAAAGAGCATCGATGCTTAACATCCATAATTTTTTCAATGAAACATCCATGTCTTAAACATCGTTATTAGGCATCGACATATCGATGTTTTTCCAATGTTTTTTAAATATTTAATTGCGAGTTTAGGAGAGTTTAAGAGTTAAAAAGAAATTATTTGGAAAATTTCGAATTAAATTGAAATTTCGATTTTTTTTTTCAAAATTACGAAATTAAAGTTGAAATTTCGACTCTAATTTCAAAATTTTGAAAAGAATTTAAAATTTTGAGAAATTTTGGTAATTTAAGAAAAAGTTTAAATTTTAAAAAATGTTCTTCACAAAAAATTTAGGTTTTTCAAAAGAAGTCAAAATTTCGATAAAATTCATTTTAAAAAAGTCATGCAAAATTTTGTAAAAATGCCAAACTTTATAAAAGTCGGAGTTTAAGAAAAGCAAATTTTAAAAAAATATCGAATTTTGAAAATTTTTGGAGTCGCACTTTTTCGAAAAAGTCGAAATTTTAACAGACGAATTTTGAATTGATATTTTAATAGTCAAAATTCAGAATAATATCGACATTTTTATGAAAAGTCAAAATTTGCAATTAAAAGATTTCCAAAAATGTGGAAATTCTGAAAAAATATTAAATAATTTCAAGACAAAATTTTCAAAGAGATGTGAAAAAATCCAAATTTTAAAAAAAGGCTTAATTTTTGATGTCATACTAATTTTATTTGAAGATAAATTGTAATTTTGAACAAAGTAAAGATTTTCAAAAAGGTCGAAATTTTTAAAAATAATCGAAATTTCAACAAGGACAAAATAATGTTCAAAATTAAAAAATTTCGAAATTTTTAAAAAGAAAGTCAAAATTTTCAAAATAATTGGAAAATTTCAAACGATGCCTTTGAAAAGAAAATTCAAAATTGTTTTTAAAAAACTATATTTTCAAAAAAGCCGGAGTTTCTCAAAAGTGACTCTTATTTAACTTTAAAAAAGTGTAATTCTGAAAAAAGTAAGGAAAAAAAACTCGAAATTTTCGGAAATTAAATCAAAATTAAAAAAAAAATCGACAATTTTAAAAAGATCGATAATTTCAAAGTTTTATCAAAAAGTGATATGTTTAGAACATATTCTAGATGGATGGATTCTGGTTCATTGTGGGTTGCCTAAAGTTTAGGCCAGCACTTAGGTCACCCTTCCGGGTGGCCCATTGTGCTATCCCCGTGATTGAGGTGTCCTTGGTCATTCATTCAGTCACCCAACCTTGTTGAGAAACTAAAGAACGTCCCTTGGATGCGCCTCTCTCAAACTGCCCACACTAGGCCAGAAGTCCCCCAGCGTGAATCCTCTGATTGATGCTAGTGCCGGGCAGTGACACTTTACGTGCTCGACACTCTCATCTTCTTCTAAACACCCTCTGCAGCTCGGGTCATTTATAATTTCCATTATGTGGAGGTGTTTGTTTAATCCACAGGGACCTGTCCAAATCCCTACAAGTTTCCTGAGGTTATTTCTTGAAAGTTGTAGGCATAGTTTTGCCCTTTCTCTACACGGCATTCTAATGAATGCGTGAGTTTGTCGGCATGTTGTTATTGATGCCCATATAGGCTTTGTGTTTACGATAAATTTCTTCGTTAAGTAGGGATCTTACGGTTGATCTCGCCAGGGGAAGGGCTGATTCTGGTCCAACGAATTGTCCCTCCGAACTCTTCCTCGTCAGTTTGTCAGCGCGTTCGTTTTCCTCTTTCTCCAGAATGTCTTTTGATCTATATTAGATTACTTTTGGAATTTTAAAAAATAAAGAGATTTCAAAAAAGTCGAAATTCTTAAAAAAGCCACAATTTTGAAAAAGAAATTACCATTCTGAAGAAATTAAAATTCGAGCTTCTTAAAAAGGTCAGTAGATATTGTAAAAATGCCAAACTTCTAAAAAAGCGAATTTTGAGTCCTGTTAATTTTAAAAAAGGGATAATATTTTGAAAATTAAAATTTTTTTAAAGCATTTACAATTTTTTTTTTTTTAAATTTCAAAAAATTACAACTTGTTGAAAAAATAGAAATTTGGAATAACACAAAGTCTAAAAAAATATTAAAATTTTTGACGGTCGAAATTTTGAAAAAGATCGACATGTTCATAAAAAGTTAAAATTTTCAATAAAAAGACAAGATTTCCAAAAAAGTATATAATTTGAAAAATTCAAATTTTCTAGAAAAGTTTTTTGAGCCAAAGAGTACGTTTGAAGTTTAACTTAATCGGAAAAGCCACATTTCAAAATTACAGGCATACGTGAGAGAAAAATTTTAACATTTAAAAGCTAAACTCAAAATGCCAAAAATTTTCATTTCAATCTTAAATATTTATAAAAAATGTTTGAGTTTTCGACAAAAATTTAAGATTAAAGTCAGGATTTGGAAAAAAGTTTAAATTTTGGAAAAGAAACTAAAATTTATAAAAATGCAATTTGGTTTAATATAAAATTTTAGGAAAGATTCGAGATTTTTGAGGAAATTTGGAATTAAAAAAAATATGCAATCTTCAAATTTAAACATGGAATTTAAACAAAAATTTCTAATTTCCGTTAGTAGGTATGATTCCAAATTTGGAAATTAGGTTCTAAATTTTGAGAATTATATTTTGATTTTAATTTGGCAATTTTTATTTTTAACTTAAAAATTGATCTATTTCTAAAATTGGTTTTGAATTAAAATACGAAATTATCAAAATTAAAAGTTTGAAAAAAGGAAATTTATGTAAAGAAAGTTGTCTTCAAGGAACTGAAACTAAAAATGTTGATAAAGGTAACAATTTTCTGTTTGCCCCAAAATTTAAAATATTAAATTTTAACCAAATATTAGACAATTATAAAAATTTAGTTTATGTTTTCGAGTTTTCAAATTAATACTCGAAAAACTTTCTAAGAATTCTTATTTTTCTTTCAAAGGGCCATAGGACGATTATTATAGTGAATCGGCCACTGAAGGATATCTGTATGATATTTTTAAGGGTGTATTGCTACTAATAAGATATTTTGATTATGCAAGTTTAAGATCTTTATCTAATTTGGTTTTTGAAAAAATTCAAAAACACTGAAAAATAGAAAAATATTTTTTTCTCAAAAACTACTTTAGCGATTTCAATAAAATTTTACTATATTATAGAGATATATAAAGGCTATATTAAAAAAATAGCAACCTAAAATATTTATGTTATTTAGGAGAAACGGGCAATTTTTTTCAAAATTATTTTTTTTCTTTATGATAATGTTCTGGAACAATTTTGAAGTAAACGTTTTTTAATTTTTTTTAATGACAAATAACTTTGCAAATTTTAAAACTCATCAGAATGGTACGCCATATTGAAAAAAAAAATAAAAACCATTTTTTTCATTTAAAAATCGATTTATTTTAATTTTACGAATATTGGAATCCTCTCTGAAGAGTATATTTTTGATAATGGGATAGTTTGATCCCGAAAGTTGCAGAATTCTATTGATTTTCCTTTTTGAAAAAATTGGAAAAAAATAGGAAATTTTATTTTCTCAAGAACCGCCTAAAACCGTTTTCAGTAAAGTTTGGAAATATTGTAGAGATATATAAAAACACATTAGGAAAGTTAACATTAAAACTGCTCTGGAACGTCTCTAATAATTATTATTAAGTTTATAAAGGGTGGAATGGACTGGTCCATGGTTATCTTCAAAAATTGAAATACAAAACTTGCTTCCTGAAGTCAAAAAAGATTAAAAAACACAAGACAGGTTTCTCTAACGCGTTTCGACAGCCAAGCTATGATCTTTAGATAGATACTGGCTGTCGAAACGCGTTAGAACAACCTTTGTTGTGTTTTTTAATCTTTCTTGATTTCAGGGGACAAGTTTTGTATTTCAAGGTTATAAAGGAGCTAATAGTTTATTTTTTAATAAAGCATTTATATACCTCGCTAATATTTTCAAATTTCACTGAAACCCCGCTTTTATGCGATTTAAGAAAATAGTATTTTCCTATTTTTTTTCAATTTTTCCAAAAAAATAAATAAATTAAACCTTAAAACTTGCAGGGTTAAATTACTCTGTTTGTAGAAATATACCGTCTGAGATGAGACCAATATTCCTGAAATTGAAATATAAATCAATTTTTTAATGAAAAAATCGGTTTTTATTTTTTTTCAATATGGCGTACCTTTTTGGTCAGTTTCAAAATTTGCAAGTTTAATTTACATCAAAAAAGACATGAACAGAAACTAATAGTTTCAAAATTGTTCTAGAACTTTGTCATAAAGAAAATAAATAATTTTGAAAAAAATTGCCCGTTTTTCCTAAATAACTGTCAATTCTTTGGAATATAGCCTAGGTATATTTCTATAATGTTTTTAAATTTTATTTAAATCGGTTAAGTCGTTTTTGAAAAAAAAAATGTATTCTATTTTTCGATTTTTTTTTGAATTTTTTCGATTTTTTTTAAAATTAAACTAGATAGAGATCTGAAACTTGCAGGATCAAAGAATCTCATTAGTAGCAATACATTTTCAAAAAATGATCCAGACATCTTTCTGGGGCCGATTCACTATGCTTATCGTCCTATAGCCTTTGGACTTTTTTATGGATTGCCAAATAAAAATATCTAAACTATGAATTGTCAAGTAATTGTATTGTGCGGCATACAAATTTAGCATCAATTTATTAAATATGCACTGCTGCCATCGGGTGACCAGTTACAAAATTGAGTGGTCGTTTGTCCCATTAATTCTATGCAACAGATGGTGCTAATTCGATCCCGATGAGATACATCGATTTTTCAAACATCGCTCATAAACTGAAAAACGTATTGATATTTTTTATGCTTTTCCATCAATATTGAAACATCGATATTTAAAAACGATACATCCATGTTTTCAAAACATCGAACTATCCTTTGCATCCCTAATTCTAGCTTTACAAAGCTCAAAAGAAAAGTAAATGCTGATTTTTATTTCCGTCTTTTAAGTTATGAAATTATGAAGGTTATGCTTGATTTTTTTTTAATTTTAAAAAAATATTGTTATTTTTTTACGTTTTTTATTGTTTTTATTTAAAGGAAATATTGTCAATTAATGTTAACATTTTTAATTTTCAAAAATAAATTGAACGGAGTTTAAATTGAATGAATCAATCTTTCTTTTATTCTTCAATCCTTATCTTATTTTACACGATTACACGATTTACATGTTTTTCAGGTTAATTGAACATATCTGTCTACTTTGCATGAACTCCGTGTCTCGTCTTACACCATTTTGTTTGCACGATTTTTCAAAGAAACTATCTAACGTGTAAATCGAGGTATGAGTGTACTTAATAAAAGTCCTAAACACTGACCGGCAGACAACGCAAGTCCTATGTCTAGAAACATGAAATTTTGCACAGGAAGTCCCTAAGTGAGCACTAGGAAAGGATTTTTTAAGATTTTACCTCGAAAGGAGTAAAAATGTGTGACTAATTTTATATGTCAGGAATCAGTCTCCAAGTGCATGCTCTAAACAAATAAAACATATGATTGTATTTTAAGTTACCTATAGACATTAGCTCTTGCGAAAACGAAATACTGTGAAAGTAAATAAAGTTATACTAGAATAAAATTGGTTAAAGTAACGTGTAAAGTACGTCACTGTTATCATTGATATCTCGGAGAAGAACACGATGATAAGATTGAAATACAGAACTTGTCCCCTGAAACCAAAAAAGATTACAAAAACTAAACAAACGTTGCTCTAAAGCATTTCGACAGTCCAAGCTCTTCTCTCTCGCTGAAGATTGACAGCTTGGCTGTCGAAACGCGCTAGAGCAACGTTTGTTGTGTTTTTTAACGTTTCTTGGTCTCAAGGGACAAGTTCTGTATTTTAATTTTTGAAGATAATGAAAGGACCAGTCCGTTCCACCAAACGATGATAAGAATTAATAGTAGATAATTATAAGTCCTTTGTAAACAACTTAATTTAACCAGTTAAGAACTAAGCTCATAAAACCATAAGAGAAAAGGTTTTTCATTTATTTAATTCATTTGTACAAATTTTACCTCCTGCTGTATAGGTTTTTTATAATGTAACGAAGTGTAGTTGTAAAATGTGTATTAGTAATTGTGTAAGGAACTCTCTGAAAACATTTGATAATGGGAAGTGGCCGCGAAAATGAATGATATGGCAGATAAGCGCTCTAGACGTTTCCGGTAGCGATAGTCCGATCTGTACGGAGATCCGTTCTAAAAACCGGAACGGTATAAATACGGGGTCGTCTTTCCCTCAATTTAGTCAGTCCTTAGTTAGTTAGGTAGTCAACTAGTTTGATAGTCTGATAATCAATTGAATAATAGTTGTAGTGTTCCGAAATAAGTTTGCAATAACATATTTACAATTCACGAAGTTTTAATTTTCGAAACGATAACACGCAACAATGCGAATTCTCTAGTAACGAAAATGCCAAAAAAATATAAATTTTCGTCAAAGAAATGATTACTATCTTGGATAATTTTGTTCCAACTCAGTAGTAATAAAGCTTTTGAAGAGAGAGCTTTCTCTAAACGATGATACCATTTCCTACATTTTTAAACTGCGATTAACTCCAAAATTTAACATTGAAAAACCACTGCCAGTTTGTGTGAATGGCTGTTATCAAGCTAAAGGTTGCAAATCTCAACCAATTTTGCCATTCTTGTTATTATCGATTTGGAATTGCTCAGAATAGTACAGACAAATTAACCTTTTGCTTTCTAAAAATTCCACCTAAGCAAAAACTTTTTAAAATTACCTTTGCGAGTTTGCGATTGATTGTTAGCGCCAGCTTAATTTTTGAGGGCCGAAAACACTGCGATTTTTTGGCACTTGTTTCAGTTTTGCTTTCAATTCGACAATGACAGCCTATAGAAAAGCTCACTGTTGATTGCCAAAATTAAAAAGTATTAAGTTTCGCCTCAAATGACTTACTTAAAAAGTTGAAATAGTTTACCCGTTTAGTTAGTATTACCAACTTGCCCTAAAAATTGGTTTCACAAACCCAGATTTTTAGTTACCTTTTTTCTTAAAGATTGACAATATGTTTGATATTGTTCTAAACAGCTATTGCATCAGATCTTCATTTGTGAATCACTGTTTGTGGCAACGCTAGCTGAAAAAACAGTTATCGATCAGTTTGGATGAGACTATAATTGATATCGCATTCAAGTTTGTGATTTTCGACGACACTTTGAGAATAATAACTCTGCTTCACTTTCTTTGTTTGTTTCTTTACACAACTCTGCATAAAACAAATCCACCATCAATAAGAAAATGTGCATTGCTAAGGATTTTAATATTAACGGCTTTGAATAGTTTGTACAAATCAGATTTCTGCATCTTTCGCTTTATTTCGCCTTCGACGAAAAACTTTTATGGAAAACTCATATGCGATTTAAATGAATTGCCACTTAATCTGTTGAGGCGACTTCACAAGAATATAAGTTTTGCAAAATGTCAGGGTCGACGAGGATGGAATCATAGAAGGGCCAACGTGAACAAGTCATTTGTGATCATAATGATAGTCTTGGTGGGCATTTAGCGCTACGACTAGATTCTGAGTTCTTTATTTGTAGCTCTAAGGCCTTTCTTCATAGAGACTTTTATGCTGTACGGCTGAACCATGAGTATAGCATGGCCTTTTTTAAGTTAATTTGCCTGGACTAAATCGATAGAATTGATTTTGAAATGATTGGTCAAAGAGTTTATATTTTATTTACAAAAAACATAGTTTATTAGAGAAAGATCAAACTCAGGAACCTCAGACTCCCAAAATTTTAATTTATTTCATAAATTTCAACGTTTGTTGATATTATTGGAGAAACTTTTTTTTTTACTATAAGTATTATCTAAACTTTTTAATTCAAGTTTTTCTTATTTTTCTGAAAATTTTTTCTTTTCAGGACAAAAATATTTCGACTAATACCCCAATTGCAGACTGGAAATATCAAGAAACATATTTTTTGAAAAATTTCAAATTTTCCCCGCAGTTTCAAGATTCTATTAAAATTTAAACACAAAAGTAAAAATCACACGAAAAACACTTTTTAGAAAATTACAACTTTATTCTCGAAATTTTAATATTGTTATAATTTAAACTAAAAAGAATGGGACTGGCGGCAGAAGTGAGAACTTAAAATTATGATACAACAATGAATTTTTAAAATTTTCAAATTAATTTAATTATGAAAAATACAAATTTCATTATTTAATATTAAAATTGTATTATTGGTCCAATTTTTACATTTTTCTATTTGTATATGACTGCACAAGCTCAGTGACGTAAGTAGTTTTTTATTACTTCCTTTGTCTGTTGATTGCGTATTATTGTGGGAACGAGATTTCTGTTTTGATTTTATACGCCGCATTTTGAATTTACGTCTGCCCTGAAACTTGCTAGAGTTTTTTTTTTAATAATAACATAAAAACTGCTATTAAAATAGCACGATATAAATTAGTAACACTTTTACATATACAGGATACATATCACTAGGTCACAGCAATAATGAACACTGCAGATTTGTTTATAAAGAGTTAATTAAATCAATTAGTTCCAATTACCCAATAGGATCCCGTTATTTAAAATTAAATAAGAACTTCAAAAATATCTATGCTATTGTATTTTAAAATTAAATTAACAGACAGTATCATCAGGAAAATTTTAATCCATTTTTCAATTTCAATTAGCTTGTAGCTTGTTTTAGAGAAATATATTCAGAAAAAAAATGCACTACATGAGAGTTTCAATAAGAATATGGTATCTGCATCCTACATACATTCTTAATAATGCTTCTTTCGAGCGTTTATAGCCTCGCCTTGTCAGGATATACCGGAATTCTAGCGTTTCGTATTACGCTGCATTAGATACTTTCCTGCCTTTATCTTCTCCATTCCTTGATGAAGTTTTGTGCAGAACGATTAATACCTGCAGTGAGCCTTTTTCCCTTAAATTATTGCGTCTTTAAAACTGTAGATAAATGGATGCGATAGCGCCAAAAGTGATCAATATATACAATGCGTTTCAGTCATAATGCCAATAAGATATAGAGAAAAATGAGTGTGATATGAATACGCCATCAAGTTTCTTCAAATGTACTATTGCCTGTTATCAGTTTGAAAATTTAAACTTCGTGAATTGTAACACTTTATTTCCAAACTTATATCGGAAGACTAAAATTATGATTTACTTAACTAGCACACTACCTATCTAACTATCGGACTAAATAGCTAAATGAGGGAAAGACGATCGCGTATTTATACGTACAGTTTCGGTTTCTAGAATGGATCTCCGTAAAGATAAGACTTATCGCTTGCGGAAACGTCTAGAGCACTTATCTGCGGTATGATTCACTCTCGCGGCCGCTTCCCATTATCAAATGTTTCCAGAGAGTTCATTACACCACACAATCACTAATACAAATTTTATAACTAGATTTTGTTACAGTATATTTGCGCTAAAAAAACTTCACAAATGCAACAGCACGACAATTGCAATCGGAAATCTAAAGAAACACAGTGGGTTAACGTGAGAGGGCAAAGGGGACCATCGCCTCGAACGGCAATTTTTTTTTTTAATTTAATAACTTCAACTTTAATCTCCAGATTTTTAGTTGGTTTAAGTTTTCTTCTCTTTGATTCTTGTTATGTCATCCTTACCATACATTATTTTATAAAATTTGACATCTCTTTTTAAGTTCAAAGTAAATTTGGAATTTTTAAAAAATGTTTGACAATTTCAACTTTTAATCAAAGTTTTGAGGTTTATTTAAAATTTATAAAAAAATCAAGATTTATATAATACCACAAAACAAGAAAACTTCGAAATTAGAATTTCAAAGTCAAATAGATACAAAAAAAATGTATTAATTTATGTATTTTGTTTCTAAATTTACACTTTTTTGTAATAATCTTAATTTAACTAACGGTTTGTACTCTTTTTGTTTAAATGTGTTTTTTTTTCGATTGAAAATTAAATATAAATTAAATGTTTTCCCCTCAAAATTTCTAATCTCCTGTCGAAATTTCGCAAAACGACGAATTTTAAACTTTGATCAAATTTTCGATGCAAAATTAGAAATTAAAGATAAAACCTATCGTTTTTGTAAAATTTTGATACAAAATTGAAAATCAAAGAAAAACTTATTACTTTTACGGTTTTTAACGAAATTTTGACTTTTTTCCAAATCTCAGCTTCAATATAGAAATTTTAATATTTTTGTCTTTTAATTTCGGATTAAAATTTTTGAGTCTAAATTTAGATTTTAAAATCAAAATTTCAAAAAGATTGAAGATTTAGTAAATTTTTTCTGAATATTTTAGCTAAAACTCTTTAAATTTTGCTTGTTATTGGAATTTCAAAATTTCGACCATTTTCTTAAAATTAAGATTTTTTTGCGAATTGCAACTTCAAATAACATTTTGACGGACAAGTTGAAAATTCAAGAAATTTTAATTTATAAAATTAGAATTCTTTCTCGACTTTACCATCTTTCTCTAAATACTGAATGTAGATTTGGGTATTTTATTGTAGAGCTGTTAGTATTAAAGAAAGAGATTTAGAAAAAAACAACTTTACAAAAATTATCAGTATTTTGACTGTAAACTCTATTTTATGACTTTATTAAAATTTCAACTATTTTTTTCTGAAAATTTTACAATTCTGTTTTATAAATCTTAAATTTTTTGTCTTATTATTTAACCCAGGTTAACCCAGGATTTTAAATTTGAAGGAAAAAAATCAAACCTACCTTTAAGATTCAATTTAAAATCGCGGGAAAATATTTGAAATGTTTTTTAAAAGTTAAAGTTGTAAATTTCTGAATAAACTTTAAATTGAGATTTAAAATTTTATTTTAAATTTTCAAAAAATATTATATCTACACTGCAAATACTTGATTCTTAATTTAAAATATAAATTTATTTTTAAAATTTTAACTTTTTTAAAATGGAAAATGAATATTTTTATTAAAGAATTTGTTTCTTTTCAAATTTTTGACATTAAATCAGACATTTTATACATTTTTCTTCAAAATCCCATTCTGACATTTTAATTTCACTCTCTTTCTTGATTTTTTTTTCAAGTTCAATCCAATCGCAAAGGGTAACCCCATTATGCCTTTAAAGCACTGTGAGTAGGATGCGGAAACAAGGATAGATGGCGATGAAGCGCCTTCTTAAACAAGGATAGGTTGTAATTTTTGGGGAAAATTCCTTTTGGTAACGAGTTCCATAGCTTGGAAGTTCTACAGAAAAAAGAGTCTCAGTAGAAAGAAGTCCTTACCGTGTCAAGCTGGACTGCACAGAAATTTGCTGTCTCGGACTGTCTTGTATGCCTCAATGCGGGATCAATCCTATTAGTTCCTGCGAGCATCTTTTATGATAGTACTTGTAGAAAAGTCACTAACCATCCACCTGTGCTCTAATGTTTAGAGAAAATCGGTCAAATTTTTGTCATAGATTAGGCGAATTGCTCTTCTTTGAATTGAATCCAAAAGAGAAAGTTTAATTGTAACATGTCGAATTTTTTTTTTGGAGCGTCACAAAATAAATTTCAATTTTAAATTTTGAGCAACAAATCAGAATTTACATAGTTTAAAGTCAAAATGTAAAAGAAAAGCAAAGCTGTAATAGTCGAAGTTTAAATTTTAAAATTGAAATATTTATTAAATAAACATGTTTGGTATAAATTTATTTTTTTTAAATTTCTGACTTTTTCCTGAACTCCAACACTTAACTTGTCATCTTTTTTCTTTAAAGTACGATTTTAAAATAAAAACTAAATTACGATTTGAAATAATGATTTTATTACTTACTGAAATCTAAAGTTCAAATTTTAAGCACAGTTTCGATAAAAGATTCAAAATTTCTGATTAAATCTCAAAATGTGCAATAATAGAAAATTTTTAAAATTTGAAATTAGAGGAAAAAATTCGAACATTTTCGTCTACAAATTTCAAAGATAAAAATCAATTTTGAAAAAAATAAGTCAAAATTTTGGATTTCCAATTTTAGGCCCAAAGTTAAAAAAATTAAAAAGCTTCAAGTTTAAATTAAATAAAATCTATACCATTCAAGTTATTATTGAAATTTTTAAAATTTAATTTTAAAGAAAACCTCAATTGTAAAATTAGTGGGGTAGCTAATTTAGGGTTGGCCTTGGGTGGGAAAAAGCCATGTTACGCCACTAAAGAAACAAAATATTGCTTAGGTTAGCCTGGAAGAGAAAACATGCAAATCATTAAGTAAAATTTTCGATTCCGCGAGCCCACAAAAGACGTCGCTCTTTCGCATGCAAATCAGCCGATAAACATAACGAATCGCAGAAGAAAGTTAATCTGAAGTCGCGAACAGTGCGAAATATTTTAAAAGGAAATGGTGCATATGTTACTGTTGACCATACGAGTTAATTAACAGTTTTCATGCCCAAATATTGTTGACTGGTTTTTTTTTTTTAGTGGAATGGAATACGGAATATATAACTTGAAACCAAGAAAGATTAACAAACACAACAAACGTTGCTCTAACGCGTTTTGATAGCCAAGCTGTCATCTTCAGAGAGATACTAATACATGATCTTAAAATTTACCCTTATATACTAAAAATATTGACCTCGTGCATGATCGACCGCATCCAAACGCGCATGCGCATCTAATTATACATGTCGTAGTGTCACAATTCCTTATCTATCAACCTTAATTATTTTTTAACAGAGATGAATGGCCTAAAGGCCCAGCGCAACCATTCATAAGGTTGTTTCCAGCCTTATGGATGGCTAAGCTTTCACATACATTTAACATATAATTCTTATTTGACTGTTTATCGTATTTATATCCTTTTATTCGTAACACTCTTGGTTATTTTTTAACCAATAAATGTATCGAGATTTAATTGTTATGTTAATGGTTATGTCATAACCAAAGAAAAGTAACATCAAAAAAGGTCCAAATTTCACAAACAATAAAAACCAAGGAATAACAAACCATCCTATTCCCAAAAAGGACCTAAATGTTGGTTAAATTGAAATAGTAATAAGATAATTGCATGTAGCAAAGGAAACACATAATGGACAATGTAATGACAGGAATGGTTATCCTTCATTTAAAAAAACCAAATATAATGTAATATATAGGAGGATGTATACCACTTCACAAAGGTCAAATCTCAAATCTAATCCCTGATGATGAAGCAAAAATAAAGCTTCGAAAGCTTGGAAATAGATAAAGAGTATTCTTTACCTGTACCTCTACTGATCGACTTACCCTAAAACAAAATTAATTAACATACCCTACGATCATAAACAAATACTAAAAATATATATATATATATATATATATATATAGATTCAGATTAGAACGTCCTACGACGTTGTCCGATGCCTAATTGCAGTCCCTTCTATTGTTGCAATTCTCAACATTTAAACCTCGTACACCCATTGATCTCCTCACACCCTGTATCCATGATGTTTTTGGCCTGCCTCTTTTCTTTCTTTCTTTTGGCACCCATTTCATCACTTTCTTTGGAAATCTTTCCTCCCCCATCCTTTGTAATTGTCCACATCATATTAATTGCTATTTCTCAATATGTTCTATAACTGTTTTCTTCAACTTCATCTGCTGTTTTATTGTTTCATTTCTCACCCGGTCTAACCTTGACGTTCTATTGGCTTTTCTTAAAGCATCCAATTCAGTAACTTCAATTCTTTCTTCAGGAGTTCTTTTACTATCCACGTCTCAGATTCATACACCAGCGTAGTTCTAATCATTGCATCATATATTCTCATTTTCCGTTATATCTGTACCAACGAAGACTAGACGAGTATCTTGCAGATATTCAAGATAAAACACCAGACGAAATCTACAGAAATATAGTATATAGTATTAAAGTACCCGTTAAACAAGCCCTAGGTCTCAAGAAATCCTTTAAAAGTAATAAATATTGGTGAAACTTTGAAATAAAAAAACTGGTGAATGAGAAAAAACTACTGTACAAAAAATGGTTGGTTTTAGACAAAAAATGAAGATGATCACAGAATGTATAAAGACAAGAAAAGAGAAACTAGAGCCAAGATTATAGAAAGAAAAAGAGAAACATGGGATAGAAAATGTCAAGAAATAGAGACGTACATTGGAAGACGAAAGTGCAGTAAAACATGAAAATTCGTAAAGAAGGTTAAAAATAACAAAAATAACAACACATCATTACAGTTACTACCAACACAAGAATAGATCCAACACTATAAAACACTATTGACAGAGGATAGAGCCGAATATAGTCGACACAATCAGATTTATATACGAATTGAAGCAGAAATAATGGAAATAGATACAGCATTGGTTAAAAACACAGTAATACAGCTAAGATGGGATAAACGCTGATTTTAATAAAAAATGTTACAGAGAAACTATTCAAATCTTTTGCACGTACATATATTTACATAGTATATTAATGGTAAAAATGTACCGGAAGACTGGAAAATAGCGCACATAACTTCAATATACAAAAGGGATAACAAATTACAATGCAACAACTATCGCGGGATATCAGTGACAAATACATAAGTAGGCCAAATACAAGAATAATAAGAGACCTGATTGAACAAGAATATACAAATAATCAAGACAAAGAACAGTGTGGATTATGAGCTGGATTCCCTACAAACAACGTGTTCTCATTAAAGTAGACAATGCAGAAGAGAACAGAAAGAAACAAACTTAATGTTTGTGGACCCACAAAAAGCATACAATAACATACCTATATCAGAGTTGTTTGAACTACTGAAAAATACCAACATTAATCATACTCTCACAGGGGCAGTCCAAAACTTATACAAGGATATGAAATCTGCAGTGAAAATAGGAAACAAAGTACAGTAAACAAGGTCCTTAGGCAAAGAAAAATACGAAAAGTGGAGACTGCAGATGAATGTTCAAAAGACACAATACTTGTGTACAGGAGAGGCCACCACTAATATGCAACTAGAAAATGACGAAGTTATAGAAGGAGGTGAGACTTATAAGCATCTTGGAATAAATTTCAGTAAAGAAGGAACTGACGATACAGAAATAAAATCTAGGATCAGCAGAGCTAGAACAATAATAAAGAGTATTTCAGTACATACATTATAATTGCTTTAAATTGAAATATTTGGGCTGTTATAAAATTTCACTGTTGGCACATTTTTCATAAACAACAACCTAACGATACGGTTTCAAAATTTTAGCTTTAAATTGCCGACCTTGTTACAGCTTTGAATATTTAACCAAACCTTCTTTCAAAATTTTGACCTTTGGTTTTAAATTTCAACTTTTTCTTGAAGTTTTGACTTTTTGTTAAGTTTTTTAGATTTGCCTTTATCTGAAAATTTTGCCCTTAGATGCAGTATAGTGCAACAATGTTTAAACGACACTGCACTTCTTATGCCGAGAGTGAATGGAGGGGTGCGAACTGCTGGTGAAAGTTGTTGATCTTGAGGGTTCCGAAACGCAGCACGGGTAGTTTCATCTTTCTATTGAATTTAGTTTAATTTTGAGACTGGTTTAAAGTGAATTCTGTACACTGTTGGGTTGCTGGAATCACGTCTTATGAAAAAATTGAACGACGTGTTAGTTTAAAATTAATTTCCTATAAAATGAAAAAATCGCCAATGGAGCTCATTAAATAATTAAAGTAAGTGTACGGGTATAATTTAGTGTCACGTTCACCAGAGCTTCACTGGCACAAGAGATTTAATAAGGGGTCCCGAGGACGTGGAAGATGACGAACATTTGAGTCTTCCGGCGACTTTGGAAAACTAATGAAAACATTCATAAAATTAGCAAAATTGTTCGCAAAGATCAACATCTGGATGTGAAAATCATTACAGACATAGTGAAGATTAATAAAGAGACAGTGCGACAAATTTTTCGAAGTTAATTTAACAAGCGAAGAGTTTGTGCAAAACTGATCCCGAAAAACCTGATTTAGGAGCAAAAGGATAACTTAAAGGACATTTGCAATGACATCCTTAAATCACTCAGAAGATTAACTTGATGGAAAGCGTCATCACCTGTGATGAAACTTGAATTTTCCAGTACGATATCAAAACAAAGAGGCAATCGAAGCATTGAAAGACTCCCGAATCTTCAAGAATGAAAAAGCAAGGATGACCAAGTCCAAATTTAAAGCAAGGCTAATCCTTTTTTTTGACATTCTATGTGTTGTGATAATTAAGCAAGTGCCTGAGGGTCAGACAGTATACCAACATTATTACATTGAGGTTTCGACCAGACTGAGGGAACAAGTGAGAAAGAAACACATCTCAGGAGAAACAACGCGTGAATGCTACATCAGGATAACGCCTCAACACATAAACCTCTTCCCATGCTTGACCATACTCTATATGCACCAGATTTGGTAGCCTGCGACTCCTTTCTCTTTCCCAAAGTGATTAGTGTCCTCAAGGAAATCCATTTTCCATCCGTTGAAAAAGCGAAGACAAAAACGGCACACCTACTGAAACAGTTGAATTGCAGCTCTGCTTTGAACAATGGAAGATACGAATGCAGCAGTGTGCAGAGTATATTGAATAATTTAAGAGCTAAATTGTAAGATTCTGTGAATAAAGCAGATTTATGATCCTAGTCTCATTTATAAATTGTCGCTCCTCGTAGACACCAAGCAATATACACTACCTTTCATTTGAAGACAGGTCACTCTTAAATTATAAAAGGTCTGAATTTTATATGTTTTAACAATTTTAAAAGCGAAGGAGATTTCTAGTTTGTCTTACATAGAGTTATGTCAGCAAGGTAACTTAAAGTTGCCATTATGACAAATTCTCCTCCAACGCATAAAACCTTCTCACTGTGTTGATAAAATGAAAAAGAAAAGAGGAAAATTATTTGTATCCGTCGGTAGCTTAGATCAAGAGTAAGCTTTCTACAAGCCGACTTATTTAGATAATAAAAGCAAATTCGGAGCCGATCTGCACAATCTAAATCTCAGATTCAAAGGGCCTTTGAACCGCTCAATACAAAATACCGATTTTTTAAAGAAAGGATTTAGTTACCAAATTACAAGTCAACGGATGTCGTTGCTAAGAGATAAAGTTGAATGCGCCCGCAAATACTTTATTTTTAGAGATGTTTGATAACGATAGCGTAATTTATATAATTTTTTGCATCTCTTTAACAACGATTTATTCGGTTTCATTCATTCTGTAATCTGCTTTTCCTGACTTTTGTGCTTTGTGGTGTTGGCATATTTGGATGATAAATTTTTTTTCTTGTCAACAACAGTGTATAAAGCCGCTGAAACTTCAACGCGAACGTCGTCGTGTTTGGACCTTCGTGCGATCCACGTTGCGAACCTGATAAGCTACTGATACGGAGTCCCGTCTTGTCGGTCTTTCAATGTCGCATCAGAATGGTTGTAAGCGTAGCACAAAAGCTCAGATTTGGACGAGCTTATTCATATTGTTACAATATGTAATTATAGAATTTAGCATCTAAGGAATTTTTCTAGAAAAATTTCATAAAGGGAAGCGGCGCGATAATGAAGCAAATGGCAGATAAGCGCTCCAAAAATTTTCGCAAACGATAAGCCTTCTCTCTGTGGATTTAGTCTAGAAAACCAGGAGGGCATATAACCGCGGTCGGCTATCCCTCAGTTAGTTAGTCAATGAATAAGTTAGTTAATAACAGTGTAAGTGAGTTAATTAGTCAGTTGTAGTGTTCCGGAATCAGTTTGGAAATAAGGTGGTTACAATTCACGAAATATTAATCATTCGAACCGATAACGCGCTTCATCGTTACTCTTCTGTTCAGCACATTAAAAATTGAATGCGTTGACATTACAGAACGAGGTTTGGTTCGAGGCTCGCGTAGTGGTTCGAGACGTGGTTCGCAACGAGGTTCACTTCGCAACGCAACTCAAGTCTGTACGCGGCTTAAAGTTGCTTTAAAATCACAAGAATTTTTTAAGCACTGTTGCCAAATGGTATTTTCGGTCTGACTCGCAAATAAGAGAAGTAGAGAAACAAATTCAGGTTCCGGGAAGGAGGGAGAGAGAAACGAAATACGCATAGTAGCATAGGGGTTAGGCTGTTTATACTGTTACGTGAAATGAATTGACTTATCAATAGTGTTGGGTTGCTACATAGCAATCTGCTACTTTGACACTGCTACTTATTGAGTAGCAGTTGGAACAGTTATCAGTTCCTAAAAGTAACTGCTACTTTTGGAACATATAGATCTTTCAGTCGCAGTTGTTACACTTTACGTTACCCAAGCTACCTGCTACTTTACTTACTTGACTCGATTAATTCCGTGTACTTTCGGTTCGTTTGCTAAGGGAATTGTAGGCTTTATCATTGTTTCTTTCCTATAGTCGGAAGCATCTTAGAATTCTAGTGATATTTCAAAATGAACATTTTGTTCGTATTCAGCGTATTTCTTGTAAAAAATAATAAGTGGTGTTGATAATCATGAAGCTTATTTTTATGTTTTTATCCTTCTTTGCCTTTAATTAGTTGCTATTAGAAGATTATGTCAAATTAAAACAGCTCAATTATACTTTTATATATATATATATATATATATATATATATATATATATATATATATATATATATATATATATATATTGTATTTTAAGATTAATTGTATTAAAAAAATGCCAAGAAAATATAAGTACATAATACATATATAAATTAAACCATAACTCAAATGATGCACTTCTATTCCTATTAATATATTATAACTAACCTAACTTAAAAAGGGGGATCTGCAAATATAAAATGAATTAAAATATTTGTCTATTTCTTATTACAAACCACACTATCATTTACATGTAAAAACATAATTTTTCTCACTTTTTTTAAATTTAACCTATTTTTTCTTTCAATTAACAATTGTCCTGTCTTAGAAAACACACGTTCACAAGGCACCGAAGTAGCAACAGTTCCAAATTTTACTTTTACTACTTTTGCTAAGTTTGGAAAATTGAAGGAATTATTTTTCCACCATTTTAATGGATCATCTTCTCGGTGCAACAATGGTTCTTCTAACTATTTTTGAATCTCTACTACGGCTCGTGACTTTTTATTGATAGAAGAGGCTGTTTTACTACAAATTCGTTTATCGAAAACATTCTAAATAAAAAATTCGTCTTGAGATTCTTGAGAGGTAGATGACCCAATAGTTTCTGGATCAATTGTCTCATCTGTTTCTTGTAAAATTTTAAGTAGATAATAAAGAACTAGTTCTTTTGCCCTTTGAGTAGTATTTTCTGACTGAAAGCCAATATCTTTAAATCTTGGGTCCAAAAATGTAGCAACAATTAATGCGCTATTTTGCTCCAAATCAGGGAATCTTTCATTTAGGGAAGTTTGAAGACTGACGATAGCTTGTTTTGATGTATTACTGAAATTAATACTGGCTGACATTTTTTCGTAGACCTCCCTCAAACCTTTTGTTAAAATAATAATCAAAGAAGGTGATATGTATTTTTCCCCTGACATCATTTAGTAACGTATTTTAACGGTTTCAAAATTTTACTTAATTCGGAAATGAAGCTCCACTCGTCTACGCTAATTACTGGAAAACTTTGATTTAATAATGCTAGGCTGCTTCGGATGGCCTCTTCTAATTCCACAAATCTTTGTAGCATGTAGTATGTTGAGTTCCATCTTGTAGCAACATCCAAAATAAGTTTTTTCTCCTCTTTATCTTGTTGCCTAAGGGTTTCTTTTAATTTTAAGGTTGCCTTTAAACTTCGCTTAAAATGAACAATTGTTTCCCTAACTTTGGTAACAGTATCTTGTATATTTGCGATTTTCAAGATATCACGCACTACTAAATTCATTGTGTGAGCATAACAAACAAAATGATTTATTTTTAAAACACCTTTTATTGCTTTAAATACGTTTGCAGCATTGTCCGAAATGAATAAAATTATATTATTTTTTTCAATTTTCCATTCCACCAATATTTTTTCTATTTCTCCTACCAAATTTTCACTGGTATGAGAATCTTCGAACCCTCTACATTCTAACATTACCGATGTGGGCTCAAAATCATTGATGAAGTGTGCTGTTACCGCAATTACACTTTCGGTATTTCTGGAGGTCCAACAATCTGTAGTTAATGTAAATGATTTTGACTTGAATTAACGATTTTGTTTTTGTGTTCACTTCTTCATAAGCAGCTGGAAGTAGCATTTTTCGGCTTGGCATGTTGTAGGAAGGATTTAGTCCTTGCAAAAACCCCCGAAATCCTTTATCCTCTGTAATTGATAGTGGTTGAAAATCTTTTACAATTAATTGAATTAAAAGTTTATCAAGCTTTTTTGGGTAGAAACACAAATATTGCGAAGCACAAAGGTTAAAATAGATGACTGCGTTGATTTTTTTACTAGTGATTCTACGCCTATTTCCTCATCCTCAGTTGACTTTGAAGTTGAAGGTTGCGGATCCTTGAAACCTGTTAACGTTTCATCTGAAGTCTGCGAAAAAGTAGGTGTTAACCGGAGTCTCTCAATTTTTTCAAACTGTACTGTGGGATGCCTTCTTTCTAGGTGTTTTTTTAGAATTGTAGTGGTAAATTTGCAGGAAAAGACATAATTACTCATATTGCACTTGGCTTTGCACTGTCTTCTTTAAAGAAATTCCAAATTTCGGACTTCTTTCTTTTGTTACTCATTTTAGTTTGAGATATATGAATTGAAATACGAAGAAAAATGTCCCTAACGCAAACTAAAACCAAATGTGTGAATTTTAGGTATACACACTGATCACAAAAACGAACCGAACCTAAACAGCTGAACAAGTAAACTAGATTCATTTAAAAGAATGAACTATATTAAAAGCTTAAAAATAAACCACTTAATTTTTTCCCATAAGTGTGGTGGATGATATCTATATTACAATTAAAAACAAATATTTTTTTTCATCATTAAAATGGCGTAGCTTTATCACCACTTAAAATATTTGTAGCAAGTGCGTCTTTTCACCCTACTCTGTCATTAATATGTGCAGGACATTGGGATGCTTTCAAATAACATACACTTTTTTTAAACTTAAATAGAAGAAATTTTGCCTAATCGAAAATAATATGCAAGTAATCTACCAATTACGTATTATATCTAATTAGAAAATTAATTTCTTTTTATGTGTTGAACATAAACTGATTTACTTGTTACTTCTTGAAAGAGTATTGGGATTGTTAAGAAATTAAGTGGGTACTCCGGTTTAAAAATCAAGTCTATAGATAGCATTAAAATCATATGATGTTATTTTAGGATTATGGGAATCGCCTGAGAACTAGAAAGTCACGGCAAACAGCATGACATAAATTTTATCCTAATTTATCTGAACTGCCGGGTTAAAAACATAGTTAACTGATTTCTCAACAGCCAATATCATTTTTAAGGTATTTTTTGGCATTACTGTTTAAATAGGGAAATTAGGGTATGTATTGAGGTACCTTTTATCTCCGAACGTAACCTGATACCTGATCGACCCTTTATCTCATCGATTTCGAGTGTGTCATACTTTTATCGAAAGCGTAACTGCGATCTGTGCCTGTGATCACTTAGGCTTATTCCCAATACAATAATAGCAGTGACAAAAGTAGCAGTAGCAGTGTAGCAGAGTACAGTAGCAGGTATTCCTTGTCCGTTACTCGTTGCTCCATTTGATTCCGACTGCGACTGCGATCGTTTAACACGTATTCATAATAAGTAACAGTGTCAAAAGTAGCAGCTATTTAAAACTGTTACTTGAATGTAGCAGGAGCAACTTGTAACTGCTACTTGTAAGTGGCAGTTTTGCCCATCACTACTTATCAACACGCAAGATATCGCTACATAATAAAGGCCGCTTCAGCTGGGACAAAAATAATGTTTATTGTTTACATTTCTGCATTTATACAATGGCATTGAACCTATACGAATAACGATTAGTTACCTTTTTTGTTATACAGTAAGACCCCGCTTAACGCTGTTTCGTTTAGCGCTGGTTCGATTTAGCCCTCTTTTATTTTAACTCGGGGATTCCCCGAAATTGTGTAGTTGTGTTTCTTGTTTGATACGGTGCTGTACGGACGCATTTTTATCATTTGAAACATTTGTTGACATTATTGTAAGTATAAATTTATATAATACTATAGCGATTAATACAGTGACAAAAAATATAATTTTTAGTTTTTATCACGGGTGATAATGAAAAACAAGCAAAGAAAGCAACCGGAAAAAGCATTTCACTGGAAAATAAAATGCAAGTGATTAGAAGATAGATTCTGGTGAACATCAATCTCAAATTGGTGCTCCATTGATTTTGGCAACTTCAACAATAAGGACAATTCTTAAGAATAAAGAAAAAATAGTGTCATCGGCAACTGCAACTGCGTCAAGCTATGCAACTAGAATTACCCGTTCTAGAAATACCATTATAGAGGAAATGGAAAAACGACTGTCTATATGGACTGACGACGAAATTGAACGCAATATGCCATTAAGCCAATCTATCATAATGGAAAAAGCTAGAAGAATTTTTAATTACATTCAGGCTGAGGCAAGTGACATAAGTGAAAGTTTCGTTGCTAGTCGAGGATGGTTTAATAGATTTAAACATCGAAATAAATTTCACAACATAAACAACAGAAGAAGCAGCAAGTGGTGATGCGAAAGTGGCGGCTGAATTTCCAGCGGCATTAAAAACCATAATTGAACAAGGAAACTATCCTCCAGAATTGGTTTTTAATGTTGATGAAACAGGCCTGTTTTGGAAAAGAATGTTAAAATGAACATTTCTGTCCCATGAAGAGAAACGAGCACCAGGATTTAAAGCTGCAAAAGATCGCTCAACACTTCTACTGGGGGGTTAAAACCACTACTAGTTTACCACTCCAAAAACCCAAGAGCGATGAAAGGCATATCTAAATCAACTTTACCTGTAATTTAAGAGTCTAATACAAAATCATGAATAACTTATGAAAATTTTCCAGGATTGGTTCACTGAACTTTTCTGCCCGTCGGTTAAACGTTATTGCGAAATTAAAAAACTTGAACAAAGAGCATTGCTATTAATTGATAATGCTCCAAGCCACCCAACAAATTTATCAGACTTAACAATATCCATTCCAGTCGAAGTGGTTTTCTTGCCGCCTAACACAACTGCCTTAATCCAACCAATGGACCAAGGCGTCACATCCAATTTTAAGGCCTATTACTTGCGGCGAACATTTAAGCAGATATTTGAAAAAACAGACGGAGAAGAGAAGCAATCAATAAGAGAATTTTGGAAAAATTACAATATCATGAATGCTGTAGAAAGCATAAACCTTTCTTGGAATGAGATAACAGAAAGATCTTTGAAAGGAGTATGGACGAACATTTGCCAAGATTTAAGTAAGAGCGAAGACATTGGACACTCTGCCGACATGGATGAAATAGTGGAAGAAATAGTGAAATAAGTAAAACAAACCGGTTTAGATGAGGTAAATGTGGAAGACGTCAAAGAAATAGTTCAAGAAACAGCAGCTAGTCTCTCTAATGATGAGCTCATGGAATTAACTGAGCAAGAAGAAAACAAAAATATTGATAGTAGTGATTTCGAAGAAGAGCAAAAAGAACTTTCGACGTTATTTTTAAAAAGGAGTTTGACCACTATAACTGGAATTATGGATCAATTCGTTGAAAATGATCCAAATTTTGACAGGAGTTCAAAAGTAAGGTGGGGTGTTATGAATGCTTTATCCACTTATCAACAACTTCTACCAGAACGCAAAAGGAAAACGCAAACTACATTAGATGCCTTCTTGACAAAAAGCCAGAAAATTGGAAACATAGAATAGACTGAATGATCTGACTGACTTCTTTTGTTTTTATAAGTATATTCGTTTATATTGTTTTATTTTTGTGAGAAATAAATGTTTGGTTTTATTTTTATTAAAAAAAATATTTATTACATTTAATACCTAACCAATTTTCTATCCATCTTCCCCTTACCCCATTATTAACATGTTAAGATAGCCTCGTTTAGCGCTGTTTCGCATTACGCTCTACCTTGATGGAATGTATCCTACGCGTTAAGCGGGGTCTTACTGTATATCTCTTTTAGCTTATTAATCTCTGTTTGTGACTCAAGACTTAGCGAAAAAACATTTAAAATGATTGCACACCATTTTTTTATTTTAGCTCACCGAGCCCAGTTTGTAGATATTTAAATTATTATTTAAATAAATAAAAAAATATTTTTTGACACAAGACTATAAGATTTTTCAAATGATACCCCATGATATCTGACAAAAATAAGTAGTTTTTTTACATAGAAACAAAAAATGGAGAGATTGAAATATAAATGAACAAACAATTAGGCAAAATAAAAAAGTCAGTATACAAAATAGTAAAAAAAAATAATTATTTTGTTAAAATGTAAAGATATATCAATGAAAAATGTTTGTAGCATTGGATATTGATGTTTCGTTTTCATTGGAATTCGTCAACAATGTATAACGTGGAACAAATAAAGAAAAAAGCAGTTAGAAAAATGTTTTCAAGTATTAAAATAAATAAAAAATAATCAATTAAAAATATTGTCCAATTCAAGGTGAGTCAATAAGGAATTTAAAGAGAAAAAAAGTAATAAAATGCTTTCAAAAATTAACGACAAATATAATTAACCATAGAATTTATCGTTTTGAGCAGTTCATATCTCTGCTCATCATGGAAAAACTGAAAATATTAATATTTTTCTCTTCACTTTTTCCGCATTTGCTGTCAAAATTATTCCTGACAGAAAAATTTTTTTTGAACAATTCGAAAATTACAAAACAATGTATTTCTTTAAAAGTAGATATTTTCAAAAAAACGGAAATTAAAGAAAAATTCTACGTATTAAAAATATGAGATCTTCAAAAAAGGAATAATTTTCAAAAATAAGTTGAAACTTTCAAAAAATTCAAATTTTCAAAAAGTCTAGATTTGAACAAATAGTTAGAATTGTAAGAGAAATCAAAAAATTTAAAAAAAAAATAATAATAAAATAGAATATTTATTAATTTTATTTAATATGTCTACGACCCAGTTGGGAAATATTTAAATTTTTATTAATTAAATTTAAATACTTTCAAACAGGGTCATAAAAATGTTAAATGAAATTAATAAACATGATATCTCCGACCAATAAGAGTCCACCATCAAGAATAATAAAATATAATTTTCAAAACATATTATGGTCTTCCTCCTGGACTCTTGTCATTTAATATCCAATTTTCTCGCTGACAGATCTCTTCAGGTCGTCGTCGATGGCATCTCATCCGAGACATTTGCGATTAATGCAGGGGTGCCCCAGGGGTCTGTTCTGTCTCCTACTCTGTTTCTGTTACACATAAACGATCTCTTAGCTTCTACTTCAAATCCTATATACAGCTACACAGATGCTAGTAGCCTTGTATCATATTTTTTCTCCGACACACCATTATCCGTCACTGCTTTAGCTCGACTAAGGAAACAGCAGATACAGATGATTAATCGGGTTCTCGAAATCATTCTGGAATCACATAAGAAAAATTTGGCCGACTTTAACGCTTCAAAAACTCAGGTCGCGGTTTTCTGTAAGAAAACAACAAGGGATAATGCAACAAATATACTAATGGAGTGTAAAATCCTTCCAATGGGATCTAAACTATATATCCTAAGAGTGAATGCGAGCACTTGCCAAATCCGCCTCTCAGAAGCTAGTCTTTCTTTTTAGGGCAAAAAAGTACTTTACATTTCATCAGCTACTCACACGATACAAGGCTCAAGTTAGGCCAACACTAAAATACTGTTCTCATGTTTGGAGTTTAGCCCCAAAGCACACTTTAGCTCTTTTGGATTCAATTCAAAGGAGAGCGATTTGCCTAATTGATGACGAGAGTTTGACCGATTCTCTTGAAATACTAGAACACGGGCGGATGGTTGGTGACTTGTCTCTTTTCTACAAGTACTATTACGTAAGATGCTCGCAGAAACTAATAGGATTAATCCCCCCAAGGGCAAGATTCTTGAGGCATACAAGACAGTCGGAGACAGCAAATTCCTGTGCGGTCCAGCTTGACACAGTGAGAACTTCTGTTTAAGAAGACTCATTTTTCTATAAAACTTCCAAGCTATGAGACTCATCAATTGAAGTTTACTCCAAAAATTACAACCTATTCTTGTTTAAGAAGGCGGTTCATTGCCATCTATCCTTGCTTCTGCATCATGCTCGCAATGCTTTGAAGGCATAATGGGATTACATTTAGCAAGTGGAATTAAACTTAAAAAAAAATACCACACAATTGTTCCAATTTCGTCCATAATTGAAGTTGGACTATTGGAATAGTTTAAACCGAAACTTTAGGATTGAAATTAAAATTTACATAAAAATACAAGTTTATAAAAAAATTTTCTTAAACTGATATCCATTTTCTGCCTTCGTAGTTGGGGTTCCATGGCAAACGTAACTTTCAAGGCACAATCCTTTTTTGGTTGATATATTTGTTAATCCACTCTTATAGGATAACCCCATTATGTCCTTGAACACTACTAGCAGGAAACGGAAATGAAGTTAAATGTTATTGATGGATTTTATCTTTTCTTTGATTTGATAGAGGTGGTGACGATGAAATAATAATTGTATACAGACGGCCACATTTTTAAAACCCGTGTCTTGTGGTTTTTATCAAAGGGCCAGTTGAATTGTAAAAATTCCACTGAAAGTTGATATACTCGTAAAATCAAAAATCCTCCCCTTTGCGTTTTATTCAAACCTTTTAAATACCGTGGCGTCGTGAACTGTGGTGTTTTAAATTTTGTGGCCAATATTTTATATCTAATCTCTACTTATTCATGCTGACTAAAGAATAAATTGTTGCAGATGGAGAATATTTCTCCTGAATGATCCTTTCGAGGTTGGAGAATACTTGTAATCTAATCTTAAAAGACTTTTCTTGTACGATGAACCTTTATCGATTTAGAAATTCGCTATTACACATCCAATAACCCGTAACATGATGAAGATCATTCGATTCCGAAATAACTAACTTATATACTAGAAATGGCAGGTCTTCTAAGCAATTCCACGTCTCATGTAACGTCGGAATGAAATTATTTGTACAATTTTATTCCTATATCAACTGTCCTATTCTCCCCAGTTTCGTAAATGTTAAACTGAAAGAAATCTATAAAACGACATTCGACTGATTTTGCCTGTTTGCATGGGCAGGGCTAGGATTTTTTTGTAGGATGAGCAATCACATTGTCAAGTCCTTAGTTCAATATTTTGTATTTTCACTTCGGAAATATTACTTCGACCTTCGAAATTATTTTTTGACGACTAAAAAAAAGGAAAAGTTCCTCGATTCCATACATTCTACTACTTGGACTTCGCAAATATTTTTAACGACCAAAAAAAAGATCTGCTATCTAGGCTAAGCAAATAAACTCTGTAAGGGAGCATCTAATAATTACAACAATAAAAAACTTGTATTGAAATACAAATATTGTCCCCTGAAACCAAGAATTAAAATTTTCAATTTTATTTTGAAATATCAGCTTTTTAAAAAATTTTTCAAAATTTTGACATTTTTATATTTTCACTTTTTTAAAAATCTCCATCTTTTAAACGTTCGTAATTTTGGCTTTCTTGAAAATATTGACATTTTCCAATATTTAAAAAAAAATCAGCTCTTCTGGAAATCATGAGTTTTTTAACTTCAATCCATAAACATTTTTACTTTTTTAAAAGATCGACTATTTTATAAAAATTTTCACAAAAATTCAAATACAAATTTTGTCCCCTGAAACCAAGAAAAATTAAAAAACACAACAAAGGTTGCTCTAACGCGTTTCGACAGCCAAGTTGTCATCTTCAAAGAGAAAAAGATTGTTTTCATGTAGTCAGGCAAAAGTTTTTTAGATAAAAAGGACTATTACGAACGAGTTGACAAGTTCATTAGTAATGACCTCTATCCTGTATCTCTCTGAAGATGCTAGCTTGGCTGTCGAAACGCGTTAGAGCAACCTTTGTTGTGTTTTTTAATCTTTCTTGATTTCAGGGGACAAGATTTGTTTTTCAATTTTTGAAGATAATCAAGGACCAGTCCGTTCCACCAAAAAAAATGTTTCTAGGATGGGCAATGAGCTTTCGGCTCTCCCTCCCCAACTACGCTAATGGCTATTTGTAATACTACTAGTTTCAATTCGTCTGCGAGAAACAAGAGTAAGGATTCTAGAGTCACCTTTTTGAAAATTTCTACTTTTTTGAAGAATTCGAATTTCATTGAAAATTTTGACGTTTCAAAAATATCAACGTGCTAAAATTATCCATTTTACTTTAAAAATGTTAATCTTTTCTTGTTCTCCCCATAATTTCAAGTTTTTCCCAAAAATTTTGTAAATTTCGACTTATTTCTTGAAAATTTGACCCTTTTAAAATTTTACCTGCTAGTATTCTGACTTGCTTTGCATATGTATATTTTAATTTTTTTTGAAACATTTTATTTTTTTGTAATTTTTGTATTTATTAAAATATTGCCTTCCTTGTAAATTTCATTTTTTTTTAAATTTCCTATTTAATATTTTGAATATTTTGACTACCTGCATACCCTTGAAGTTTTAATGATTTTGAAAAATTTTGATATTTTTCAAATATTTGTTCTTATTTTTGAAAATATTGACCTTTTCTGAAATATTTATCAGAAATTTCAACTCTTGCAAATCTGTTTTTAAATTTTACATTTTTAAAAATATTTTTTTTTTTTTTGAAAATTTGTCAGTTTTAGAAAAAACTAACTCTTAAATTGCTCGATTTTTTGTTTTTATCCCAAAATTTTGACTGAGATTGACGACGTTTTTAAAAAGTCTGACTTCAATTTTTATTGGAAATCTTAGCTTTCGTGAACATTTTGACTTTATATTTTGAAAGCTTCGAATTTCACATTTTCCAATTTGTTTTTAATTTCCACTTTTTCCAAATATATATTAACTTATTTTATAGATTTCAACTTTCACAATTTCAATAATTTCTTAAGGTTATTTATTTTTGAACTTATTGAAAATTTTGACAAAATTTTTTCTTTACTCGAAATTTTGATTTTTTGCAATTTTGATTTTTTATGAAATTAATTATACTAAAATATTGTTTTTTGAAAACTTTTATTTTTTTTTCAAATATCTACTTTTGTTAAAAATTTCCAGCTTTGTTCAAATTTTTGATAATTTTTCAAAGTTTTGACCATTTTTTTAAATAGTTAAACCTTTTTTTTTAATTTTTGACTTTTTCTTTAAATTCTGACTGTTATGTAGTCAATTGGGCTCTTATTTGTAAAATTCTATTTTATTTAATTTCGCCTTTTGTCGAACTTTTGATCTTTGATTTTTGATGGATTTATTACAAAAATTCGACATTGGAAAACTTACACTTTTTCAAGCTAAACCACTTTTATCAACATTTCGACATTTTCCAAAAATGTTGACTTTTTTTAAAAATTTAACCTAAAAAGATCGACATTTAAAAACTTAGGCTGTGATTTTTGATCTTTTTTGCACATTTTGGCTATCTCGAAAATACCTTTTTGCAATTATTAACTTAGAAATTTCTACTTGTTTTAATTTCGAATTTTGTGTGCTTTAACCTTTTTTTGGAAATTTCAGCTTATTTTTAAAATCTGAACTTTTTCAGAATTTCAGTGTTTATCAAATTTTCTACAAATTTTGCCTTTTTGAAAATTTCGCTATTTCAAAATATTGACTTTTATTTTCAAAATTTCTACTTTTTAAAATATTCAACCTTTTTTAAATGTCTACTTTTTAAGAAAATATGATTTATTTAAAAATTTTTGTGGTAAAAATTCAACTTTTTAAAAGTATGATTCCATTTTTTTCGAAATTTTGACTTCCCTTAAGAAGTAGATATAAATTTTTTTAAATTTAATTTTTCGAAATTACTGGTTTCATTTCACAGAAAATGAAAATTAAAGATTTGCATTTGAAGTTCTGATAAAAATCTCGGAGTCACAATAAAAAAGCTAAAATTGCACGTTTAAGCTCATATTTTGGAATTTACATCGGGATTTTTATTTAAAATGGAAATTTTAAGAAAAATGGTGCAAAATTTTAGAGAGAAACCCAATTAGATGTAACTTCTGATTTCTAACTTTCAAGAAAAAAGTCTGAAATTACTATTTTAAAGTAGATATACTAGGTTTAAAAAATTATCAATTTTCACTAAAAGTTTTAAAAATCAATGTCAATTAATATTATTACTGAAAAAAAATTCTAGCTAAAATTGACTTCAAAATGTCGACTATCTTAAAATTTTGACTTTCGAAATTCAACATTTCCAAACATTAATTTTTATTCGAAAATTTTTGTCTTTATTTGAAAATTTAGATCTTTTATGAACTTTTCTATATTTTTTTTGGAAGTTTACATTTTTTAATATTTCGCTTTTTTAGGAATTTCGATTGTTTAAAAACAATTTTTTTATTTCAAGATTTTTTAATTATTTCAAATTGTTTAAAAAGTATAACATTTATAATACTTCGAAACTTTATGAATTGTTACATTTTTTTTGGAAAATTTAGAATTTTTTCTTGAAAATAATTAATTTTAAAAAAATGACAAGATTTCAAGAAAAGGTGATTTTTGAACGTAAATCCCAAAAAATAGAATTTTGGGAATAAAGCAAAATTTTAAGAAAAAGCACTTATTATAAGAGAAAACAAAATTTCGAGCAAAATATGAATTTTGAGGAAAAAGTTAAAATTTAAAACTTTGGGAATTTAATCCAAATTTCTGGAAATTCAGTTTCTAAAAGAAGTAAATTTAGAAAAAGAAAACCTAAAATAACGGAAAATGGAAAATTTGCAGATAAATGGTCTAAATTTCGAAGGTAGAATATTAAGAAAAAAGTTAAAATTTTCCGAAGAAAGTCAATTTTAAAAAAAGTCAAATTTTGTAAAAAAAATCCAAATTTAGAAAAAAAACGAATTTTGGAAAAGAGTCAAAAATCGTGGAAAAGACGTATTTCAAGCAAAAGACAAAGCTTTTAGAAAACAATAGAAATTTACCACAGAAAGTTTTTAAAAGAAAATGGTCAAATTTGAGAATAGTTGTTTACGAGAGATGAATTATGAACAAAAAATCGAAATTTTGAAAAAAAAATAATTTTCAAGAAAAAGTTGAAATTTCCAGAACCAAAATAAATACGATGTTGATCTAAAAGTCGCAATTTCCAAAAAAATGATTTTTGAAAAAATATCGAAATTGCGAGAGAAAAGCGAATTTCAAGGAAAAAAATTTATAATTTCAAAAACAAATTTTAAAAAGAAATGAGGAATTTAGAGAAAAAGATCTAATTTTCTAAAAAAAAAGACAAAAATAAATGGTCTTTTCCAGACATATTAAACACTGAAGTTTGAGATAACATGAACATTTCGAGAAAAAGTTGAATTTTTGAGCAAATACCAAAAATATTTGAGAATTCTGAGTCTAGCAGGTAGAAAATTTTAAAAAGGTATAATGTTACAAAAAATAATGTCTCGAAAAAACAAGATTTCCAGAAAAACCTTGAAATTGAGAAACGAAATTTTAAGAGAAAGTCAAACTTAAGAAAGAAATTCCAAGGAAAAGACAAATTCTAGAAGAAGTTCAAAATATCTGAGACCTAAATTTAAAAATAAATGGGGCAAATTTTGAGAAAAACTTGAATATTTATTTTCTCTTCACAGCTTAAGTTAAGAGGGAGACAACTGCCCCACCATGATGTTGGAAAATGTCCAATTTTGAGATAAATGTTATCGTTTTGAGAAACAACTTGAAATTTTTGGAAAAATAAATGTAAAACAAATTTAAAAACATTAAAATTTTTGAAGAAAATTTACCAGGATTTTTGTCTTTTTACAAAAATTTGGAAAAATTGAAAATCAATCAAAGAAATTCAGAGAATTACTGAGTATGTTAGCTTGGCTATGGAAACGCGTTAGAGCAACCATTAATGTGTTTTTTAATCTTTCTTGGTTTTATGGGACAAGATTTGTATTTTAATTTTTGAAGATAACCAAGGACCAAGTTCCACCCAAAAAAAAACAACAAAACAATTCAGAAATTGAAAGAAAAACTTAGAATTTTTACTTTTTTATTAAAAGAATAACCAAATTTTGATAATCAAGTCAAAATTTGCAGAAATTCGGAATTTGAAAAAGCAGAAATTTCCAGAAATAATCGAATTTTGAAAAATAGTAATTTTGAAGATGAACAAAAACGAAACATTTTGGGATTAAAATTCAAAATTTTAAAGAGAATCAGATTTTGATAAGAAGGAAGTCAAATTTTAACAATAAATTTGAAATTTTAAAATAAAAGATAAATTTTGCAAAAGAAGCAGAATTTTAAAGAAAAAATGGGACCAATCTAGTTGAATATAAATTTTCGACCCACTGCTTTAACGAAAGAGAGTAAACGTCCCACCCAGCGCTTAGTAAGACATCAGTCATTAAGTACCCGTAAAAAAAATATTGAAAATATGGCGAAAATATGCATCATCATTAGATTTAAGGTGAAAGGTGTAGTAAGCGATGAAAATGGGTTGAATGTTAAATGATAATATGCATTTGCATATTTGCATTTGGTCTTTAGCCTTCACTATTACGCTACAAGACGCAATTCTTAACCGATTTTCTACATTCTTGTTTCTATCGATTTGAAATTTCTCAGGATAAAACTTATTGATTTTAATGAGGATAAGTATAATAGGTTAATTTTTATTAAAGAAAAACATAGTTTATTAGATAAAAATCAAACTTAAGAATCTCCGGTCCTTATAACCTCTATACACATTGTAGGTCAAGATCCTTTCAAGTACAGCATAAAATAGTAAGACATAATTCGCTTTCGTTTTCAAGAAAAATTCATTTAACGAAAAGTTTTTTTTTGTTTCATTTCATAGGAATTGTTTTGTGCCCTTTGTTCAAGTCATCCGTATATGTACCTTAATGATGGAGACATTACGACAAGCGTTTTAAAGGTGGCACGTCAAATTTACTTATTTTAAAACTGCCATATTCCAAGGATAACACAAGTCTGCAAAAAAAAATTAGAGCTGTATTGGTTTTTTGTTTAATTGGCATGTTTTTGGGTGTGTTTAATCCAAAAATGACTTTTATTTTGTCATAGAACGTTTTCTGACAATGTAGGTATCTATGTTAAACAAGTTATCTTAAAATAAAATATAAAGGATTCAATTTTTTTTTAATTTATATTTGCGTAACAAAACTTATTTCTTCATCCAAAATACATTAATTAGTAAGCACTAAACACATTTATTATTTTCAAGGGACTTCTTTTGGTACATTTTCGCTTGTGGGAAAAATCTGGAAGGTCTCTTTAAAGCGTCCAACAATAGTCTGCCATCATTGAGACGCTCCATCTTCCCTGGTATCTTTTTTTCTATCTCCTTAATATCTTAATGAAATTGTTTACCTTGCTCTTCACTCACGTTTTCTAAATTTTCTAGAAAGTAGTCGAGGTGGGAATGAAGAAAATGTACTTTTAAACTCATTAAGCAACCTAAAGCTTGAAATGCTCTTAACATTCTTTTGACGATTTGTTTGTAGTTAGGGCTTTCTTATTGCCTAAAAATTTTTCTATGACCTCTTTAAAGGCAATCCACCCTTCTCTTTAAGGATGCGTCATGGTTGTCGTGAATTGTGGATCAGCCATAAGCCGCCTAATATCTGGCCCAACGAAAACACCTGCTTTCAACTTTGCCTCCGAGAGACCTGCAAACTTTGATATTAAGTATTTGAAGCAATTTCCATCTCTTGAAAGTGACTTTACAAATTGCTTTATCAATCCCAGCTTTATGTTAAGCGGTGATAGAAGAACTTTATGAGGAGGTTGTCATGAATTGTGGATTAGCCATAAGCTGCCTAATATCTGGTCCAACGAAAACACTTGCCTTCAACTTTGCCTCCGAGAGACCTGCAAACTTTGATATTAAGTATTTGAAGCAATTTCCATCTCTTGAAAGTGACTTTACAAATTGCTTTATCAATCCCAGCTTTATGAGGAGGCACCAAAGTTTCATGTAGGACACTTTTTTGCCAAATTTAAGCTCCCTAGGAGGCCAACACTTTTGTTCCAGTGATTTGTTCTATCTCTACTATCCCTTAGACACAAAAATCAAGGGTATTTGCTAAACCCAGATTGTTGTCCGAGCGACATGCCCAAGATTTTGAAATCACTGGACACTTACCAACCGTGGTCTTTTTTAATATGCAAAAAATCAATTCCAAGTAATTGTAGGTTTTCTTGAGATGTATGGAATGAGCGACAGAAATGGAAGCTTAGAAACCGCCATTGTGAAGCAGAACTGCTTAAAGGCTTCTTTTTGAAGAATTTATGAAAATACGCCACTGTGCTGGGTCGTATGAGATCTTAAATGTATCCATCAAACCTTCAATATTGGTGCAATAAACCAACTGGTCCTCTTGGGCAAAGTAGGAAGTGAACTGCTTCTAAAGATATCTAAACCAGGAGGAAGACACTCCCGGCAAATGTAAGTTCCTGTTTTTGGGCAACTCAGCAGCGTTTTTGAGAAGATTCAAGTCTCTTACCAAATCATTTAGTTTGTCCTGGGAAAACAATTTTGGACTGCTGACATCTTCAACTTCAAAACTTGACTTGTCATCGGGTTCAGGTACATCAGCATCATCTTCGCCAGAACTTGGAATGTCTTTCAAAGTAGCAGGAACCTTGGGCACTGGTATTTCGGTCCCATGAGGGATGCGACGAATAGCTGATTGCAGATTTCACATTCCACGAACAAAAGTAACAATCATCACTATGGTTCTTTTGCTCGCGCCATACCATAGAAATCGCATACTTGGAAAGCTTTCTTCTTGCCCTTATACCAATTTCGAAGGTCTTCAATAGATCGTTTGCAGACTTTATGAGGTGCCCAAACCTTATCCTAATTCTCCAAGTTTTAAGCCAAATTACGCGAAGTATACTTTTTTTACAAAGTCCGTAATATTAATTTGTTGCTTTAGTACCATAGATTCGGCACAAATATAACAGAAACTGTTAGAACGAGTTCACACACTTCCGCATAGATGACATTGAACTATATGGAACCAAGATCTACAAAACAATGACGAGTTAACACGTAATTGTACCACACTACTTTCTACACTATCGGAGCGCGCACGTTTAGGTTACAACAAGTTTATGTTTTATGCAAGAAGAATGCAACCTAGACTACAAATTCATGCAGCCCTCCAGGCGTGTATAGTGAATCATAGGTAGCTGTTGAAACACTGCCACCTGGCGAAGCGGTTGCTCTCTAGGAGAGTTCCCAGAAGACAAGGATTCTGTAATGCACAGACCAATAGGATTGAACAGTTTATTAGATTCGAAGTTTGGAAACCATATACCGGTTTCGATTTCGGACGAGATCTAACAAGGCGATAGCCATACTTTCTCTATGGGCCAATAGGTGACGGTAGTACTAAGAAGTAACACGCTTGACGTCTGTGAATTCTTTAGTACTTACTTGTCGGAACATTTGTTAGCATTCGAGTTCGATATACCAAACTGACGAGATCTAACAAGATCGAAACCGGTATTTGGTTTCCAAACTTCGAATCTAATAAATGTTCAAACCTATTGGGCTGTGCATTATAGAAGTTTATGTTTGTTAATTTAGCTCACACAGGGCGTTCCTTATTTAGATATTAATGATAGTTATGGCCTGTATACATTTAAAAACAGTAATCAAAATAAAATGTTACCTATTATTCATGACTTCAAGTTAGCCCAAAAAAACTCCCTTCTATAATAAAATTTAGCGTTTGGCAAAATAACCTGACGTTGTGGAATTCTTTGAGTTTTTTTTTAGTTTTCAGAACACCTCAATAGAAATCAGATTGAAAACATCCAGACAGCATTTGTGTTGCTGACCTGTGTAATAAACACTGCTTGACATTTAATAATAAGCTAAAGTCCTATAGACTCCACAGTAATACCATGAATATCGTATAAGAAACCTAAATGAAGAGAACTCTTGTATAATTGTCATGGAATGATTAAATAAATCCTTGCACTAAGTTTATTAAACAAGATGTTTACTACCGAATAAAACATTTTTATTTACAACCACTGTCAGTGGTCAGATGGGAAACGCAATATGTTAAGAAATATTTTTTGTAAAACGGATATGCCATTTTCCGAAAACATCTTTAAAGACGAAAGTTAACTTTTATGTGTCGAATTGAAGATAAATCTTCTGCTTTTTTTGGAAATTTGGAGATCTAAGCAACAATTTTCAGTTCCGGACCGAAAATTTACCTGCAAGCTCCAAAATCACTTTTAGTTTTACCAACAAACGTTGACTTTTTCCGAAAAACTCAAAAGTTTTTGAAATTGGGATTGATGTACAAATCTTGTTCTTTAAAAAATTGGAAGTTTTTCGAAAATGATCATTTTGAGAATTTCTACTTTTTCAAAAGTTTCGACATCGATGTGAGTGCGTGCACATCGAAGTTTTTCGAACGTGGATGGACAAATTCGAAATGACCTGCTGCCGTTTTGAATTATTAAAATTTTAAAAAAATCCTGTTTTATCTAAAAATAGCTGAAACACAAATCTTGTCCCCTAAAACCAAGAAAGATTAAAACACACAACAGAGGTTGTTCTAACGGGTTTCGATAGCCAAACTATCCTCTTCAGAAAGATACTAATCTTTCTTGGTTTCAGGGGACAAGATTTGTATTTTAATTTTTCAAGATAAGCAAGGACCAGTCCGTTGCACCAAAATCTAAAAATAGTATTTTATTTCTTGAATACGGACAATGTTTTCTCAATATTTAGAAAAAAACTTAATAATTAATTATAACAAATCGCTCTTTTTTTTAAATTTAAGAACATGTTTTTAATGCACCATAAGAGTATTTAAATTTATTATGTATCGCATTTTCATCAATCGATCTTGTTTTGCCGCAAGCTATAACGTGCATCAGGGAAATGAAACCCAAGTAGTATTTTTACATTACACCACTTTAATCAAATTTATGGGCGGTTTAGTTGATCTAATTTACTAAATTAAATACGATCTATACGCCCCAAATGAACAAGATAAAGTGCAGTATGACACAAATTAATTAATTATTATTATTTAGAGCAAGTATAAATGTAAAAGTGGAAAAATGAAACATTTGTTAATCTAATTTTGTCACATGTAACAAAGTTTATTAATTTTCTAAATTGTAAGGAAAGACTTGGGTGTCAATGAGTTTATTTAAAATTTTATTTTACATAGCTCTAAATTGAGTTACAAAGTAACTTTGGCGGCATTATTTATTACAAATCGACCCAGAACGGAAGCAAAATTAAGCTAATTGCGACCGGCACCCTACACAATTTTCAACAAAGTAGAACTAAGTTGCACGACCAACACGAAACTTTGGCAGATATAAATTGGACTTTTTTTACTTCTCATAATTCGACCGGCGCAAAATGACCTACAAAAGCTTCTTTTGTATCATAATACCGCTTTATTGGATTACATAACAAGAACTCATAAGGATCGATCGGGTTCAATGCCCAAAGTTATTCCGAGGTAATCCGCGACTGGCTTTTCTTTGTTCTTAAATTGAAAAAGTGGCGGATAAGCGGCTTGATTAATTTCATTTTCATCTGCTGCTTGTTCAATCGGTTGTTCAAAAAGTTGGAATTTTTTCAAGATTAAAAAGTTTCTTATTACGCAGCTCCCGCGACTTTGTGGAGATTTTCAATATACAGTGCTAGTCTGTAACCTGGAATAAATTCAGTAAATCAAAGACAGTTTTCTTTTCGAAAATATGTTTGAACATTTCAATTATTATTTTAATTTGCGCTCTTTTTGATGTAGGAAAATTTTATACAGCATGCCCCAAGTTTAACATATGCCGTCATCGACAATTTTTTTGAATAGTAACCCTATTAACTCTTAAAGGGTATATCAAGTTACACATGCGTACCAAATTTCAATTTTATATTTCTTGTCATTTAAAAGATATCTATTAAATATTAACTAATTTAAAAAATTAAGAAATCTGATTCAACTCAATAATCCTTCTTCAATAAATGTTCAAAATGTTGTCCATTTGCTAACTGACAATACCCCGAAACTCGTTTTGAACATTTCTAGTTACTTCGGGGGAAATTAGTATCCACTACTGTCTTATTCGTCCTTTTAACTCCTCAATATTTGCAAGTTTGGTCCTAAAAACTTGGCTCTTTAAATATCATCATAAGAAATAGTCCATTAGGTGTTAAGTCCGGAGACCTGGATGACCATTCAAAAGGTCCTCTTCTACCTATTCATTTGCCTGGAAATACATCATTCATATACTCAAGGACAGGTCTTGCAAAATGAGGAGGGGCACCGTCTTGTTGAAACCAAATGTTTTTATTCGGGACATCAGCTTCGACCGGATCAGGAACCAAAATAGCTTAATCAGGAATTAGGTCTTTCTGCAAGAATTCTAAATATCTTGTCCCGTTGTGATTTCCTTAAAAGAAAATTGGTCCTATAACTCGATCACCAACAATCCCTGCTCAAACATTGACTTTCTCTGAATGTTGAGTGTGGCCTTCCCTCATCCAGTGTGGGTTGTTGTTTGCCCAATAACGACAATTTTGACAATTTCGCTCAAAATTCAACATAAATATTGATTCATCTGAAAACAGGCTATTTTCTATCCTTAGAACATTTCTTCTCAGTAGGTCCATTATTTGTTTGCGAAACTGGAGTCTTCTATCCGGATTATTTACTAAGAGCTCAAGAAGGACTGTGATTTCATAGGAATAACATTTTGCATTTTTAGAATTCTTTCAACTGAAGACTGACTAATTTCGAGTTCCCTACCTATTTGACTAGTGGGAACATGAGGATTTTCTTGGACAGAGAGAAGTACATTAATTTTGACATCTTCATTGAGCGCATTCTGACGGGGATTACTTGTTTTTCCTAAATGCTCATTTTCCTGAAACTGTTTTTCAATCCTGCTTACGGTACTTTGCGATATGGGTGGTAAATCAAGATACTTCTCCCTGAATAACTTTTTTTTATAAAAGTAGGGAATGACTTAACATCAGCAATACCAACCACTGCCGCCCTGTGACAAGAAGACAGCCTTAGTCCGATACTCTTTAATCCAATAAATGGATGAAATCATAAAAGAAGTGAAGAAGACGGGTGGAGAATATAGGATAGGAGACAAAGGAATAAAAATTGTCTGTTATGAAGACGACGCTGTACTGCTAGCGGAAAGCAAAGGTGAACTGCAGAGGCTTCTGTTTAGATTTCAACAAACAGCGAAAAGATATAATATGTCCATATCCACCCAGAAAACCCAATCGATGATCATTGCAAAAGAATCCAGAAGATGCAAACACGCAGTCTACGACAAAAGCATTAAACAGGTAATGAACTTCAAGTACTTGGGCGTCAATATCACGAGCGAAAACAATCTCAGAGAAGAAATTTGAAACAAGCAAATAAAGCAGCCGTTATATTCGGGCACCTAAGAGACATAATCTGGAGAAATAAGCATTTGAGTACCCAAAGTAAAGTAAGAATATACAAAACAAGTGTCAGGCCAATCATGACCTACGCAATCGAAGCAAGAGTGGACAACAGATGCACCAAACGCTGAGATCAGTTGAAATGAGAACACTAAGAACAATAACAGGAAACACTCTAAGAGATCATAGAAGGAGCGCGGATATAAGGAATACCTGTGACATCCTAGACGTAGTAAGATGGTCAAGAGAAAGAAGAAGATAATGGACAGACCACGTAAACCACATGGCAAGCGACCGCCTGGCGACGATAGCCCTAACTGAAAAACCCAACACCAAACAACCACCAGGAAGACCACCAAACGTTGGCACGAGAGCTGGACATCCAGCTTACAGGAGCTTTCAGATTGAAGACAAACAGGACAGTGCAGTGGCGGCTAGTGCTAAGGTTTGCAGGTTTGCGCAACCTCCAAAAAAACGCTGGGATAAAAAAGAAAGTAAATTGTTCTTTATGTTGTTTATTTTATTTATTGATAACAGATTTATCGTTACCAAACATACTGCTGACTATTGCGGATTCCGCCAATTCGTAAGGGTTTGACGACATTATTGGGTCCATGGTTTGCAAAGTTTGCAGGCTAGACTGCAAACTTTGCTTTAGACATATGCACCTGCGCGTTAACTCATATTTTGTTCGCTTAAAATACTTGCCCATAAGCAAGCATTAGGTTGCACTTGTGGGTGCAAACCAAATATTGATTCGCTATTATAATCTGTCATCGGTCAATGTTGGGGGTCTTGAAACACAAATAAAAATGAATTCAGTGCAAAGTTTAATTGAACAGCCATTCTGTAACCGATCTGTGTCAGAAAAACTGGAAATTAAGCGACGTGGATCACCTATTCCAGACTTAAATATTGTGTAGATGGTGTCTTGTAAAAAGCGAAGTTTTAACAGAAGTAGTTCGCGAAGCTAAAAAAGTACCTATGTAACATTGTTATCTGCTAAGCTAAAGAACGATTCAGCTTCACTGGCCATTTAATTGCAGCAACTTTATTTTTTTCTGAAAAGTTTAACCAACATAGAACCACTTTTCCCGAAAAGAATTTTAAAGAAACCGCTAAGGTTTATCCATTTTTTAATTTACAAAAATTAAGAACTGAATTATCTGTAATTTACGAAACAGAAAACTTTTAATGGGCTTTTGGTTTACTTGTACTCCATAACATTATTTCAGAAAACAGTGAGCTTAGTGAAACCCTAAATTTTTTAAAAATCCTGATAACTATCCCAATGGCTTCTGCTGAAGCAGAGTGGTGCTTTTCCAGTCTGAAAAGAATAGAAACTTTAAAAAAAAAATACATTATGCCAGGAAAGACTGTCCGCATTAACGATGCCTTCAAAGAAAAGGACTTAATTCAAGGAATACTCGACTTCAGTAAAAAGTTATTGATAAATTTGCAGCTGCCAAAGATCGTCCGTCGTATGGACTTCCTCTTCTTTTTCTTTTGTTTTTTTACGAATATAAAAAAAGGAGATATATGTATAACATATATCAATTTAAAATCATAAATATCCCTCCAGCTCAATTTAAAATTTCCAGTTTCGGCACATTTTTGCAAATGTCTCTTTGCAACCCCCAAATTTTATTAGCACCAGCCACCACTGGGACAGTGTCCATTACAAAGAAGAAAAAGAAGAAGAAAACGAAGAAGAAAAAGAAGAGGAGGAGGAGGAAGAAGAAGAAGAGAAGAAGAAGAAGAAAAAGAAGAAGAATTTTGAATATTTTGAAAATTCCGGCTTTTTTAAATTGCTGGGTTTTTTGCATGTATTTTAATATTTCTCAAAAACCTGACTTGTTTTGAAGATTTTTTCCATTAAAATTTTTCCTTGTTGGAAATTTTGACTTTTCTTTCAAATTAAGAATATTTTTGAATATATAGTTTAAATTTGTCTTTAAGTTTCGATATTTTTGGAAAACTTAATTTTTTTTGAAATTTTTGATTTATTTCCGAAAATTCTAAGCAAAATTTCACTTCCTATTCAAAATTTATACTTTTTTTTTTAAATCGCTTAAAATTTCGACTTTAGAGTTTTACTCTTTTATTTGACTTTTATCGGACTTAAAATGCATTATTTTTAATTCAAATTTTTGAAAATTCGAACTTTTTAATAATTTGGGCTTTTAAAAACATTACTTTACTTGAAATTTTTGATTTTCTAAGAAAAGTCGTTTTTACATTTTTATTGAAAGATTTCGAAATTTTTGAATATTTTGACTAACTTTGAAAATTTCGAATTTCAGATTTGTGCCAACTGAAAATTACAACTCTCAACAATATCGCCTTTTTTTCTACATTTTGTACTTATTTGCTACATTTGGACTTTGTTTTCAAAATTTCCCCTTTACTGGAAATTTATTATTTTTGTTTTAAATTTAATTTCTTTTTTAAATTTTGTTTTCATTGAATTTTTTTAATTTTATTTGAAAATTTCTAATTTCTTGAAAATGTATGACCTAAGATTTCGATCTTTTTTTAAAGTTTCGATTGGTTTTAAAAATTTTTACGTTTTTGTAAATTCGATCATTTTGAAATACTTTTGGCTTTAATAACTTCGTCTTTTTTGAAAATGTTTACTTTTTTTAATGTTCGAATCTTGTAAGTATTGTTTATAATTTTGATTACTTTCCGAAATTTTACTTTTATTTTCAAAAATCGTTATAGGAAATTTCCAATTTTTTTTCCAATTTCGGACCCTTTGTCATCGGATCCCGCTTGACACCGTGAAGACTTCTGTCTACGGAGGCTCTTTTTTTCTGTAGAACTTCTACACTATGGAACTCGTTACCGAACGGAATTTTCCCCAAAAATTACAACCTATTCTTGTTTAAGAAGGCTGTTCATCGTCATCTATTCTTGTTTCCGCAGCCTACTCGCCGGTGCTTTGAAGGCATAATAGGGTTATCCTTTGCGAGTGGATTGAACATTTAAAGAAAATATAGACGTTTTTCGAAGTTGACTTTTACAGAATGTGAAAATTTTTCAAATTTCAATTCTAAGTTACTATCTTTTCTAAAAATTTGTTCTTTTTCTTAAATTTAGACTTTTTTGAAAATTTACGATCTTAAGATTTTTCACTTTTCTTCGAAATTTCAAATTTTGTAAATTAAATTCTTAGAAAGTTGCCATTTTCCTGGAAATTTATATCTTTTCAAGAAGCCGGGCTTTTAAATTGCGAATTTTTAAAATTTTGCACAAAATATATAAAACAAATTCAACACATTGTGCCTTTTTTTGATAATTTCAATCTTTTTATCAAAATTTTAACTTTTTTAAAATGTTGACTTTTTTGCGAATTCAATTATTTTTAAATACTTTTTTTGAAACTTTGACTTTGCCTCCTTTAAATTTTAACCTTTTCGCGAAATTTTTATTTTAGAGTGCAAATATAAAATTTGAAAAGACCTTAAATCCAAATTTTTTCCAATATATTTTAAAAGTTTTTCTCTATTTCGATATAAACTTGAAATTTCAACCGCGATCTCGAGATTTCAGTTTTTTATTGAATTTTTTTTTAATTTAACTTTTTCTTTGAAATTTTAACGATTAATTTGTAATTCCAGGTACATGTACTCCTAGTTTTAGTTTTTACTTTTTCTAAGATTTCGATTACAAACTTGCAATTTAAAGAAAAAAATAATGCAAACTATGTTTTTTTTTGAAAACTTTTCCTATTTTTCATTATTTTGTGTTTACACTTTTAACTTTTAGTTTTGTTGTCTTAAAGGTATGTTTAAAAACTTAATAGATTTTAACTTTTTATAGAATTTTTCACTTTATTTTGGAGATTTTGATTTTACTTTTTTTAATGTAAAATAGGATTCTTCCTGAAAATTTCAATATAGCTTCCCTATTTTTCTGGATGCATCCCAGAGATCTTTAATTCTGCATTGTAGTGAGTTGCCAATAATAATAAACATAATAAAAAAATATTTGAAATGAATGCAACGAATGCGTTTCGCCATCTCAATTGTTCTTAACAAAGTTCCAATTTATTATAAAAATTTTTGTTGGTAAATAAGGAGTAAGATCTATTTCATATCAGGCTAGTCCTGGAGTCAACTGAGTCGATAACGCGTTGGGGCGCAACTGGTCCGAGTGCAAGTGATCCGTATTCTCTGTTACACCCTATTCATAGGATTCATTTTTTTCAAATAAAAGGGGTTTAGATAGCCGAAAAGTAGAATGGAGATAAAATATGTCTTTTAAATAACGAGGTTGAATCAAATATGAACCCGAATTTGCATCACGTTGCCATAAGAGCGTCGGGAGTGTGCGCATATTCTTAAACATGTTAGGTAGGGATATCACGTGACTTCTTGCGCTCAAGTGAATTCCGTTCTCACCGTTCGTCAGTTGTAAGTAAAATGAGTGATCAAGAGATTTATCCGCACGTTGTGCGGCGCATTATTTTTAAATTTCTTGCCGCTGAAGGTGTAAAACCCGCCAAAATTCTTCGTAGACTAGAAGCACAATTTGGGGATACTTGTTTGAAGAAAACTCAAGTGTATGAGTGGCACAAACAATTTTTGGAAGAAGAAACTCAAGTTGAAAATGAACCTCATGTCCGTCGTCCTCGGACCAGTGTGACTGCAAACAAGAATAATGATGTGCACGTCGATTTACTGCATGAACGTGGTTAATGATGACTACTACTGCTAGCTATTGGATGAAGCGAAAGGTGCATATCGGCGGAATAGGTGCAAATTTTCGGTCCGAAATGTGATTTTGCATCACGACAATGCCGGCCCCCACTCAGCCAATCTGACACATCAAAAATTAGAGGAAATGCATTGGGCAACATTAGAACACCGATTATCCGATTATCATATGTTTGGTTTGGGCTACTGAAACAAGCTCTAGGAGATAAGCGATTCCATGATGATACTGCTGTTAAGACATTTGTGCACAATTGACTGCAAACACATCTTTCTTCTTTTTATGATGATGGCATTAAAAAACTTTCAATACGTTGGAAAAAATGCTTAACAAAATCAGGAGATTCATATTTAAATTACCCTTATATTTCATCTAGATGAATATTTTCGGAGAAAGCACGTGTTTATTAATTACACGCAACACTGCAATTGCGATGGAAATCGAACATTGTTTTGAAATTCTCAGGATTTTATTCATTTCATCAGCCATTGCGTTCATACGTTAATTTGTATGTATATTAATGTATTCTACGTAATAGATATTAATAAATTTAACACGCTTCACATGGTAATTGATTTGAACCAAATGCCGTAAGTAAAATGTTCCAAACTCTCCATTTTAGGGGATGTCGGTTTTTAGATTAAAATTTTATGATAAAAGTAATCGATTCATTCACTTCAGTAATTGATATTGCTTACATTCTAATTAAAAATTGAGATAAACATCAAAATTCGAATTACCTTCGACAGTATCAGAGCGCTGTTCACTCGCGTGGAGATGTTATTATCGCAATTCAATGTTTAATAAAATTCGACCTCGGCGAAGGAATGTTGTATTAAGGACCGTAAACAGCTAATATCAGCCTTCTAACATTTTAGAGCTCCATCAAAAAATACACAAGAAATTTCCGCTTTATCATCTTTCCACCAACACTGATCAGCTCTTTGAAAGAATTTAAAATGAAAATTTCATTTAAAATTGAAAAATTAATTAATTCGACTACGATATTAACATGAGAATTCCTTAAACCTTAAACGTTGTGTTTAGGTCTCTAGTTGTGTGCGTTTTTAAAATAAATCATCACTTTCTGAATCGTATTTCATGTCTAATAGTATATGAAACGTATTAAAACCTATTTTGGGTAAAACTAAAAACCAATTTTCTAACGTAGGCTTCTTATACTGAAAGTTGGCCTTTTTTATAAATATGCGAGCTTGTTGGTTATATTTTGAAAAAACATTCTTGAAACTTTGCGTGCCAGTAGATTAGAGACTAGTACCGTAACCAGGGTTAATTTAATTCATTTTTTGTGACTAAATTTACTACTGGATATTATAGAAAGTTTTTTAAGTGCCACAAAAATGAAAAAAATATCTATGGATTGATTAATAAGTCACTAAAAAACATTGGTGTGAGTGTAAGTAAGTATGTCGGGCAAACTAGACGGTCTCTTAAAATCCGACTGAAGGAACATTTGGCTCATTTGAGGTACGGAAGAACTGAGAAGTCAAGTGTGGCTCGACATGCCTTTGAATTAGATCATAGGATAAATAATAATCTTAAATTGTTAAGAGTAGTTAATAAGAATTATATGTTAAATGCATGTGAAAGCTTAGCCATCCATAAGGCTGGAAACAACCTTATGAATAGGTTGCGCTGGACCTTTAGGCCATTCAGTCTCTGTTAAAAATAGTTAAGGTCGATAGATAAGGAATCGTGAGACTACGACGTGTATGATTGGATGCGCATGGGCGTTCGGGTGCGGCCGATCATGCACGAAGTGAATATTCTTACTGTATAAGGATACATTTTAAGATTAGGTGTTAATATCTCTCTGAAGATGACAGCTTGGCTGTCGAAACGCGTTAGAGCAACCTTTCTTGGTTTCATGGGACAAGTTCTGTATTTCAATTTTTAAAGATAACTAAGGACCATGTCCGTTCCATCAAACTTTTTCCTTTTAGTCTACTCAAGAAGATTTTTTTCTACTTAATTATTGTTTAAATTCAGGATTAAAATTGAATACTAATGTATTAGATAAATTCCAGTTTTTTAAAACCAGATTTCAGCTTCTGATCATTATAGTCCGCATAAGAGCGACTGCCAAATTTATTTTTATAGTTACTAGGGCACTTCAAAATTACATCTGAAAGTTATACAATAATTAAAGAACGAATTGTAGAACCAGACTGAACTAGATGTGCACTTTAGAGCAGATTAGGGCTACCTTGACGATGGGCCAAAGTAAATCGTCTAAGTGGGCCAAAGATATACACATTCTTAAAGCAGGTTGCTTTCAAAAACACGATTAACAAGTATAAAAGTGAAGAATTGCAGAGACTTCAGAAAGATCTATACGTATTATATTTTACTTGCCAGATTTTTGGCTCAACGTGTAACATTTGCAGGAACAAAAATTGTTGCTAAAAAAAATACGTCCTAGAACGCCTTTATTGGAATTTGTGTATAGCGAAATCTATTAAGCATAAAACCACAGATTTGGGCTTAAATTAGTTTGCACAAATGTTTCAGCTATTGGAAAAAACCATCATTTCGCTTCTTCCGGGTCCTATTTTATCCTGTAGAAAAATTTCTTGGGCTAGGACAAAGCTACATATCAAGGAATAAAGTATACCGTAAACTCAGACAACACTTTTCTAGATTTCGAAATATTTTCTAAAAATGTTTTAATTTTAATCTCTATCATTGTGTTAGATAAACTTTGCCCTCGATGTCTACATTTTTTTTGTTGGTAACTTTGAAGGTTCGAGCTACTTTCGCGTTTTAGAATCAATATTTTCAGAAAAAAGTCGAATATTCGTATTTAAGGTCGAAAATCTACTGGTAGCAAAACTGCACCTCAGTCTCTAATTTTAAAGCAAAATTATCAGATTTTTTTTCGAGATTTTTTCTTCTCAAAATGTTAAATTATTGTCTGGTTTTTTCTTTCTCCTGAAATGTCGATTTTAAAATTATTATTATTAAAATTTTTTGTTATTATTTTAAAATTAAAGAGAGTGTCGACTCCTTAAAGTCAGAATTTCTATAAATAAAGTCAAATATTTAAATTTAGTCAAATTTTGCAATTTTGAATTAAAAATTTAAAATTATTTTGGAAATGATCTTATTCTAAAAATTTCAATTTTTACCTTAAAAAATTACAAGGAAATAGTCATTATTTTAAGAAAAAAAAATTATATTTAAGATTTTTTTAAATCATTTTAAGGATTGTTTTTCGGTTTTTCTAAAACATGCATTTTTATTTCTTGTTTCCATTAAAATTTTAGGAAAAAGGGAGAATTTTAGGTCGAAATTACATTATTTGGTTAAGTCAAAATCAATTTTCTTTCAGCTAAAATTACCAGTGTTTCTGAAAATCTCTTACTTCTGTTCATTAACTTGGGTAAAATTGAATATTCTTAACATTTTCTATTTAGATGCTTTTTTTCATAATTCGGAGTTTAAATTTACAATTTCGGTTTTCACTTTCAAGTTTGTCTGCTTAAAAATGTTCCAAATTTCTTCTTTATCATGGTATTTTGTGTAAAACTCGATTTTTACAATACATTTTCAAATATCAGAATAATGCAAAGCTCCTACTTTTCAAAATATCTAATTTTTAAAAACTTTTTAGGTGATAATTTGGAGTTTAAATTTAATATTTTTGGTTTAAAGTTAACATTTTACAGAAAAATTTCAATTGAAAAATTCAATCTTGAGGAAATCTCGGTTTCTAAAATTAATTTTTCCGAAATTGTCTTTAGAAAGTTCCAATTTGGTCTCAAAATCGTGGAAGTGCTAGTAATAAATTTTTTCAATTCTATTTATTTAAATGTTTTACTTTTTTGTTTCGACTAGATTAGAAATTTAGAAAAAGTATAGAATAAAAATGTTCATGAATGAAGCTTTGATAAATGATTGAACTTAAATTCGTTTTTATTTTTGAAGTGAAAATTTCTTTAGACACGTTGGGCAACTTTTGGTAGGGAAAAAACTGATGGTTTGGCGTTACCATTAAACTAATTCGCGGACCATCACGCTAATTCTCCGTATCAATTAGCCCTAACAGTATTATGTAGCTATGAGTAGAACGCGTAATAGAAATTAAAAAAAAAGTCTGATCGGTAGCCAGGTCCGAATTCGTACCTACCATGCAATAAGTATTCGTTCCACCATGAAGCCAAACCCACTTGTTCAATTAACAGCTAAACTCGCTTGATAATTTATCCCTACTTCTAAAGTTAAATTGACTAGACGTTCTTTTTAGCCGAGAAAAATGCGTCCGTAATACCTATGGATATGCACGAGAGATAACGTTGTATAAGGATAATATACTCACTAATAAGGAAATTAGAATACACAGTAAAAATTAAAATATTATTTAAATAATATTTTTTATTATGAGTGCAACAAATGATTATAATTTCAAAGCCTTCACTCAGTCCGCAGCTTTTTCTACAATTTCATTTTTTTTACTTATGGCTGACGGGATACGTCTAAAAATGGTAATTACTGGCTGTTGCTAGGCTACATTATAAATTAAGGGACTTTCTTTAAACACTATCTAGTCGCGAAGGGCATTTTGCGTAGTGCGAGTAGGAGGTGGAAAGGAAGATAGATGTCGACAAACTGCCGATTTAGACAAGAATAAGTAGCAATTGTTAGGAACAATTTTGTTTCGCACGAAAGAAATTCCAGAGATTAGAAGTTCTGTAGCAGAAAAAAGTCGTCCTAAATAAAAGTACCTACTCACTGTGCCAAGCTGGATTGCATAGCAATTTGGTGTCTTCGATTGTCTTGTATGCATCAAGAATGTCATTCTTGGGGGAATCAGAGTAATCAGTTCTTGTGAACAATTTTCATGAAAGAACTGGTAGAAGCAGCTATATACTTTTGTATGAGTATGTCGAGAAATTCGGTCAGGATTTTATCATCAGTTGCATTCAAAAGAGTCAGTGAGAGCTTCAGGACTCATTTTCAAGCACAAGAATAGTTCTTCAACGATGGTCTAACTTAAGCTTTGTAAAGAGTGAATAACTAATCCGTTGTGAAATATTTTTTAGCTCTAAAAGGAAAGGCCAACTTTTGGGGGTCGGATTTGGCAAGGCCAGGCACAAAGTTATTTGAAAACAAATAAATAAATGTGCTTGCGTTTATGTCGACTTCTAAGATAGACACATTAAATTTCAGCAGGGACGATTTTAACGTTTTGATTTTGACGTTTTTTTTTAGAAGAAAAAGCCTTAAATTTTTTAGGGATTGAGAGGAACCAGACTTGTCCTTTCCGATTCCAAAACGATCTCACAATTTGTATCTGCTATTTCCTTAGCTTATCTGCAGCAGCGAAAGATAATGTTGTTGGAGGAAAATGATAATATTAGGCTACCATCACCTCCGTAGTTATACATCTCTGAACAAACCTCTGGACAATGTCTGCATTAATTGCAAATTTTGTTTAGATATACCAACTTTTTTAATGGTCCCAATTTACGGTTATCTCTTAATACTGAAACAACATTATCAACGTTTGGATTGAAATAGAATATTATTATTGCTTCGGTTTTGTTGAGTGGGGACAAAAACATTGGATCCAATTTGGGGAGCTGGTGGGAATCGAAATATATGTAGATAATTAAAAAATAGGTTTATTAGTATCTCTCTGAAGATGATAGCTTGGCTATCGAAACGCGTTAGAGCAACCTTTGTTGTGTTTTTTAATCTTCCTTGGTTTCAGGGGACAATATTTCAATTTTTTGTCCGTGGCTAATGAACTGGGAAACGATTTGAAAGGAAATTTTTATTGAGTTCTATTTTTAAGCTATTTTGGGGTTAAACAAGTATGTCGATTTCAAATCCGTAGTTTGCTTTCTTCCATCAAGTCCAGTTTTTTTTTTAAACTTTACGAAGGAATACTACTTTCGATTAGAAAAAAATGTATTTCTGCAATACTTTTGAAGTGATGACAAACTTGTCTAATGCTATAACACAAAATTTAATAACAGAATTGGAAGATTCAGCCTAAGACGCAACTAAATGGCCATTTTTCATCAAAAACTTTAAGCAGAGCTTGAGGTGTGCCTCCTCTACAATGAAAAATTAGTTGATGCGGGCAGAATATGCCACTCAGTTTATTTGTGTGAAGAATATCAAGACCTAAAAAGAGTCAGTAATTTTCTACAATATCACATCCCTAGTTTTTGCGTATGAATGTCTGCAGAACTCGTGAGAACCATTAAGTGCAATCAAATTGGTTGCTAAGATCTGACCTGAAACCTGGTGATCTACACCAGACACTTATCAACAGAAATGAGCTTATAATTAAATCAAACCTCTGCATACAATATTGCATCTTATGGAACATTATGTAAAACTTTGTCAATTGAAACAGATTTTTTTAAGTATCCATTGTGGCATTTCCTAGCCTGTGATATGAAAAGATAAAGGCCGGTGTATTTGATGGTTCACAGATTTGAAAGCTCGTTAAAGGTTAATATTCCATATGTAACACTGATAGAACTTAAAAATTATGATACGTTGGGTTTCAAAAATATTGTCAGAAACTTTCTTGCACATACACGAGCTCAGAATTACATTAAAAATTGTCCAGCGATTCTTGGAGAGCTTAAAAATGCTTTGTGTCAATAAGGAGACCAAATTACATTTTTTACATAGAGTTCTTGGTGACTTTCTGAAAATTACTGGCGCGATGGTTAAGCAGGTGAGTGATTGCACAATATCTAAAGATCGTGGAGGCACGATATTAAGGCAGATGGAATATACATAAAATACGATGATTTATTATTATTGGAGCATCAACCCTTAAACGAGAATGTCCACAGATTAAACTCTCAAGAAAACGCTAGACGTGAATGCTTGGTAAAAAAATGTTACTATTTGTATAAACACAAATTAACTTGCAGCATAAACAAGACAATTATTTTTGTACAATATATTTGATAGCTCTTCCTTGATTTTCTTTAATATGCACATTTTGTATAACTTTTGAGACAAAGAAAGGGTATCCTGTAGTCCTGTAGATTAAAATATTGACGTGATACAGAAAAACTAATGTTATCTTTGGATTCAGAGACCAAAAGTTGGTCTTTTTTTTTAATGGAACGGACTTGTTTTTTTTGTTATCTTCAAAAATTGAAATACAAATCTTTCCTCTAAAACCAAGAAAGATTAAAAAAAACACAACAAAGGTTACTGTCACGCGTTTCGACAGCTAAGCTATCATCTTCAGAGAGATACTGAATCTCTCTCTGAGTATCTGTCTAAAGATGATAGCTTGGCTGTCGAAACGCGTTAGAGCAACCTTTGTTGTGTTTTTTAATTTTTCTTGGTTTCAGGGGACAAGATTTGTATTTCAATTTTCAAAAGTTGGTCAAAAACAAGTTACAGATCTAAGATGACAAAATTACTATTTAGAAAATTTAAATATTTATTAAATGATAAGGTAACATCGACTTTTCTGTATCATTTGTATAAATATCTTTCCATGGTCTACCTCAGGTGTGATACTATATAATGTCTTGATGGGCCCCTAGATGAAAAAGAAATGTGTCCCAGTTCAAACCTTAATCTCTTAAATTTTAACCTAGTCGTGGCAGTATTGAAGGTAACTGGGTTTCCGTAAATTTAATAAAAAATTGCTGTTCTCCAGTGTTATTCTCCATATCGCCAAGGTAACTCACTGTAGGATATTGGAGTGGAGAGGGGAGCTGGTGGGTATCTGCACATGTTATTAATTAACAAACATATTTTATTCCTCACCAGTAAATGATTTCAAAGTATTTCCCTACAGGAAATTTAGTTTAAGAATTTATAATTTCTATAAATCTTTTAAATTATAAATAAATATAAAATTAAATATATTAAGTAAAAGGTGAAAGGTGTGAAAACTGGGTACCGATATGCAACTTTCTCCATTACATGTTAAATACCAAAGTTTTAAAAATTAATTACTCAAAAACTGCATTTAGCATATTGATGTACAAATCTTGTCTCCTGAAACCAAGAAAAATAAAAAACTACAACAAACAAATTTTGTTGTATTTTTTAATCTTTCAGGCTTATCGGTTCGATTGATTACACTTATCGAATAAGACCCACTTTATTACTGAACTCAACTTGGATCACCACAATTTACAATTAACTCACTTCTACTAACTCACTAATTGCACTAATTCTAACTGACTGACTCGAGGGAAAGCTGACCGCCTTTTTATAGTTTCGGCCCGCGGCTTCCAGAATTTTCGGCAGATAAGGCTTATCGAATGCCGAAATTTCTGGAACACTTATCTGCCGTTTGTTTCGTTATCGCGGCCGCTTTCCCCTTGTCAGAACCTTCTAGAAACTTTTTTTTATTTACTAAATTCTACAATTCTATTCTAAATCCTATTTTATCTATTTACATTGCGTTACAGTATATACATTTTTAAAGATAACCAAGGACAAGTCCGTTCCATAAAAAAAATGTGGATATGTCGAATATTAAAAATTAGGTTATATGTGTTTACTCTCATTTCATAATATACTGAAATTTAGTTGCTTAACTAAACGAGGTATTTTCAAAAAATAAGGTGACTTTATATTTTTATGAAAAAATATACATTTATTTATCAACATTTATACTGTCTCCTTCAAAGTAATCCCCCTCAGATACAATGCACTTGTGCCAACGCTTTTTCCAATATTCAAAGCACTTCTCACAAGCACTTTTTGGTACACCCTTGAGCTCCTCTAGCAATGCAGTTTTTATTTCATCAATTGTTGCAAATTTCCGTCCTTTCATAGGTCTTTTAAGTTTTGGAAACAGAAATAAGTCGCAGGGGGCCAAATCCGGTGGATATAGTGGCTGAGGCATGATTGTCGTGTTGTTTTTGGCCAAAAATCCTTTCACAAGCAACGATGAATGAGCAGGTGCATTATCGTGACGCAAAAGACATGAATTATTTTTCCATAATTCCGGACGTTTTTTTCGTATAGCTTATTGCAAACGGCGCATAACCTCAAGGTAATACTCCTTATTGATCGTACGACCTTAAAAAGTCCGAATGCACTATGCCATGGCAGTTGAAAAAACGGTGAGCAAAACTTTGACTTGGCGTGCTTTTTTTCTGTCTTGGCTCTCCTCGGCGTTTCCATTGGGACGATTGGACTTTGGTTTCGACGTAATAACCTTGTATCCATGATTCGTCACCAAATGCGACCCTTTTCAGCAAATCAGGATCATCTCTGACGTCATTCAAGAGCTCCTGAGCGATGCTGATGCGACGGTTCTTCTGATCAAAATTCAGAAGTTTCGGAACAAACTTCGCTGATACACGTCTTAGGCCCAAAACATCCAAAAAAATTGCATGACACGAGCTAACTGATCTGCGAATATCCTTAGTAACTTCTCTTATGTTAATTCAACGATTTTTAAAAACAATTTTCTTCACAGCTTCGACGGTACCTTCTGATGTTGATGTGCTGGAGCATCCAGAGCGAGGTTCGTCGTCGGCTTCTTCTCAGCCATCTTGAAAGAATTTTTATTACCTGTAAACATTTTTTTACTTCGAGCAGACTCACCGTGCGTCACTGTCAATATTTCAAGTGTTTTAGAGCACTTGATTCTATTTTTCACCCAAATTTTGATGCAAATTCTTTGCCCCACTCTTTATAATAAAAGAAAATCGCCGAACACTACCAAATGCGTCTAACCTTTTTATCTGTGAAAAACAAATTAAGTACGCTATATACTTGAAACTGTTAACATATGTTCGGGACATGTGTACTAACACAACAACAACAAAAAATTGATAATCGAATATACGTTGCCCGAGAAGCTTGAAAAGCCATTTTACTTTTTACAGACATCTCGTACATATAAGGCTGCAATGATCGAACACCTTAATTACTCTAATTTTGTTGTTCGCAAAATTTGGCAATTTGGAACTAGAAAAATAAGGTAGTAAAAATATAATCACTAACATTTTTGGCAAAAAAGTATTAAATCGTATTAAATGAGGAAAAATACAGCAAAATAATTATATATAATATATATTCCAACAATATTTCAGAATTTCTGGTTTATTTATTTTACCAAAAATAGAACTATACGTTTAGACTTGGAACTTAACTTAAATGGAGTTTTTCACACTCGAAGTTTTAAGACGAAAACTGTAATTTTGACAATAATGTAATTTTTCGAAGTCAGGATTTCAAGTTTATGCTGGAAAATGTAAAATAGAAAATAAAAAACTTTGAATTTCAAATAACGATGAGTCGCACTGAAAATAACATGCTATTGCATTAAAGTACTTTCAAAGTTACCTGAGCTCTTCCAGAGTTGGAAGTCTTCGCAGGCGACAGTTTTGTTATCTTAGGCCTACAAGAATACGCCTTTGAGTCTAAGGGTTTCTGCTTTATAATTAGATTTCCTCTATCATTTTAATACACTAACATGTCATAATCATTTATAGATATGTGGCTCTTAGTAGATCTTATTCACAACAATACTTTGGGAAATACGCTATTTGAGATAAGTACACCAAACTGACAAGCTTTTACGTCTAATAAATATTACAGCCTGCCTGTTACATTAGGATAATATGCGGAATAGACAAAATATCGATAAAATCTGACGATGTTTCCCAATTTGAAGGTAATTCTCTTTCTCTAGTACAACAGAACCCACACTGATCAACAATCATTAAAAAAACCAAATAATGCCTAAAAAATTCTTTTCATTTACATCCTGGCAAAAAAAATTATCACATGTCACATTTATAAAACAAATGTTAATAATCGTTGGCAAAACCATTGGTGCACAATCTAGAGTTTAGTTTCATAGCTTACAATTAAATTTTCGACTTTTCCAACTATCCAACAAACTGGAAATTTTTGCAGTTTTTTTACAGTGACTGGAAATAAAAATGTTTTGTTCGTTAGTAAGCATCTTGTTTAATGAACTTACTCAAAGGATTTAAAGACAAAATTTTCAGCTAAAAATCAATATGACATTTGTTCAGCTTCTATTTCCATGACAATTACTGCAAATATTTAATTTCGGAATTTTGTAATCAGATACATATTGTGTAATTTCTAGCACTTCGGCCACCTCACTATTATTGAATATCAGTAACAATGATTGTTTTTGTGTTGGTTATCCACCGAAGGCAGACACAAAAGCTCCAGACAAATTTTTCAAACGATTAACCGTAATTAAAAACAAACCGTGATTATTACAAAAGCAAAGTCTTCAGCTCGTACCAAAAAGGGGGTAAATTGGGTAGTTGTCAATTGCTGTGACTAAATATAATCATGCGGGCAAAGGCATTGGACGATAACAATTTGAAAAAATGAGTGACAATCATAATTGTCCTGTGGTAGCAGCTTTGGCACGCTCTCATAATTTCCATCGATTTCTTGAACAAAGAGCACAAAAGAACAATTTCGTTAAATGTATTTTTCCCGAACAGAGAAGATTGAGAAAAACCAGAAACCATGGTAGACCAAGGAAATGACGTTTGGTTTACAAAGGAATCAGGTCTCGGCAAAAGATACCGGAGCGGGAATCTATAGACCAAGCAATAATTACAGGGAAAGTATTCCAATGGAAGAACATATTTTGGCCTTTATGACTGAAGTATGGGTCATTCGAGGTGGCGCAAATTTTCAAATTAACAGAACTCCTCGTCGCTCAATCTACATATGCACGGATAGCCGTGCAGCGTTAAATGCCCTAGAGGGGCATATCACCAGTTCAACTGGTGTGCAAACCCTTATTAGATTGCGAGAAACCAACCAGGTCACACTTGTTTGGATATCTGGACATAAACGGCAATGAGGCCGACTAGCTGGCAAGAGGGGGCTCTGTGGAAGTTCCCACTGAACAGATCGTAGGCGTGCCTTATGCAAGAACATCATATTAACAAACCTCGAACGGTGGAGGAACATAACCACCTGCAGGCAAGCAACACTGCTGATGGGTAAGCCTTTGCAATCAAAGGGTGAAGTACTTATTGCAATTAATAAAAGTAGACTAAGCAAATCACTAAATCTGCTCACTGGCCACGGAAACTTTAGAGGACAACTGGTTAAATTCAACCTAGTAGAAAGCGACCGATGTCGACTAGTATGGGACTAAAAAGGAAACAAGTTTATACATATACATACACCGTGTCAAAGAACTACTTTTAGTAGTTCTTTGACACGGTCCAATCCCGGAAGAAGTATATCTTGTACTGACTCTTGCCGTGAAAGCCTTCGTTGTCAATACGAATACGTGATTAAAAAAAGTTATGCTGCAAAAAATATTTCAAAATCCTAATTCAAACCCATTTTTAAGCTGTCACTGACTCCAAAATTCTAAGGCCTAGATAAATAGAAAGAAGAAGAATTTACGACTGCGCAGTTGGAACTCAGGCGAAACAAATAAACAAAACATTGCAAGGCTAGACAATGCGAAAAATATTAAATGATTCTGGCGGCACTGTTGGTTCTGGAAAAGTCGCTGGCTGGCTGGTTTTTTTATATAAAAAAAAGGGTAAAAAAAAGGTGAAATCTCGAGATGGATATAAACATTAATATCAACGCTGCAAGTAATGAATTAAATTCGCTGTTATGGGTGCAAGTGTTAAAAGTGGTTATTACCGAAGAGTTATTTTCCGACGTTTTATTTTTTGTGACCGTCTGTGACACGATGGAAATTTTTTAAACCATTTGTAGTTTACCAACAAATCATCATTTTTTTCATGCGCTTGACAGGTCTAGAATAGTTCGGAAAAGAGGCAGTCGCATATTAATGTAAGTACACTGCACCTATTCTGACTGAGGGCTATCGCTGACATAGTTTTTATAAACAACACCCCAACTGCCAACCAAGGCTTCAAAATTAAATAAAGCAGTGCGTCGTATCGTTATTTTGTAGAATTAATATTTTAGTTTGAGTCCTTTGTGTTCATTCATTTTTTGAATTTGCGTTTTACTTTTTATCAGATCGATTGATTAACAAAACAAAAAAATGCAAAAAATTTTAAGTGTATGAAAATACAAATACCTATTCGTTAAAATAACTAATAGAGATTTGCTGCCCATTAATTAGCAATGTTTTGCCCTTGCCAGTCTGGCTTATCATTGCAGCTGGTGACTGGATGAAAACGTGATCAGCGTCTGCTGCCGTAAAGCATTTAATGTGGTCAGTAGCGCCGGGCTGTTAGTGGTCAATGGGTTGATTAGTGTCTATTTCGAAAAGTCGAACAAAAAAATTTTTTTTTTCGATTTTCTCCCTTTACTAAGCTTTCCGAATACGTAATTAAAATCAATGCCATTATGACTGAATTACCATGTATAATACTGACTAAGACTTGAACAAACTTGTGGAAGTTACAAAGGATTATCGATCTAGGTGACAGATACTATAACGACCCCCACAAAAGGAAACAATGTATTTTTCTTGAAAACCCAATTGGTTCACCTGTTACGTTTTCACACTGCACTTGAAAGGAACCTTACCTACAACTTGTACATAAAAGCTTCTATTATAAAAATTTGTAGTATAAAAAGATCTCTTTTTGGAGCATTCGAACCACTATTTTTTTCGTTCCGGTTTTCGGTTTTCGTTCCGGGAAAAAATCATATCAGTTTCGTTCCGGTTTTCGTTCTGAGAAAAATAGCGGTTTTTTCCAGTTTTCGGTTCAGTTCCGCATGACTCATTTTTTAATTTTCTAAAGGTTTTTATCTGATTTAAAAATTGATTTTCTAACATAATTTAGGAAATGTTTTCTTTCCTTTTTTAATTATTACAGCATGTAAATACTTTGGTAGTGCTTAAAATTTGAAGAAAATAATTCTTAATTTTTCGAGTTTAAAAATTTCATGCTAAAACTCTTAATTCTGGGTTCATTTTAAGTTCAAACTTTAAAAAAAACCAAACTTTATAAAAAAATTAACTGATACCAGCGCTTTCGTCTAGGCGAAAAAAAAGGATTCTTTCATTGTATACTTTTTTGAAAGTTTCGACTTTTCTGAAGAAATCAATTTTTATTGAAAATTTTGACTTGTTTCGAAAATTTCGATAATAAAAAGCCACTTTTTTACATAGTCATCTCTTCTCATTCGACTTCCAAAGTTTCGAAATTTTGACTTGATTTTGAAAATTTCGACTTTTTCCAAAATTTTGATTTTTCAAATTCCTCAAAATTCTGTCTTATTTGGTTGGTTTTGATTTTTTTCAACATTTCACTTTTTTATAACTTTTGTCCTTAATTTTATTTTATGAATATTTCATTTTTTTTTTTTTTTTGAATATTTTGAAGTGATTTCGAATTTTGAATGTTTGACCTTATTTTTGTAAATATTAATCATTTATGAAACTTCCCACTCGAAATTTCAATTTTTTTGCAAATCTAACTAGTTTTAAATTTGATTTCTTCAAAACACTCTAATTCTTTTTAAAAATTTAAATTTTTTAGGAGTTTTAATTTTTTGCAAATCTTGACTGTTTCGAGTGTTTGTTTTTTTTATTCAACTTTTTTCAATTTTACTTTTTCGCAAAATTATGACTTTCTAAAAATGTTTAGTTTTTGAAAAGTCTGCCTTCGATTTTTATTGAAAATTCTCAAACGTTTGTCGACTTCTTTGAACCATTTTCTCGTTATATTTTGAAAACTTTAAAATTCAAATGTTCTTTTTTTTAGATGCGAGTGTTTTTCAAATATTTATTTCATTAATCGCAACACTTTTTCAGTTTCACCTTTCTTTAAGATTTTAATTTATTTTTCAAATTCTGAATTTTTTTTAAATGTTTACACATAATTTCGAACTTTTCTCAAAATTGTTATTTTTTTCAAAATTTTGATTTTTTCTGTAAATGTAATGATGTTGAAAAACTGACTTTTAAAAACCTCTACTCTGTTTATTTTAATTTTTACTTTGGTCCAACTTTTGACAATTTCTCAAAGTTTTGATCTTTTTGGAAAACAGGGATTTTTTTTAATTTCTTCGACTTTTTCTCGTAGTTTAGGTTTTTATGTAGTAAACTGAACTTTTATTTGAAAAATTATATTTTCCTTTAATTTTTGTTTTTGTGAAAAACTAAATTTTTCTCAAAATTTCGACATTTTTAATATTTTCGAACCTTTTTCAGAATTTAGACTTTTAAAAATTTCGATCTTTTATCATCAAAATTTCGACTTTTTCTTAAAGCTGCAACTTATTCAGAATTTGATTTGTTTGGAAAATTTCCTCTTTTTTTTAAATTTTGACTTCCTGTAAAAAATTTGACACAAAGTTTTTTTTCTCAAAGTTTCGATTTTTCTTCAAAATTTTGGTTTTTTTGAAAACCTTTACCTTTTGAAAATTTCTACTTTACCTCACACCTTTTTACTATTTCTCGAAGTTTTAACCTATTTTTTTGATAACTCCGTCTTTTTTTTTTAAAATTTTTTACTTTTTAGAAAAATTCGATTTTTCTTTTCAAAATTGCAACCTTTTTAAATCTTTGAATTTCTTCAGGATTTTATTCTTTTTGAAAATGTTTACCTTTTATCATCAAAATTGGGGCTTTTTTCGAAGTTAAGTATAGGTTCATTCAAAATTTGAAGTTTCATCGAAATTTTCATTTTTTTTATTCGACTTTTGTGAAAACATTTTCTCAAAATTCATTCGTTTCAAATTTTTTTTAATTTTCCTGAAGAATCTAATTTTGCAAATTACGAATTTTTAAATTTTGAACGAATTGTAGAAAACGAATATAAAATTTAGCTTAATTTCGATTTTAAAGCTGCCCAAATTCAAAAGAATCTGAAAAACATCGTTACGAGGCCAAAGTCGAAATTTTAAGAAAAAAGTGAAATATAGCGTAAAGAAAATCAGATAAAAATTGGGAGTTTAAATTAGACATTTTCGAACATGTGATCGTTTCAAGCTTACCCTCAAAATTTCGACTTCAATTTCCAGATCCCGGCTTTAAATTGGAATATAAGTGATGTATTTTTCTCTTAAAGTATTGACTGGAATTCCCAATTTCTAGGAGAAATTAGAAACAGTGAAATTTTATCGAAAATTTTGAGAAAAAAACCAAATCTTGGAAATTTGGGAAGTTTTAGGAAGTCGGCTTCGTGAAAAAATCATTAGAATTTGAGATCGAAAAAAAAAATTGGCGTATTAAAATTAAAGTGAAATTTGAAAATTTTGAATTTGCAAATAAAATTGCCAGGAAAATGTGCTTCAATGAAAAACACTCCACTGCTTTAGTCCAAATTTACAATAGCACATAAAATATTTATACTCAACTCAAAATTTAAGCAAAAAGAAAGAAATATTTGGAGAAAAAGATCAAATTTGAAAACAGAGCCAAAAATTGTTAAAAAAGAATATTCCAGTTATACAACTTAAAATTTAATTTGGCTTGAAATTTTTAAAATAAAATCAAAATTTTCTTAGAAATTGTAAGTTTCTAATGCACCTTTAAAAAATGTTCTTTAAAGTAAACTCGTAATTTTGGGATGAAAGTTGCAAGAATTTGTCCAAAATTTTGAAAAGGAAATTTTAAAAAAATTCCAAGCAAAAATTTTATTAAGAACTTAAAAATTCAACGAACTGTAATAAACCATTATTTTTTTTCGGTTCTGCTTCGGTTTTCGTTCCTACAAAAATAAGCGTTTTTTTCGATTTCCGGTTTTCGGTTCAGTTCCGATTCGAAGCCCTACTCTTTTTAATTTCTTTCTAATGAGCTACATTATATTTTATGAAATCAATGGTTCTTTCCAAAATCACTAGACTTCTCTTCTGATCAATTCAGAATCGATAGAAATAAAAATATCGCGGTTAAGAAAAATAACTAGTTTTATGGCGGCAAAAAGGCGAGTGTCGATAATACACCACTATCAACGATTGTGATGTACAATAATTATTGACATTATTTTTTTTTTAATCAATCGAAAATATACAACATTATAATGATAATAAAATAATGCGCCCTATTAAAATGTACCTCAAGGGGAAATTAACCGACCCGACCGCAAGTACACTTCAAAGATACTTGACTCTGCTACGTTTCTGCGTTCTAAATTTAAACTGCATTGATTTTTCACTTTCAGCAAACAATAATAAGCTGAAACGAAGTAAAAAGTGTCTTTCTCAATTTAAGCCGTTAAAAGTTCAAAGAAGCTTTCCGACCTAATGAAAGCTTTGATTTTATAAAACCAAATGATTTAGGGGAGCGAATCGGTTTTAAAATGAAGTTGCATTGTTTTTTTGATAAAGCATGAAAAACTCATTCACTAGTTAATTAAGTAATCCAATCGGTTAGTGTCTTAAATTATTGATTTTATTGATGATTAGCTGACCTCGGCGACTTTATCTGTGCTAGGTCCCATAATGTCATCTTTCAAAATAAAATAATCTTTTATTTTATCTTAAGAGAATAATAGATTCAAAAATTCTAGAACCCTATATATAAAATTATATCAATCATAAATATTACTTACGGATTGGTTTCTCTTTTATATGTTCTATGTTATAACCCCAAATAAAATTGTTAGTACACTTGAGTTCTTCGAAGTGAACAGTTAAATTCTACTGGAATAAAAGTAGCCTAAAAGGTACCCCTCAAAATGCTGTACATTTTAGTAAAAGTATCATTATAATTGATTTAGCAGTTTCCAGGATTAACCCGGACAAATAATCAGTCGGCAGACAGATTGACAGAGAAGTTTCAATTTTGTTAATATAAAAGATTGGCAATATGTTCGCTTAATTATCGAAGCCTCTCCAATTATAGAACAATCAAGATTATTGGTGCAATTTTCATCAAGTAACTAATGTACCCTAGAGCGTCGATTATCCAAACTAATTTTATTAAGTAACTAGAATATTCGGCAAATAGATTTTTTCGGTAAATCACTTTCATGAGTCAAAAACATATTTTCTTATAAAAGTGACTGAAGTATGCGATTCGTCATTATCTTTTTTACTTCCCAAAATCGTATTACTATAAATGACAGTTGACACTGCCGATTCTCTGAAAGTCATATTTTTAAAGTAATGGGCCTTCCGAAACTACTGAAAAATTACGCAATCTTTGTTTTTTAGGATCACTTACCCTAAAAATAAAAGAACGTAACCCTTATCCCAGTCTCGTGTCCATTCGTCTGTTCGTCCATTCATCTGTTATAGAAGTTTTTCTTGAAAAATATGTAACGTAGGAATTTCAAATTGGCATGGGGTTATTTCTTGATGATTCACACATAGCCAGTCAACGATTAAAAAAAACATTTTATATTGAATTGGGGGTTCCTATGGTGCACAGAGAAATCAAATTTTAATTAATAGACCGTGAAGTATCATTTAAATGAGCTACTTTTAAAATATAATTTTTTATAATTTTTGGTTCGATGTTTTAATGATATGGTCCATTGCAAGAAATGACCTTTCCCTGATCTAGAATTGTAAAGATAAAATTTAGATTTTAATACGAGGGTAAATCAAATATGAACCGGAATTTGTTTTTAAAACTTTATTGGCACAAGATACGTACATGAAAGTTATTAACTATTTTTCTACACAATCTCCTCATTTTGTTAAGCATTTTTCCCAACGGATTGGGAGTTTTTTAATGCCATCATCATAAAAAGAAAAGAGGCATGTTTTTAGCCAATTGCGCACAAACGTCTTAACAGCGGGCATTGTCGTGAAGCAAAATCACATTTCTAACCAAAAATTCACGCATCTTTCGCCGATATGCAAGTTTTGATTCAGTAGTAGGCGGCATGAACGTTCGACGTCCATGAAGGCGATCACCTTCCAAAAGGCTTGAACAGCCTTATTCTTGTCCGAAGTAACACTGATCTGATGACGACGGGCATAAGATTCATTTTCAACTTGAGATTGTCCTTCCAAAAATTGTTTGTGGCATTCATACACTTGAGTTTTCTTCAAACAATTATCCCCAAACTATGCTTCTAGTCTACGAAGAATTTTGGCTGGCTTTATACCTTCAACAGCATGAAATTTAAAAATAATGCTCTGCGCAGTGTGCGGATTAACCTCTTGCTCACTCATTGTATTTACAATTGACGCAAAGACAAGACAACTGACGAACGGCAAAAACGGAATTCGCTTGAGAGCAGAAACTACTTATCGAAGAACTACAGGTTCTTTTTTGATATTGAAATACCGAGAAAAATACATTTAATATAAAAACTAGCGACCTGTCCCGGCTTCGCCCTGGTTAACAATATCTAGATTAACAGTCCATTCAAAAAGTCCATAGGATCACACATAGAGGCGTTACTAGAATTTTTTCCATATGATTTTTATTTAGTACTAACCTTTAAACGATACGTGTATAAATTTGACAGCAATCTGACTATTGACTCGTGAATTATAGCATTTTGTGTAAAGCAACTTTTGTTATTGAAAAAATCGAAAAAAGTGAATTTCGAGTTTTGATGAAGCATTGCTTTTTGATGAAAAAAAATACAGTGGAAACCAAACACTGGCTTGATAAAAATTATTTGAACTCTGCTCCATCGAGACAAATGGCAGAGTAGTGGATTGCTGAATTGAAACGTGATCGTACCAGCACAGATGATGCAGAGTGAAGTGGACGCCGAAATGAGGCTGTTATTTCAGAAAACATCAAAAAATCCACAAATTGGTTACGAACGATCGCAAATTGAAGGTGCACGAGCTAGCTGACATTGTAAAGATATCATATGGTAGTGTTTTTACCATTTTAAACGAACATTTGGGTATGCGAAAGCTCTAGGCAAAGTCGGTGCCGCGTGAGCTCACAGTCGACCAAAAACAACAACGAATCGATGCTTCAGATGAGTGTTTGGCGCTGTTAAACCGCAATAAAATGGAATTCTATCATCGATATGTGACACTGGATGAGACATGGCTTCACTATTACACATCAGAATCCAAAGGACAGTCAGCTGAGTGGACAGCAGTCGACGAACCGAATCCAAAGCGAGCAAAGACGCAACAGTGGGCCGGTAAGGCTTCTGTATTTTGGGATGTGAACGGAATAATATTCATCTCCAAAAAGGAACCACCATCAACAGCGACTATTACTGTGCACTTTTGAAATCGCAAAGAAACGGCCACATTTGCAAAAGAAAAAATGTTGTTTTACCAAAACAATGCACTGCGTCACAAAACGATGGCAAAATTGAATGAATTGGGCTTCGAGTTGCTTACCCAACCACCGTATTCTCCAGATTTTGCTCCCAGCGACATTTTTCCTGTTTTCAGATCTCAAGAGAACTGCTTGTTGGAAAAGAAATTTAAGTCCAATGATTAAGTAGTAGCTGAAACTGAGGCCTATTTTGACGAGAAAGAGAAATCGTACTATAAAAGTGGTATCGAAAAGTTGGAATTTCGCTATACTCGTTGTATTGCCCTCGAAGGCAACTATGTTGAATAATAAAATCAGGTTTTGTCAAAATTTTATTTTTTTCTTACTTATTCCTACGGACTTACTGAATGACCTCGGTAAAATCTGATATTATTTACTTGAAATACGATAAGTAAATTGTATTTTTAGTAATACTTCTCAGTATGCTACATTTTTGTAATACTTTCGTAATGGGTTCAAAATGTTTAGATTTTTAGCATTCCCTAATCTCGAGAGCCAACATACAATTATGAAAATTTATACTAAATAGTTTTACTTTTAAACAAATTTCTTACCACCTAAATTATTTTTATAATACCAAAGAAATTAGCAGAAAATATAGATTCAACTGATGTTTTATACTTCTGTGTTTTTCTCAAAATTCGTCCATTTTTTTTGTAAATTCGACTTGTTTTCAATTTCAAATCTTAGCTCAAAATTCGGCCTTATGTAGGTAATTTCGCCTTTTTTTCTACGGTCCAACTTATTCCTTAAAATAGTTTTTTTTTCAAAATTTACCCATGCTTCTGAAATGTCGACTTTTTTGGAAATTTGTACGTTTGCTTTTTGCCTTTCTGGAAAATTTACATTTTGCTAAGAAGGTCTTTAAATAGCTGTTAATGTAACGAGATTATTATGCGATTTATAATAATCGTGGACGTTGCCAGGAGACGAGGCGTTAGCTGAGTCGTCTGGCCACGTCCGAGATTGTTTAAATGGTTAATAATCGAGTTTCATTAAAAGTTTTATCGTATTATTGACAACGATGACATGAAAAAATCAACAAACTTTTAAAATGAAATTTGAATTTAGGATATTATGATAGGTAATTAAAACATTATAATTGTAACTAACGTATCATGTGCTACTAAGTTATTATGAAGCTGCTAAATATTATGAGGTTAATAATTACCATAAAGATTCAATTTTAAAGACACTTCATTTCCAATGAAACGATAAATACAATAATTTAAAAATCTAAAGAAAAACATTTTAAGGGCCGTTTCCACCTTTTTCTCAAAATTCGTCTTTCCTTATTTAGGAATTTTGACCTATTTCCGATATTCGACTTTTTTTATTAAGCGACTTTTTTAATTGTTTAAATTACAACTTTTTTTAATGTTGTTCTTTTTCTCGAAATTATCAGTGAATATTCAAAATTCAATTTTTTCGAATTTCGTTTCTTTTCTCAAGTGTAGACTTTTTCTGAAAATGTTAGCTTTTATTTAATTTCAATATCCTGCAAATTTTACTTGTTTTCCAAAATTCGAGTTTTTATGTTTTTGCAAATTTTGACTTTTCTTTCGAAAGTTAAGTTTTTCTCGCAATTCTGACTATTTTTAAAAGGTATTTTTTTTAAATTTAAATTTATCTAAGATATTTTCATTTATCGCGTAATTCAAAATTTCTAGTATTTTTTATTCGTTTTTTCCGACATTATTTTATTATTTTTCTCAAAATTGCCATTTGTTGAAAGTTTAGATTTTTTAATTCGTCTTGTTCTTGAAATTTCAAACATAATTTAAATTTTTCTTTACAATTTGAGATCATTTTCTTTAAAATTCCATTATTTTCAGGAAATTCAATTTTTTTATTTTAAGTTTCTTAAATATAATTTTTTGCATAAAATGTGCACTCCTCAAAATTGGGTTATTCGAAAATTTTAATTCTCTAAATTCATTTTTTTCTTGTTCAATTTATTCCTAAGATTCGAATAATTTTAATTAAAATGAGAACTTTTTCTGGAACTTTCTCCCAAAATTTCGACTTTTTTCTCAAAATCCGATATTTTAACTTTTTTTTTTCATGTTTATCAAAATGTTGATATTTTCATTGTAAGTTTTTTTTACAAATTTCATTTTATTCTAAAAAATAACTTTTTTTCCCTAAAGTTTGATTTTATCTGAAAAGTTTGTCAACTTTTTTAGTTTCGAATTTTATTTAAATTGTAATTTTTAAGAATTTGTCTTATTCTTATAATTTTAATTTCTTTAAAGTTCAACAATCTTAAAGTTTTGACTTTATTTTCAAAATGTATCTTTTCATTCATAATTGCACAATATTTCACAAACTTCGGTATTCTTGTACATTTTAAATTTCTTTTTTAATGATCCTTTTCTCGAAATTTTAATTTATTTTCCAAATTTGTGTTTCTTTATCAAAATTTGACTTCTTTACGAAATGTCCAAGCTTTTCCTAATATTTTGAGTTTTGTTCATAAAACTCGATTTTTCTACAGGTTTTGATTTTTTTTGTCGAAATTAACTTTTGCAAAATTTTATGTTATGCTGAAAATTAACTTTTCTTAAAATAATTGACCTTTCCAACCCTTACTTGATGATGCAGTAATGCGAAACCTGGTCCGGTGTTAGCAAATATTTTTCTTAGAAATTAGCCTTCTTGAATAAACTTCGACTTTTTCGAAATTTCGACAGTGTTTTCAAAGCTTGGAATTTATTTTCAAATCTTGTCCTTCCTTACAAAATTTTACAAAGCTTCTAGAAATTTCCCTTTTTCCGATAATTTTAAAAGGCGAGGTTTACTTTCTCAAAATTTGACCTTCCCAGGAAAATCTGAACTTTTTTCGTAAAATTTCGATTTTTTCTTAAATTTTCTTCATTTTTCTCAAAATTTGGCTTTTTCTAGAAATTTTCAATCTTTGACATTTTGTTATGAAACTTTGGTTTTTTCCCCCAAAAACGCCTTTTTTCTGGAAATTTCGGCACTTTTGAGAAAAAATAAACATTTTCCTAAAAATATTATTTTGGGAAAAGTCGGAAAAATATTTTTTGAATACTTTGGACTTTTTTCAAAAAATGCGTTACTTGTTCAAAATTATGTTGAAATGTTAATAAAATAGATAAAGACATTTAATATTAAATAATTGTTATTGGAGATCTCAATTTTCTTGATATTTAAAAATTATATCAAAATTTAAATACAAAATAAAACGTTTCACATTTTTGGAACTTTTGACTTTTTCATAAATTTGTTTGCCCCCTTAGAGGTTGATCTGTTAAAATCGGCCAAATTATTGTTTATATATTCCTTTCATAAATTATTTGCACAAAGTTTTAGGTTATGAAATGTTTTCTTAAAATTTTTACAAATAAACTATTCTCTTGTCCAATAAGAGTTAAATTATTAAAATTCCAAGTACTTTTTTTAAAGTTTAATCCACTCGTAAAGGGTAATCCCATTATGCTTTCAAAGCACTGCGAGTAGGATGCGGAAACAAGGATAGATGGCGATGAACCGCCTTCTTAAACAAGAATAGGTTGTAATTTTTGGGGAAAATTCCTTTCGGTAACAAGTTCCATCACTTGGAAATTCTCAATTATTCCTTTCCACAAAAAGTTGGGCTATGAATTGATTTTTTAAATTTTTTTTAATACCAACTCTACCCCTTTAGGACCTGAATTGTTAAAATCAGCGAAATGCTTGTTTAATTATTATTACCTTTACAGATTTTTTACTCAAAATTTTGTTGCATACAAATCTTGAAACTCGATTTCTCCCTTATTTATTTCTTAAAGTTTGAATTGTTAAAATTGGCTAAATACGTGTTTATACATATATGTTTTTTATAAATTATTGCCTAGAGTTTTGGGTTATAAAACACCTTTTTATTTTTTTGCTTAAGCTTTAATACACCTTTTCTCCTTTGGGTGTTAAATATTGAAATCTCCCATGCATATGCTCAGTTATTTATTTCATTCATTTTTTATACAAAACTTTGAGTTATAAAATGATATTTTAATTTTTTTTCCTTACCAAATTTTGATACCCCTTTAAGCCCCTTACATCTTAGATTATTAAAATGAGCGGAACTCGGGCTTCAATAATTATTTTATAAATTACTTTCACAAAGGTTCAGTTCATAAAACGCATTATTAACTTTGCTCCATACCAAACTCGAAATTAGATGTTACCCTTCTTTTCGCTTTTGGGAGTTGAATTGTTAAAATCACCCAAACATGGTGATGGGTCTAAAAATTTTTTTTGTAGATTACTTACACGAGAGTTAGGATTATAAAATGCATTGTTAACTTTGTTCCGTACTAATTTAAAGACTGCATTTCACCCCCTTTCTACCCTCATAGAGAAAATTCCAAATTCTCTTGTATTTGCTTATTTACTGAAATACAAGTCTTGTCCCCTGAAACCAAGAAAGATTAAAAAAACAAGAGAGGTTGCTCTAACTCAGTATCTCTCTGAAGATGATAGATTGGCTATCAAAACGCGTTAGAGCAACCTCTGTTATGTTTTTTAATCTTTCTTGGTTTCAGGGGACAAGTTCTGTATTTTCATTTTTGAAGATAATCAACGACCAATCCGTTTCACCAAACTTGCTTATTTACATCAAGAAAGAAATCTTCTGCCCAAATTTTCTCTTTCTGGCTTCAGCAGTTAAGGCTATGCGTTGATGATTAAGTTTTTCAGTCGATCAGAAGTTCTTCCTTTATAATATTAATATAGATAGCTTATTACTTTCCAAGGCTCTATAGGGCGCCCCAGGGCGAGATGACAGTAATTGGAGGATGGTCACTCCACTAAAAACCAAATGATATCAATTTTTATCTTTTCGGTCAAAAACCCCCTTTTGTTAGTAAAACCACTTTTTCTTCATTCGATTGATGCCAAACACCAAATCTGGCCAACTTTTCCAGAATATTGATTACTTTTTTCATATTAAACTACCATACTTGTTGGAAAATATGGCCAAAAGAAATGAAATAAGTGAAAATCAATTATTGTCAATGAAGAATCTCACGCAATGAGTTTGTGAGGTGCAACCTTGTGGATTTCAGAAACGTTGCATTGGTTCTTTAGTTTTCCAACGGTACTCAATATTTTGGGAATATAGACGAATTTTGAAAAGATGTAACGTTGCAGGGATAAACACTAGCTCAAATACCATTTTGATTTTTTTACCAAATTGTGAAGGTGATTTATTACTGGAAACGCAGGGTTTCTCCTTTGGTGTACCTTTTTATTTCACGTCTAACAATAATAAAATGGTTGTGCAAGATTGAAAAAGTGTAATATTTAAAAAATCATACATAGAATCACTTTTATATGTATATAATAGTTTCCAACAAAAAAAAAAGATACTCCATCTGTCCCATAATATTTCATAGCCTTACGCGCTTATCGGTTCGAATTGATTCACACGTGAATTGAAAATAATACCCACTTCATTACTAAACTAAACTTGGATCACCACAATTGACAATTAACTCATTTATTATTGACTTCTAGTAACTGACTAATTACACTGATTCTGACTGACTCGAAAGAAAGCTGACCTCCTTTTATAGTTTTGGCTCCCGGCTTCTAGAACTTTTTGGCAGATAAGGCTTATCGTTTGCCGAAATTTCTGGAAGGCTTATCTGCCTTTTGTTTCGTTAGCGCGGCCGCTTTTCCCTTATCAGATCCTTCTAGAAACTTTTTTTACTTACTAAATTCTACAACTCTATTCTAAATTCTATTCCATCTATTTACATTGCGTTAAAATAGTTTTCGTTTCATGACCGAGGCTTATCAAAAATATATGGCTCTATCTCAATATTTTTCTTTTATCAGTTTAATTGGTAATACTTCTTTATAAAAAATATCATTTACTATAAATATAACTACATATATCTTTTTACTTTATTTCATTACTATTTTATAGAAAGTAAAAAATTCCTAACATTGTTATCCCACATTACTGTATATACTACTCAAGAAAGGTAAAATGCTCTATGATGTATCAAAAAGAAAAAAATAAAATCGCGATAAACGATAAATTATTTTTATTTAACAGACAACGTAAGACCTCATTTTTTTTTTGGTGGAACAGACTGGTCCTTGGTTATCTTCAAAAATTAAGTACAAATCTTGTCCCCTGAAACCAAGAATTTTAATATAGTAATAAGTTTGTCCAACACGCTACAAAGGATGAATTTGATATTCGCATGATCTGTCAGCCGCCTATTGGCCCCCATATGAATATCTTGGATTTGGAATATTTTCGAGCTATCCGAAGTGCCTTTTAGTTAACTAGTCCGTCCACTATTGATGACATTATCAACTTTGTTACACAATCTATGAATGACATTTCTCATGATACATTAAATAAAGTTTTTTTATCTGTTCTGTTTAGGATTGTATGATTGAAACCATCGAAGTCATTGGAGGAAATAATTATAAACAACCACATATGGCTAAAGATCGTTAAATTATTAATGGCCCGTTACCTGTATCTTTAGAAATAAAAGCAGAAATATTAGCAAATGGTCTTTCTGTTTTAAATAAATAAAAAATTTTATTTTCAAAAATACTCCTACTATTTTTATTAATGTCCTCATGTAGCGAAACTACCTTTATTGATGTACCTACGTAGTAGAAGTATCATTTTTGGAACATAAACTCCTCTTAAATGAAATAATACTTGCTTTTTTGTCAAAAATGTAATTTTAAAGAAACATCCAGTAATATGGAACAAAAAACAAAGGAGAAAACTATGAAGTATTATGGTACAGAAGAAAATAATATGAATAAAGAAATGCATCTATACACAGAGCCTATCCATCATACAACGGGAGATATATCATGATGTGGCTGAATCGAGAGTTCCCTTAGAAATAAATTGGGCATGACTTGGTCAGCCAGGAGTCCTGATTCAAGATTCTTAAAGCGTACAGCACTCCTGTTGACACAAGGGATCAGTTGACAGCTAGAATTCAAATCGCCTGCAATGAAATGAAGGGAAGAAACGAAGAATACCTCCGCGCAGCTTCGTCGATTGCATGATGCTCAAGTTTACGTTTACGCATCCAGCATGCAGATCATCATTTTTGAGAGTCTCCTTATTCTGTAGTATTCAACAAAAATGCAAACCGTTATAAAGTTTGTTTTCTTTTTAATAGCGATCTTTATTGCAAATAGTTTTGTGGAAATCATGAAATTAGTTGCTATGTATGATTTTCCAGATATTGAACATTTTCAACTTTGCAAAGGTAGTTTATTATTGTTGGATGAACAATAAAAAATTACACAAAATAAATGACCCTTTGTTTCCAATAAAAATTCACCTTCGTTTCCAACCAAAAATTTTAAAAAAATAAAAAAAAAAGGTGTAGCTGCCCACCATTTTTTGACCTTCCTACCGCAGTATCTCTTCAAAATTTGTCTGGATTTTCAAAGTTGGGTACCACTGAAAAGCTGATGAAATGAAGTAACTTTTGTGAAATCCGCGTTATAGCTCAAAAATTCATTGGGCGAGATTTTGCCGAGTATTCCTGATAATTACTGATTTTTACTTGAGTAATTTGTTTTGGATGTTATAATCGTATTAAGAATCCATATTATGCAATGAAAAGGGTATCACCTTATGAAAAATTTAACGTAAATTCCACGATGTCAGTCAAGTGAAAAAAGGTGGTTTTTCTCACAAAAAGCGTATTTTAACAGAATAAAGTGAGGATAATTTGGTTAAAAACTGAGATAAAAAATCGCTCTTGATGGCATTGACCTACGTTTTTGGGGAACTGACAGTCCTTCAGTTATTGACATTTTTCCCTGGCATACATGTGTAATATTACTGCTTATCAAATAAAATGTTGGTTAGCTGAAGCATATAGTATAGGTCATATTTATTCTCAACAAGATATTCTCTGTATTTTCTTTGGGAAGTAAACTGTCAGAATTATTTTCTGACAGCGTACACAAAGTTGCACAGGAAGAAATTTAATTTAACTTTCTGACGACGGGCAGAGAATAACACTGGCCGAAACGTTGAAACTTTAAAATAATGTTGTTAATTAGTTTTTACGTCGTTTAAATTTTTAGATAGTTTCAAGTGTTTTTTAATGTTGAGTCACAAATAGCGATTGACAAACCAAGATCCAACGCAATCGCTGCTTGGGGCAATCTATAACAGATTGCTAAACCTTAACAGAAGGTTACTGAAATTTAGAATTGTGAAAGGAGTAACTGGAGAAGAAAAAGCCAATGAAACATGAATAGAAATATCCTCAACAACTCCACAATTTTCTATTTTTCGTATGCTGTTCTATTTGAACATCAGTTGTCGACCAAAAAAAAAAGGTCTTTCTACTTCTTTTAATTCTTCCGTCCAACATTTCTTGTCGACCAAAGAAAAAAAAAGGCTCCCACTTTTTACTGCTTTTAATACTCGCGTCCAACATTTTTTTTCAACAAAAAAAAAAAGGTCCTCATACGGCGCTATGATGCATTTCGAAAGTAATCCATAAGATCATTTGGGTTGGCCACCACTGCGTTTAGATGAATATTTTAGGAGCTAGCGCAGGGTAAATTAGATGTAAGATAGTAATTACCACAGAGTAACAGTCACAGTCGATAAACAACACACCACAGCCATCTGAGACGTTAAAACCCAACATTTTAACGCGATCTCGTAAACCGTATTAGTCATTATAAATATTGTAACAAAATATAGTTATAGAATTTGCATTAGTGATTTTGTAGGAAACTTTCTAGAAACATTTGATAAGAGAAAGCGGCTGTGATAATAAATCATACGGCAGATAACCGCTCTAGATGTTGCCGCAAGGGATAAGTCTTATCTGCACAAAGTTCCATTCTAGAAACCGAAACGATACCTATAAATTGGCGGAGGTCTTTCCCTGAATTAGTCAGTGAACGAGTTATTTGCTTGACTAGTCAGTCAGTTAGCGAGATAGTTAAGTGAATTTTAATAGGAGTGTTTCAAAATAAGTTTGAAATAAAGTGGTAACAATTCACAAAGTTTTAATTTTCGAACCGATAACGCGCTGCAATATGTAAGTGGTTTTTAATTGAGGCATTTTCTGGTTTTAAAACAAAGACAGTTACCAGTCTCGTAAATGTTGCTACAGACTATGCTAAAATATGTTTATTTAAAAGGACAATTTCTTGATTTTTCAGGTATCGCATAAAAACTTTTGGATAAAATATTAATATACTACATAAATAAAAAATAATTTTATTTGGTCCATTGACTATTCGCTGTAGCAATGAAACTAATTGGACGAGCCTGATTTGCCCTTGACAGTTTTTTTAAATAAAAAGTCCTATTTTATTTCCATTTAAAGGAAAAGTGTCATCAGATGAGAATGTCGGATTTCGATTAGTTTTTGTTCCCTCGAGTTTTCAGATGTTAAGAATTTGTCGGAAAATATTGATTTACAAAGAGATAAATGGCTAAATTATTATCAAACAATTCTGGCGGTTTCTCCTAGTCACGTTTGAAAACTTCTCTTCACATTTCAAGAAGTGTTGTTTTCTAACTTCTGCCGAGGTTCGCACTATCTATATACTCGTATATTTCAATTTTTGCTGAATATTGTGAGAAAAACTTCAATCTCTTGGGATTTGTTCGAACTTGTTTCTATCCTGTGTTTGTTACATACTGCAGACGATGTGAGTTTTATCTTCAAGGTTAGTTTGCAACCAGAGCTGAGCAGTAATAATTGCAAACTGTAATCCAAACGTAATTTAATTCGATTAAAAAAAAGAATGTGTAGTTGCATAACTTTGATGAAAAATGTGTAATGTGTAAATAGTGCCATTTGTTATAAAGTCATAGAAGACGTCTTGTAAAGTCGAACCTTTTTCTTTTAACTTACGTTGTAATAAACGAAAGTGGATTATAAGCAACTTGCATAGGCATACATATTTTGCATAGTTTGGAGCTGCTGGCAAATTTTTATTGCATTAGGCAAGAAAAAGTGTAAAGTTCAACACTAAATGTTGCCTAAATTAAAATCATTATTTTTTGAAAATGTTGATTCTACAAACAAAATTATTGTCCAATGAGCATTACAATATGATTGTTATCAAAATTACGACGCCAGTTGGTGGAGGTCCAGTTCTGAGATTGATTATAAGTCATTAATCAACAATTTAAAAATTTTAAAATAAACTATGCTTGTTAATAGATATTTATAGTTTCTATCTGGTAATTTTAACACTTGCATTTTGTCTTTCATTATATTTAAATCCTGTAATATAGCATGCACTCCAAAAATGTCTAGTATGGAATATTAACACGTGATTTCGACTATATATCGAGTTAGTTCGGAACCAGGACGTTATTTTGCCATTTCTACAATATTGTAAGTAGGTAAATACTACACATGTTTAGCTCATATAATATGGTCATATTACATTACTAGCAAATTCCCGCGCTTTCGTCAGGTCCATTTACCTGGGATCCGACCACGTCCGAAAAGTAAATTATTGATACCAGAGTTTTGTACTATTTTTATACATTTTGTACCGTTAAAAAATTTTTTGTACCGCAACCCAAAAATAGAAAATGGCAATTTACAATTCGGATCCTAGCTCAACGTGAAAACCATGACTACCTTCAAAATCGAATCTGACTATGCCATAATTTTGTACTATTTTTGTACCTTTTTCTACCATAAGTTTTAATTTTGTATCCTTTTAATTTCCAAGAAATGCGATATTACATGCAACTCGGATCCCAGGTCAACGTGAAAATCACGACCACCTTAAAAATCAAATTTGATTAAACCAAACTTTAGTACTATTTTTGTATCTTTTTGCACCATCAATTAAAAATTTTGTACTACCACCCCAACTAAGTAAAAAAATATTTTAAATTTATTGTATTCCAAGTCAACGTGAAGAACACAAGTATAGATCTTCTTCAAAATTAAAATCCAATTATATCATAATTTTATACTATTTTTCTACCTTTTTTTCCATCAATTAAAAGGTTAGTATCACCACCCGAACTAAAAAAAAAAAATATTTTAAATTTTTCGGACCTCAAGTCAACGTGACAAATTTAAGTAAATATCCACATCAAAAATGAAATCTGGCCATGCCATGATTTTGTACTATTTTTGTTCCCTTTTATACCATTAATTAAAAATTTTGTACCATCACCATACTAAGAAAAAAAATATTCAAAATTCTTCAGAAATAAGCGAGATAGGCTATGGATCAGCACATGATCAATATAGGGTATTGACTAGAGCACTGAACAAAATACTGTGGCTTGTGATTAAGTCCATATAAGGTTTCTCCCCTTTACCACATAGGTGATTAAGTAAATAATTACGTGATACGTACTTCGCCAGCAAAACTTGCATTTTCAGGCGCACTAATCTAAATAGATTAGCAAAAGATGCATCGACGTCATCTGCATTGAGATTCAAATCGATACTACGTGACAAATTCAAGTACATATCTACATCAAAAATGGAATCTGACTATAACCCAATTTTATACTATTTTTGTACCCTTTTTATCATCAGTTAAACAACAACTAAGAAAAAAATATTTTAAATTTTTCGGATTCCCAGTCAATGTGATAAACTTAAGTATATATTTACATCAAAAATAAAATCTGAGTACACCATAATTTTGTACTATTTTTGTACCCTTTTGTATCATCAATTAAAAATTTTGTACCACCACTCCAAATAAGAAAAAAATATTTATATTTTTCGGATCCCAAGTACAGGAGATAAACTCAAACACATATTTACTTCAAAAATGGAATCTAACCGTACCATAATCTTGTACTATTTCTGTACCCTTTTGTACCATCCCTTCGAAATGCCACCCCATAAAAGTTTTTTTTACTCTTTTTTGAAAATCCTATTTTTTTCTCAGAATTTCGAACCTTCCTTGAAATTACGACTTTTTTTGAATACTATGCAGTTTCATTGTTAACAATTATAAACTTGGGACCTTTTTAAAATTTCAACTTAAAAAGAAACACTTCGATGTTATTTTTCAAAATTTAAATACCTTTAAAAGTTTAAATTTTTTAAAATAGTTTACTTTATAAGCGGAATTTTTTTTAAAATTTTGATTTTTTTGATATTTCGTCTTTTTCTCGAATTTTTTTTTTGATTTCGATTTCTTCGCGGAATTCTGCTTTATTGAAAATATCAGTTTTTTATAAATGTCGACTTTGAACACTGGGATTCTCGGATTCTAGACCGTTAAAAATTTTTGACCTTTTTAAAATTCTAGCCTTATTTTAAAATGTTGCCCTTTTGAACATTTCAACTTTTTTGACCTTTAAAAAATGCGTCTTTAAAAAAATGATCTTTTTTTTTATTTTCACCATATTTGAAAGATTTGACCGTCTAATTTTTTGAAAATGTTAAGTTTCGAAAATATTAAGTTATAACTTTTTGGAAAACTGCGACTTTTTTTAATTATTTTTACTTTTTTTAAAAAGATTCATTCCTTCTTCAAAATTTTAACTTTTTTTCAAAAATATTACCATTTTTGAATATTTCTATTTTTTTGAAATTTTCGACTTTTTCGAAATATCGTCTTTCCAGATTTCGTTTTTTTCTTTGAAATTTTGCCTTTTTGAATATTATGATTTCTTTTTTGATTCGACATTTTTGAAGTTCCATTTTTTTTTTAAATCCAATATTATTTGCCATTATATTATATATATATATATTATATATTATTCCAATAATATTTCGAATTTTTTTGAAATTGTTGGCACTTCTATTGAAAATTTCAAATTTCACAGTTTCCAGTTTTTCCAATATTTCCATCTTTTTTTAAATATGACTTTTTCTTAAATTTTAAATTATTATAAGAATTTTGGTCTTTGATTTCACTTTTCAAAAATTGGAAAACTTTATTTCGGAAAATTTCGACGTTATTGAAAATTTTTGCTTATGCTTTTTCGTACACTTTTTTCAAAACTTCTACTCAAAATTCCTTTCTACCATTTCCAAAATTTTGATTTTTTCGAAATATTCTACTTTATAAAAAAATTAATAAAGATGTGTAATTTTTGTTTCAATTTCTATTTTTTTTAAAGTTCGATTATTTTCAATTTTCACCTCTTTCAGGATTTTGAGTTTTTTTGAACATTTCAAATTTTCATTAAATTTTTACTTTCATAGTTTACTTTTTGGAGGAATTTGGTCGGTTTCGAAATTTTTGATTTTATCGTCAAAACTGGATTTGTAAAAATGTTACGATTTTTTTTAATAATTTCCATTTTTTTTTAAATTTCGATCGATTTTCAAAAATTGCATTTGTTCTCTAAGTTTTTACTTTACTTATAGTTGGTAACTTTTGAAACATTCTACTTTCTTGGAAACTTTTGACCTTTTTTTTAAAATTATGTATATATTTTTTTGTCTTTTTATTGACAAAATTTTAATTTACAGGATATCCTGCTCCCAAAATGGGACCGTGTCAAAGAACTACTAAAAGTGTTCGACGTTTCGCCCACCATCATAGGGGGCTTCTTCAGAAACAAAGAAAAGAAACAATAAATAAAAAGAGAAATATAAGGAAATATGCAAAAATGAAAATTTTGAACCATCAGAGCACGGTAACTCAGTAACACCATACCTGAGGCAAAACTCTTCCGAATTGAAAATAGGTACAAAGGATAAGAAAGTTTAGACAGAAGAGCACGATAACTTAGTATGTCCACCATAACAGAGGCGAAACTCTTCTCTCAGAAGAACACCATGTTGGTGATTTCAATATCTTTTTAAATAACCTAAAACTTTTACTTCATAACCTAAATCTTAATGAGGGGATTTTATTACTTGGTGACTTCAACGTAAAGTTTAACTCTACAGAACAGGATATACTTCTTCCGGGATTGGACCCTGTCAAAGAATGCTTAAAGTGTTCGACGTTTCGCCCACTATCGTAGGGGCTTCTTCAGGAACAAAGAAAAGAAAAAATGAAAAGAGAAATATGAGGGAATATGCAAAAAATGAAATAATGAAAAAGCCAATTTCAAAACATCAGAGCACGGTAACTCAGTATGTCCACCATACCAAAGGCGAAACTCTTTTGAATTGAAAATTGGTACAAAGGATAAGAAAGTTTAGACAGAAGAGCACGGTAACTCAGTATGTCCACCATACCAGAGACGAAACTTTTCTGCCAGGAAAGAGGGAAAGGGAAACTTTATATACCATTCGTCTACGCGATCACTTCCAAAGATTTCCGATGGTTGGTTTCCAGATGGAGGAAAGCATGTAACCGTCGTCTCTGTTGATGTTTTTGGGGAATTTTTGGATTTCAATGGCCGCGCGTATCTTCCTATTATAGTAATTGGGAATATTGGATATAATTAAAATATTATCAAAGAGAATCTTATGTCCGGTCTCATGTTGATGTTCGGCAACCCTGTACACGCCATTAGAATAAAAGGATGAAATTTTATCTTTGGGAGATGAGAGGAGCTGTTGGATTTTTAAGGATGGTGAAAAAATGGGTTTAATGTTGTGTTTTCTCAATAATTTTCCGAGTTGATCTGTTACGCCGTGAACATAAAGAAGAAAGGCTTTAGAAAAAATTATTGAATTTTGTGAAGGACGAGGGGTAGGGTGGAGATGTCTTTTAATGACAGTTTCAATGTCGTGCGATTTGTAACCATTGTTGCGGAAGTTGAAACGAATTTTGTTCAACTCGTCTGAAAGATTTATTGGTTGTGAAATTGCTACAGCTCGTGAAACCAGTGAATTTGGGAAGGGTGATGATAGGACTCTGCATGCAAATAACAATTAGCATAGGTGGGTTTTCGATAAACGGAATGAGAAACGCGACCGTTTGGTAAACGGGTGACCAGTACGTCAAGAAAAGGAAGAGAACCGTTGTTTTCGATTTCCATAGTGAAGCTAATGGAAGAATGTAAACTGTTTACTCTACAGACATTAAAGCAACAAATTTAGTTGATTTAATGGCCACATTCGGTTTTGCACAAACAATTGTTGCTTCTACTAGGCTAAATAATTGCATTGACAATGCCTTCATTAATTTTTCAGCTAATAATACGTTCACGGCTAAGTTTAGGAATGACCATCTATCAGATTATTTAGGTGTAGAAATACTCTGTCTTACTTTCAAGGCCCTGAGAAAAATCATACTACAACCAAAATTTGTCCATCTTTAACTGAACGGGGTTTTTTATCGGCACATTTTATGCTATCATATTTGGATTTTGTTTGGCACTTTTTAGTTCGTATTGGTTGACGTTTTCTCTATTGCATTTCCTAAAAGGGTTATTCATGGGAAGTCCAAAAGAGACAAACGAGTCAGCTGGTTCACACAGGATGTCAAAAATATGAGACACTACTTAAATTTAACAGGAGATCTATTAAAACAAAATTTTTTGAATGAAGTGGGACTTGAATACAATATCTGTAAAAAAATATATAGGAATTGCATTAAAGAAGCTCGCAAACGTGCGAATGATGCATTTATTCTTTATTCTTCCAACAAATCTAAAAGTATGTGAAAACTCGTAAACTCTAACCGTCACGTGAAGCATTCCAACAATTGTTGATCTATATCCTCTGACATATTTAATAATTATTTTACGTCTATTTGATAAGCCCTTTAACTAATTTAATAAACAAGTGTTTCCAACCTGGACAATTTCCTGATTGTCTTAAACTAGCGTTAGTTATATCTCTATTTAAGAAAGAAAATAGAGAAGATATCTCAAATTATTGACCCATATCTATTTTACCAGTTCTGTCAAAGATTGTCGAGAAGGCTATAAGCTAAAGAATTCCTGAATTTTTTGAAAATAATATTTTTTTTCTAAATCTCAATTCGGTTTCAGAAAAGCTTTGAGTTCCTCTGATGCCATTTTGCATTTTGTTAACATTTGTATCACTTGTTTCGAAATGGATCAGTTTAATATATCTTTATTCCTTGATCTAAGTAAAGCATTTGATTATGTAGATAGAGATTTCCTAATCAGGAAATTAAAGACATATAACTTTGAACACAATAGTATTAATTTGCTTCATTCCTACCTCTCAAACAGAAATCAAGTGGTTTAAATTAATGGAAGTGAATCGTCTAGACAACCGGTGTCAATTGGCGTTCCCCAAGGCTACACACTAGGACCTCTATTGTTTCTAATTTTCATAAATGATCTACCTGAATTTATAAAACCTTTTCAAATTATTTTGTATGCAGATGATAATACGATCCTTACCACGATATCGTAGAAGTTGAACAAGATTCTCATACTGTACAGGAAAAAGCACTCGAATGGTTCTCTGCTAACCGACTCTGTATGAACTTGGATAGATCGCAAAAATTGTTATTCACGCTTAAAAATCAGCAATTGGATACTGATTCAAATTCTCTGAGAACGGCTAACTTTCTAGGAGCACTACTAGATTCTACATTAACATGGACCAATCATATAGATTACGTTGCAGCAAAGCTTTGCAAGAATATTTTCGTCCCAAGGAATCTCTCTTCAATTATTTCAGAGCACACACTACGTGTTGCATATTTCGGACTATGTCACCTGGTATTATCTATCCTATGCGATTCTTGCTTGGGGCAATTCTTCGGGTGAATTTAAAATTTTTCAATTGCAAAGACGTGCAGTCCGAATTGTTGGTGGATTGGGTTATCGCCAAGAATGCAAATGTGCCTTTATAAAGTTTGACATATTGACTTTTTCATGTCTGTATATTCTACATTGTCTTATTTATGCCTTTAAGAACCAACAGGAAGTTGCTTTACAGCATAATGTTCATAACTGTGATACACGAAATAATCATCGCTTTAAGCTTGATTTCTACCGTCTTCAGAAAAGTCTTAATTCATTTCATTACTTATGTTTTGCCTTTCTTAATAAATTGCAGACTTAAGTAAGACTGTATAGTGAAAAAAATTAAAATAAAATAAAGAAATTTTTAATTCAACAAGCGTTTTTTAATATAAATGAATTACTGCCTTTTAATAATACAGATGATTACTTTTAAGTTTTAATTTTATGCACTGTTTTTATAGTTATTTCATGTATTTTAATTGTTTTATTACAGTTTGTTAGTTTTAGCTGTTTAAATTGTAGATAATGCTATCATATTATTTCTCTTAACATGTGTAAACCTACTTTTGTGTATCACGAATAAATAAATAAATAAATATCAATGAAGACGTAATTATGACAATAAAGTCAGAACTGAAAGATCTTTAATTTAAAACTGTCAACTAAAAACACAATTGAAATATTAGACAGCTAAAGGGCTAGAGACTATACAGTGCAGAATATACCATGAATATAAGAAGCCGAAATGAAATGTGCTTCAGTATGATTTCTCATGCAAATAGAAGCTGCACCAATTGCGCACTGATGGCTAGCTGTCAATGTTGTTCTTGCGGTAAGTTCACTAAACAAGATGCTTATTACTACCAGAACATAAATAATGATATAAGAACGGAAAATAGGATGAGAAATGTTTTTTTTTTCAAACGCTTATGGCATCAGCTACTTTTAAATTGGCAATAGTTTTGAAGACAAAAGTAAGCTTTTTTTCATTTATCTATTTTACTTTTGTATGTTGGGCTTACAGAAGGAATTTTTTGTTTTTTACGAAAATTTAATTGTAAACTATAAAACCAATTTTCGTTGTGTGCACTTTTGGTTTTGCTTTAAAGGAAAAATTCAACTTATTTGGGTTTTACGCAGTCTAAGATTAGGACGGATTAAGCTTGCTCAGAGTCCAGTTCAGGTCCTAAGATATTGTGACAAAACTTTCTGTGATCTTGTGCGCAATATTTTTGACGACTAAATAAAAAGGAAGCTATCCATTTTGGGGGAGGTTCCTACATATTTTTTTAGTATAGTTCGTCGTGACCAAACCATTTTCTATAACTGATTTACTTTGGCGGGGATTCCTGTGCTTTTGCACTTGGGCTCATTCTTAAATCAGATCCTAAACGTCTCTAGGGCATACCTATTTCACAATCTAAAAAATCGCTTTATGGATTTATTGGTTTTACAAGCCCTATACCAAATTAATGTGCTCTTGACGAAACGTCAACATTTCTGCTAGTTTCTTGGCCCGAAAGATCTATGTTCTACCTCTTTAGCAACCCCAATTTCTCCAAAGTGGTGGATAATCCAACGAAGCAAACGATTAACACATAGTACACAACAGCGAAAATAATTTACTTATATAATAAACTGTTTTCATAATTGTTAAAAATACCACAAGTGTTGTTCTAGCAGTTTGATGTGCTGCTTAGTACTAGTAGAATGAATATAAAAATTGCAACTCGAAACTCCAATAATTTAATAACTTTCTCCCTATCTTCACCTGGTTGAGCGATGTTTAATGTTTTCTTCCACAAGCTGCATTTTTCATAAAAATATCAAAAAATTAATCGTACCTTCACCTTCTTCTCCAGGAAGGGATTTATCCTGATTGGTTGACTGATTGCCTCCCATTGTAGGCGCGACGCTGTCTTTAGAAGATATTCATAACACCCAAAGCACTACATTAGCATAAAGTAATAGATTTTCAAACCAAACAAAGCTGTTGTGATACGGCCAGAGGAAGTGAAACGGGTTATTCCATATTCAAGAGCTCGATCCGATCTGAAAACAAGAAATGCATTAAAACTTCTATCATCCATCACTAAAGATAATGCGTTTATGGATTTGAGGCGAATCGAAAGATTTGATTTGCAAAACGCAAACACGGGGATCGGACGTTAGCGAAAAATTAAATTCTGTTTATGACCTCATTTTTGTGTGAAACTTGTTGCCGCTTCATAACTGCAAAAAGCTCTTAGTAGAATTTTCTTTTTACTTCGATGCTCTCCTGAATGATCTAGATATGTGTTAAGGTCAGAGATTCATTTAATTAAATGAATATACTAAAAAATAATAATACTTAGCTAGAATTCTTTAAAAATTTCAAGATTGGCTATTGGATGCCATTCTATAAGTTCATTGTATGCAGGGTCTAAGGCTAGAGGATAGTTTCTCATTGAAGCTAAATTTTAAAACTTCGTATTATTGTGATAATAGATGCTGTATTAGTGTACATTTTAAAAGTATTTTTATTTATACTGGGTGGAGACTCATCTGAAATAAATTCAAAAAAACTGCATCAAAATTTATCTGACAGAATTTCTGTAACAGGTCGATTTTTGTTCATGGTTTCCCACATTTAAGGTGGTTTTAGTATTTTTTTCCTTGTGAAGAGGCGGGAGCTAGCCAAGTCATAACGTTTTTTTTCTTCAAATGAAATGATATATATTATGTTTGTTCTTGAAAAGAGCTTTGTAAGAGGATTACAATGCACTATGTGATTTTAGAATTATCGAAAACAAAAATAAGACAAAAAATTTGAATTCCAATGCACACACCAATAGGTTTGAACATTTATTAGATTCGAAGTTTGGAAACCAAATACTGGTTTTGATCTTGTTAGATCTCGTCAGTTTGGTATATTCAACTCGAATGCTAACAAATGTTCCGACAAGTAAGAACTAAGGAATTCACGGACGTCAGGTGTGTGACTTCTCAGTACTACCGCTACCTATTGGTCGTATGCAAGTAGAATGCAACCTAGACAACAAATTCATGCAGCCCTCCAGGCGTGGATAATGAATCATAAGGTATCTGAACTACCTACAGTTGAAACACTGCCATCTGGTGAAGCGGTTGCTCTCTAGGAAAAAGTTCCCAGAAGACAAGGATTCTAATGCACAGACCAATAGGTTTGAACATTTATTAGATTCTCTATGGACCAATAGGTAGCGGTAGTACAGAGAAATCACACACCTGACGTCCGTGAAGTCTTTAGTACTTACTTGTCGAAACATTTGTTAGCATTCGAGTAGGATATACCAAACTGACGAGATCTAACAAGATCAAAACCGGTATTTGGTCACCAAACTTCGAATCTAATAAATGTTCAAACCTATTGATCTGTGCATTTAAGATTCTCGATTTTTTTTAAATTTCGATTTTCGGAAAGTATCGACTGTTTCAAAAATTTTAATTTCTTTTTTTTGAAAATTTCGATTTTTTTTAAATTCTTAATAAAAATTTGGAAGTTTTTTGATATCAGTTTTTTAATATAGACCTTTTTAATAATAAGCAAGTAGAATACAACCTAGACTGCAAAATCATGCAGCGCCCGAGGCGTGTATAGTGAATTATAGATAGCTAAACTACCAACAGTTGAAAGTTATCTACATTGTTGGCAATGGCCATAGTTTTCTTTATAGATGGCGGTAGTCTGAGAGTCACACGCTTGACGTTCGTTGATTCTTTAGTACTTACCTGTCATTTGTTGGCATTCGAGTTGGATTTACCAAACTCATCTAATAAGATCAAAACCGGACTTTGGTTTCCAAACTTTAAACCTATTGGTCTGTGCATTAGAATCCTTGTCTTCTAGGAACTTTCCTGGAGAGCAACCGCTTCGCTAGGTGGGGCAGTGTTGCAACTGTTGTTAGTTGAAGCTACCTATGATTCTCTATTACCAGGCCTGGGGGGCTGCATGAATTTGCAGTTTAGGTTGCATTCTACTTGCATACGACATCGTTGGCGATAGCCTATAGTTTTCTCTATAGAACCTATAGGTGGCGGTAGTCTGAGAGTCACACGCTTGACGTTCGTTGTTTCTTTAGTACTTACTTGTCGGAACATTTGTTAGCATTAAAGTTGGATATACCAAACTGACGAGATCTAGCAAAATCGAAGCCGGTCTTTGGTTTCCAAACTTCGAATCTAATAAATGTTCAAATGTACATTAGAATCATGTTTAATAATGTTGACATGTTTTAAAAGAGTTCTGTGTCTGTGTGTTTGTTTGAAATTATTGCAATTTTTGGAAGTTGAACTTTTTTCCAAAATTTTCCACTTATCTCAGTGTTGACTTTTTAAAAATTTAGAGTTTGGCTTTTTTCAAAATTTCCAGCTTTTAAAACAAATTTTTACTTATTCCAAATTTTCCATATTTTTTTAAAATTTTGACCTCTTCAAAATTTGACAATTAATAAAAAAACTCTCGCTTCTGTTTAAATCTTCGGTTTTTTTTGGTATTAAACTAAGAAAATTGCAACTAATTATAAGAACTACAGTTTTTAAGCTTTAATTTTTTTAAACAGTTGAAATTTTTTTACGATTTTATTCCACAATTAGGACTTCTTTTTCCAGAATTTGCACTTTTTTCTCAAATTTCAATCTTTTTCAAAATAATTACTTTTTAAAATGTCGACTTCAGTTTTTGAAGGATTGAATCTTTACGAAAGTTTCGACCTTTTTTAAAAATTTTTAAATTTTAGAAATTTCAATTTTTTCGAAAAATTCAATGTTTTTTTAAATCTCAACTTCGACATTTCTTTCTCAAATTTTCGATTGTGTTTTTCAATTCTCGACTAATTTCAAAGTTTTAAATATCTTTGAAAATCTTGATTTTTCAAAATTCCGTTTCTTGATTAAACTTTAAAAAAAGTGACGACTTTTTCGAAAATTTTGAGTTTTTTCAAACTTTCATTGAAACTTGGTAACTTTTTTCAAAGCCTTCGTTTTTTTTTTGAAAATTCTAAATGTCTGTATTAAAATTATATATGACTACGTGATATATAAATTTATTTATGACATTTTAAATAAATTTAGATATCACGTAGTCATTTTTCAAAAACTGTTTTGGAATTTTGTCAACACACAATAAAAAACTGAAATATTTCCAAACTGGGTCGTAGAAATGTTAAATTAAATGATTTTTCAGAATATCGACTAGGATTCTTTTGAAAATTTTAATTTTTAAAAAATATAGACATTTATCAAAATTTTTGCTTAAAATTTTTGCCTTTTTTTTAAATTTTTCTTATTTTTTGAAAAATTTGGCCTTTTTAAAAATTGTGACATTTTTAAAAATTTATCCACTTTTGAAGATGTTGAAAATTTTTTCGTTCCTTTGTTTTTTAAAAATTTAGATTTTTTTAAATTGCGTGGTTTTTCAAGACTGAATTTTTCGGGAAATTTTAATTTTTTTTTTTTTCAAAATTTCGCTATTTGGACATTTTTGACTATGTTACAATTTTTCGACTTTTTTTAAATATTAAATACGATATTTTTCTAGAACCCTAATACTTTTAAAAATTTTAATTTTCTGAAATATTTGGACTTTTTATCAAAATTTCTCCATTTTTTAAAACCTTTTAATTTTTTCAAAATGTTTTCGATTTATTCAACATTTTAACTTTTTTGAACATTTTGACTCTAAAATTTTGAATTTTCCAAAAATTTGGAATTTTTTGAACCTCTTCGCACTGTTTTTTAAATTTTCCTATAATAGGCACTTGAGTATATTACTTACACATGTCGGAAGTTTTTAAAGAAAATTTGATTTAAAAAAAACATGAAAATTTTAAATGTAAGAACTTTCAAAAAAGTAAAAATTTAAAAAGGTATTCATTTAAAAAAATTCAACACCATCAGAAAAAGTTGATTTCTTTAGAATTAGTTGAAATGTTTAAATTTTAAATATAAATATATGCTTTCAAAAACATTTAAAATCTTTAAAAAAATAGAAAATTGCAAAATGGGCAACATTTTCATAAAAGATCAAACATTTTCAAAAAAAGTCGAAATTTTAGAGAAAGTAAAAATTCTCCAGTCAAAATTTCCGAAAGAGTCCATATTTTAAAAAATGTTTAAGCTTTTATAGAAAGTTAAAACCTCCAAAAACGTAAAGGATTTAAAATAACATTTTGAAAATTGGCCAAATTTTAATTTTTAATTTTAAAACAGTTTAAAATTTAGAAAATATTTGAAATTATGAAGAAATGTCGAGATTTAAAAAAAGAATAAATGTTCAATAAAATTTTCTGAAAACTTTAATTTTTCAAAAGCCCAAATTCCGAAAAAAAGACAAAACTGTCAAAAATTAAGAAATTTTCGTTAGTTTAAGAAAAACGTTAAAAAGTCAGAAATCTTGAACTTTTAAATTTTATTTCAAAAATGTCAAAGTTTTCAAAAAAGAGATAAGATTTTAAAAAAACCAAAATGTTGAAAAAAATTCAAATTTTCGAAATAAATCGAAAACTTTAAATTGCAAGGAAATGTTTACAAAATAATTCAAAATTTTACAAAGAGTAGCTTTAAAAAAGAAATCAATATTTTGAGATAAACGTTAATATCAATGGAAATTTTTAAAAAAACTTTAAAAAATGAAGAAATTTCGAAATTTTTCGAAATTTTTATAGAAAATTTGGATTAAAAAAAATCAACACTTTTAAATTATAAAACTAATGTGAACATTTTGAACAGATATATTGTTAAAAGTCGACCTTTTCAAAAAATTCAATGATTTTGATAAAATAAAGAAAGTTTCAAAAAAACTTTTAGAAAACTTGAAAATTTATAAAATAACCCAAAAAGATAGGTAATAAATATTTTGCAGAAATGTGTAGATTTAAGAAAGTGAAGCATTCTCAGTAAAATTTTCAATAAAAAGACGACATTTTTGAAGAACCCAAATATTGAAGACAAGTGAAAATTGTCAAAGACTTCTAAGCTTTCGAAAAATTGGAAAAGTAGAAATTTTGATAAACAGAAAAATTCTGCCTAATCGACACTGAAAAAAAGATAAATGTCTTTTTTTAAAAAGTCAATATTTTTGATTGATTATTTTCAAAAAGATTGGAATTTTGAAAAAATATCAAAATTTTCCAAAAAATCAAAAGATTTTTTTAAAAAACTGCTTAAAAGTCGACACTTGTTGAATTCAAATTTTATTAAAATAAATCAAAATTTTTAAAAGGAAAAATTAGAAATTTTGCCAAATTGGTTTAAAATGTCAAAAGAATCGAATTGAATAGTCGAAATTTTAAAGAAATTAAAAAAAAACCAAAGTTTTAGACATTTTTGGTAAAGTCTAAATTTAAAAGGAGGTTGAATTTTAAAAAAAAGTAAGAATTTTTGGAGTAAAAATTTGGAAAAAACGTCAGAATATTCAAAAAGTCAAGGTTTTTAAAAGTATCAAAATTTCGGAAAATAAAATCTACATATTTAAAATCCAAAATTAAAAAAAAAAATTCTTAACGACATTTAAAAAATTCAAAGTTTTAAAAGTCACAAGTCTTAAAATAACCCAAAATTTAAAAATTCGAAATTTTGAAAAAACACAATTTTTAAAAAAATGGACATCAAAAAATTTGCTTTACAAAAAATCTAGAATTTTTGAAAGGGAAAAATTTAACAAAAGTCGAAATTTTCAGATTTGAAATTTTCAAAAAAGTAAAATTTTGAAAAAGGTCAAAATGTTGGATAGTTGAAAATTGTGTGAAAAAAGCCTTAAAACGAAAGTCTTAAAAAAGTTAAAATTTTGTTAAAAAATTTGAAATTTGGAAATAAAATCGGAATTATAATAGAAAACTTCATCGAAAAGATTCGACATTCCAATTTTTGCAGGGAAGTTGAAATTTCAGAAATCTTAAATTAAAAAAATTGAAATAATTAAAAAGTAAAATTTTTCAAAAAGGTGAACTGCTCGATTCGTTGAATAAGAGTAAAAAAATCGAAATTTTCAGTAAAGTGAAGTGAGCAAATTTCGGAAGAGTCGAAAGTTTAATTCTAATTTTTTAATTTAAACAAATTATACACATTTTCGCATATTCAGTTTTAATTCAGGGGTAGGGTTAGATTATTAGACCAGTGTAGGTTTCAAAATTGCAAGCTGGAGTGGTCTAGAATCAATGATTCGTTTTCTTGCGTGGCGGAGTCAGAGTTCGAACCTCGCTGCCCATATCACATACCTACAAGATATCAGTGCATGTCAGTAGTTCAAACTAGCGTTATTGGCAACGCAAAATCATTCGTTTGACCCTTATCTTTAGTCGCTCAACGCGCCTAAAGAAGTTTTCACTTCAAAAAAATAAAATTGCTTGAAATAGACACAGTGACTATTACCGAAAAAAGTCGATATTTCGGGATTAAAGTCGAGATTTCGAATTTAAACTTGTCGAAAAGAAAAAAATTAAAAATCCGGGAAATTCAGAATTCTAAGCATCAAGTCAAAAGTTTGGAAAATTAAAATGTAGATATTGAATTTTGAGAAGGAAGTTAAGATTCCTTTTTTTCGAAATTGCGTTTTTAAGAGCAATTGAAAACAAAGCTTCGAAAAAAAGCGAAAATATTCCGTTTAAATTTAAAATATTGTAACAAAAGAGTAATTATAAAGTTTAGTTGCGAATTTTCTAGAAAATTTGATAAGCGGAGGTGGCCGCGATAATAAATCAAATGGAAGATAAGAGCTCCAGAAATTTTGGCAAACGATAAGCCTTATCTGCCAAATTCTTCTAGAACCCGGACCGGGACCTATATCAAGTGGTCACTTTTCCCTCAGGTCAAGTTAGTCAGAGTAGAAGTTAGTTAAAAGTCAATAAATAAGTTGGTTAATTAATCAGTTTAGTGAATTGCAATTGTAGTGTTTCGAATTCAGTTTAGAAATATAGTGGTTATAATTCACGTGTTAACCATTCGGACCGATAACGCGCAACAATATGTTAGGGAAAAACCTGAAGGCCCCATTAAAATTCGAAATATTAAAAGTTTTTACGAAAAGTTGAATTTTACACAACAAATTTTTGATTTCTAGATGTGTAGAAGTTAAAATTTTGAATAAACTAAATATTGCACAAAAAAACCTGATTCTTATAACAAAAATTCAGCTTTAAACTCAAAACTGAGTGAATAAGTTCCTTATAAACCTACATTTTATCAAGTTAATTTTAATATAATAAAGAAAATCTAAAAAAATTATCAAAATTTTATTTTTAAACTCTTTTGTTACCAACTTTGGTAATAGGGGTGGTTATTTCGTTGATGCTTATTTTGTGATTATCGACAACGACAAAAACATTGTTTTGACATAGAAATCTTGTTGACGCGATGTAATGGTACGCTCCAAAGAAAGGGCTATTTATAATTACTGAAGTCCTGAGAAAATAAATATTGCCACGAAACTTGAGAAAACTGTTCCATTTATGGCGAGCGAAAAATCTCCAAGGTAATCTATAAGTTATTGCGCCTTTCGCAAGAGAAAACTTATTTCACTACGGTAACCGCACCGCAGGCGGATTTTTCTCTAAATAATATTTTACGGCCTTTGGGTCGTGTGTCTAATAAAAAAGTTTCCACTGATCAATAAAGTTTTATTAACGGCTAACAAGTTTTGCTAAAACATCTTGTAATCTTTCACTCAATTTATTGGAACACGTGCATCATTTACTATCAAACTAAAACCTTCTAAATTTTAGTTTCAAACAAACTACCATTACGCTATAACAATCATGGAGAATTTTAAATAACGAACACGATATTAGGGTGACACGAGAAAAACGCAACTTGCAACATTTTCTTCGACTTCCAAACAAATATAAACAAACAAGATTTGACATGTTAAAAAAATGCTGCAACGTAAATTTCGAGTGAAAACTTTCCAACATTTTAATCTCAACATGTAATTTTTAGGGGTTACTGAAATTCCATGGGCGTAGGCAGGATCTCCTTTAAGGAAGGCGACAATCATTCTGAAGAATTCATGGGCAAAAAAATCTTTCAAATGAGTAATATGTATTTTCACTAGTAATCTGCCTACTATTTGAATTACTACCAGAAATATTTCCGTGACCATGAATTTTCTAGACATTTCATCAATAATTTACGGCAGGGGCATTAGCCCTCGGAGTAGTTGTTTCTTGTAAATCAGTCTTCAAATATTTAAATTTTTACCTCCGCAAATTATTGATGAAACGTCTATTCTTGTTAAAAATTTTTTCATATATTTAAATTTTTTATTTTTAAGTATTTCTTCCTCATTGTTCCCTTTTCATTTATGCACTGCTGACGAGCTCAAATGAGAGTGAAACATCGACGTCCAATGCCACAGTCTTTTTTTATATTTTTATAATTTATCAAAAAAACAAAAATCTTTTTCATATCTGATTTTGGTCTTCTTTTTTTTTCATTTTTTCCTATTCTATTTAAAATAAACTAACCTATTTTTTGACAACTGTCATGAGGTGACGATTTAAATAAATTTAGGTATTACGCAGTCGTGTTTCAAAAACTGTTTTAGAATATTGTCAACAAACAATAAAAATTTAAATATTTCCAAACTGGGTCGCAGAAATGTTAAATCAAACTAATAAACATAATGTTTCCGACCAATAGGAGTCCACCATGAAGAATATACAATATCAATGTTTTAAAAATCACAGTCATTTATCAGTTTAATCGCTAAACTAAAATATTTAATCAATAAAAAGGGTTATCTATTCAAAAATTGCAAACAACTGTCAACGTACTGTAAAAAATCTTAATTTGCTGTCTGCCCATTTGAATTTGGACACCGAAATTAGTCACACTGACAGACGTCAAAACGTACTTTTAACGCCCCTGTAGATCCCCATAGGGACCGAATTTCCAAAAATCCCTTCTTAGTGTACGCCTACATTACAAATAGAACCTCTGGGCAAAATTTCGAGTTCCTAGAGTTTGCGGTTTTGGCTGTACGTTGATATATACATTAGTCAGTTTCCATTTTTATACAGGGTCATTCATTAAGAATGGGCAATCTCTGAACTGGAGATATTTCACACCCAAATATGGTGATTGAGCTTAACATGCCTTACACAAATGTTTCAGGTTTACGGGGTACAGGGTGTTCAAAATTGGAATTTTAGTTTGAAACTTCTTAATAATTTTGTGATTTTAAGCAGTATCGTCTGGAAAATTGGCAACTATGTTCTTTGGCATGAGAATTACGAATTTAATGCTGAATTTTGCACTATTTATACAGGGCGTTAATTACACCCTGTGACTTAAGAAAATTACAACATATCTTTTTTGCCTAATGAGTTATGGCTAAAATAACTAAAAAATCTAAAAGGCAGTTCAATTTGGAATAAAAAAGGTACTTCTATTTATTTCATGTAATTCAATCAGTGTTTGAGTTATTTTATAAAAATTTAATGAATTTGTTTGTTGTAATATGAATTTATTTTTTTAAATTACTACTATGCGAGGTAACAACAGTAAGGGCAACAAATAACAGTCAGTAACACTAATAAAAGAAAACTTCAAAGTAAATGCTCAAACTGAATGCCTTCCACTTGAATACCTACACTTTGTAAGGCGTATCCCCGTATCCTTAAAGAACTTTGTATATTAAATAACATTTGTCGATTATTTTTAATAACATTAGCAGCTTCTCGAATTTTCTGCCGTAATTCTTTGATGGAACTATTTCTTTGTATACCATATCCTTCATTTGTGACCATATTGAGAAGTCTAGAAGGTTTAAATCTGGACTTCTAAGTGGCCAAACAAATTCATTGCCATACCTAATCCACTGGTGACGAAAATGTGCATTCAGGTATTGGCGTACTGGCAGAGAAAAATGTGGCGACACTTCGTCTTGCATAAACCACATGTTCCGCATTATGGCTAGTGGTACATCTTCTAGTAGTGTGTTTAAATTTTGTTTAAGTAAGTTTAAATAGAGGGGCCCGTTTAGATTAGGAGGAAGTTCAAAAGGACCAATAAAAAAACCAGGTATCACACCACACCAAATATTTACGTTGAATTCATGCTATAAATGTCGTTTTTTTAGAGCATGTGGATTTTCGAATTTCCACAAATGATTGGTTTTTCAATTAAAAACAGTTCGTCTAGTAAACGTCGCCTCATCGGTGAAAAGGAGATTATTAAGAAAATCCTGGTTTTCGGTTTGTTTACCTAGCATAAATTGAGCAAACTGCAGGAGAACTGGTAAACCTTGAGGTAACAAATTTTGGACAAGAGTACACTGATATGGACGGAGATTATCTTTCTTTGAAATTCTGCTGATAGACGATTGGCTTATTCCTGTTGCCGCACTTAACCGACAAGTACTGATATCAGGATTTTCCGAAATACGGACTAACTTTTGTTCATCATCGACGTTGATAGTTTTTCTAGCACTATTTAAGCTTTTAAAACGAAAACACCCTGTTTCGCCTAGGCGGGTTTAAATACGTCCGAACAAATTGAGGAGCTGGGTGCAAGAAGGGCACTTTTACACAAGTGCCCTTTTTCGGTAAATTATTTTAAATCGTTAAAGGAACATTTCTTTATGGGCAGACAATTTCAGTGTTTTAATACTTTGGATACACACGGCACTGCAGTCCAAAATGTCAGTCGCTACAAGTGTCCTTCTTCCATAGAACGTCAGAATTCACTTACGTCTAACCTAGCTTTGATGCTTATCATTCTATGTTTCAAAATTACTTTAACAGTCAAAAAGGCAAAATAATGTTTAAAAGTGACTCAGATGGTGACGATGGAAGTAGTTGGAAAAACACAGAAAATGAAAGTGATCTGGAATCTCAAAATGTTGAAAGAAAATATTTGGGGCGAAAAAAAAAGATGAATAGGGAGCAGTGGAAAATAAATGAGAAAAAACGAGCAAGGAATAGTGGGAAAAATTACATTAATGCCAAAGGTAGAATATTTCAATGTGAGAAATTATTATTATTATTATTATTTTAATTTTTGGACGTTGTGGTACCCTCAAAAGTTTTTGCTGCTGTTCGCGAGTGTTTATAAAAGTAAATGTTACGAAGTTATTCCAAGCAGGCGGCAGCGTGAATTGTTTGAAAAATTTTGGGTCTTGGGAGATAAAAATAAACAAGGTAAGTTTCTTCTTGGTTGCATGTCTCCATTGGAACCAAAAACAAGAGTTGCTGATCCTAAATGTAATCGAAGGACTAACGGAGATATGTCCTTAAAATAGATATTTCCATGAAAGTGGTAGGCAAACGCTTTTTTTCAGTATTTTTCAAGTTTCATACAAACGGTTACGCATAATTCATGCGTCTTTAGAAGGAGGAAATATTTCAATTGAAGACAAAAGAAGCAAACATGCAAGCAGATCTCACAAAATAATTTCAGAAACTTGGGATTTGGTAAAAGATTTCTTGGCTCAGATTCCGCATAAAGAATCTCATTATAATCGGTCTAAATCCAGAAAGAAGTATTTCGAGAATCCTGCTCTAAACGTAAAACTCCTATTCACACAATTCCAGCAGTATTTTTTTGAAAAAAATGGACGTACACTAGCTATGAAATATTCTACTTTCCACCGATGGTTTTGAGAAAACTCCTAATATTCTATCTGGTGCCCACGATCAGATATTTGTGATTTTTGCGAAGAAAACAAAATAAAGCTTAAGATAAATCCCAACGACCCGTTCAAAATAAGCCAATCGTTACATAAACGTAAAGTCCAGGCATACAAAGACATTAAAAAAGAAATAATAGAGAACTGTAAAAATGATAAATCAACTTTAGTTATTGAGTTTGATTACGCGTAAAACTTGACCCATTCTTCTCGAAAAGCTACTTCCGATGTTTTTTTTCTTGAAACTTGTTGCTCTCAAATTTTTTTTGTCAAGATAATTTTGCATAAGCTCTGTAGAATTAATATCGGATGACTGAGGAGGCATTACAAGACATTTTGGCGCATTAAAAAATATCCAGCTCTTAGTAGTCCGTGGTGTTCGCTTTGGACCGTTATCCGATCATTATTAAAAACCATTGCTGCTACGCTTGAAAGAAGCTTCTAAATAAGAATGATAATTTATTATTTAGAGTTGTTTAGGATCCATAATTCCATCAATAAATGCAACTTTTCCCACCCCTTTAGTTCTCATACAACTCCAAACATAAACAGAACCTCGAACCTCCACCGTGTTTTATCGTAGGAATCAAATTTTCTATATTCAGACTATATTAATAAGACAAATAACGTATGGGAACAGGTATTTTTTAGATATAAATTTAAATTTAATTCTAATGGACGTCAAATGGTAGGAAAAATGGGAAAACCTAATATTGAACTTTGTAAAGAAACTTTTTTTTACGATAAAACACGATATTGGATCTGTCTGAGTTTGGTATTGTATGGGTACTAAAGGGGTGGGAAAAATTGCATTTTTTGATGACATTATGGACTATAAACAACCAATGTGTTACCATCCTAAAGAAAAATCTTCTTTCAAGTGCAACAGCAATGAGTTTTAATAATAACCGGATATTTTTACAAGATAACGATCCAAAGCATACACCATGGAATATTAAGACTTTAATACTTTTTAACAGGCACAGTCGCCCGATTTTAATGTTATGGAGTATTTGTGGGATTCTCTTAAAAACAAAATTCAAGGTCATCAAATTTCATGTTAAGAAATACTAAAATCTGCTTTTCGGGAAGAAAGGGCACTGATACCCTCTTCTTACACTTCTAAATTATTTAATTCTATGCCAAGAAGGCTTCATGTCGTTATTAAAGCTAAGAGCAGACCAGTGGAGTACCATTTGTTACTTTTTCTTATATTTATCTGCTAATTTTTTAGGTATACGAATACTTTTTGTGCGGATTTTTCCATAAATTTTAAGTTAATATATTTTTTTCGACTTCCCTATTTTCTTGGTCTTTTTTATAATAAATAAAGTGCTGTTACTACCTAAAATTATTTTTTTTAATAATTAACTATATATAAACCGAGACAATTCGTTTTTTATATGCATTACCAGGTGTACGAATACTTTTTACACTCACGGTATATAGATATGCTTGCATATACAATCATCTAGAAAATAATGAACTCGAAAAAATTAGTGTTCCTCAGGAGCCTGGCAAGGAGCTACTCTAAATTAACTTAGGGTAATATTATTAGCTGAACAAGACTGAAATTTTCTGTTTGTTTTTAAATTTCAGTGGTAATTTAATTACAAGGGAGCTGTCAGTTTCTCAAGATTATTTCCTCCTTATAAACTGATCAAATTACCTTTCCATCTACATCCTATTGGTAAAGCGTTACATAGGCAGAATTTTATTAGAGAGTATTCAAAAATTGAATTAACAGAACAGCTAAGCTTGTCCAACTGAAATTGATTAAACGATTTTAGAGGACGGAATTAAAGTCCCAATCGTTAGTAAATTGTAATTAGTCCGTTATCGAAAGCGACACACTGCAACTTCGCCCACTAAGTAAGGAAAACCGTTTGAGGATTCGACAAGTTACTGAATCGATTGCAATTAGGGGATCAAAATAAAGAGCTTGTCCATTAAGTAAATCTACGTATTGCCACGAAGTCAGGTTTAATGAGACTGAACGTGCTCAGTTAAATAGAACGTAATTGAATGTATTTGTCTTCTATTAACATTGTTAGAATGTTATACACAAATGTTAGGATTGAATGTAGTACATATTTCGGTCAAAATGTTACGTAACCATTTTTTATTTCAAGTGAAAGCTTTTTTATGCCCGTTTAGCGATTTTAGATAGGTGGCAAACTTATGGTTTCACGTTAACATATGCGATACCATCACGCGCTACCAACATACTCTAGTATTAATATTAGAGCATATTGGTAACGAAATTAGTGTGATGGCAACGCGAAACGCTAAGTATACCTTCTATCAAAAATCACTCAACACGCCTCCGAAGTTTGAACTTAAAAAATGCGTGATCAGCAATAGGGTTCGAATCTAGGACATCTCAAGCGTGTGAAATGATATGCACCTCCAACCAACCAAGCTATACGAAGCTTAATAAGTTCACTTCTAACTTGTGTCTTACACATATATTTGCCTATTATGAGTTTAATTGACTATTATGCATTGTTTAAATTGTGTCTTGGTTTAATAATTATTATAACTGTTTAATTGTAGAATCACTGTACAGTACAACAGTGAGTGCCATAGTAATTTTTAAAACAAGATGATGTGTATATCTCATAAGTAGTGATGCAGAAAGCAAGATTTCTTGACTTGCTATTTAACTTTTGGTCTTGTCTTGCTGAGCAAGACAAGAAGTTGTTTTACCTCTTGTCGTTCCAACTCCTTGCTGGTTTGAACCTTGTCTTGCAAGCAAAAGTCTTGCTTTTTCTTGTTCTCGTTTTGTGTGCGTTTGATCTGCGCATCAGTAACTAGTAAACAGATTCAGAATGAATTGCGACACGATCAATTTAAAAAGCGCATTAATTATAAAAAATGTAGACAAAGGAAAACGCTAAATAGTAAAATCCTCCTAAACTTTATAAAAAAAATCAAAATTTTTGAAAGATCAAAAATTTTGGAAAAAAATGAAATTAAAAAGTATAATCTTTAACAATCTTAAGTTTTAAATTTAGTCTGCAAATTTAGAAAAAAAGATGACATTTTGGGAATAACGCTCCAAATTAAAGATATTGTTTCAGGAATAATTTCGTGTTTTTTTCCTGGACCTTATTCGCGAAATCTGATGTTCAAATTTCAAAATTTCAGTTTAATTTAAAATTTCAATTCAACAACTAAAATGTTTAACTTTTCAGAAAAAACTGATTATTTTTTAAATAAATATTTGAAAAATTAAAATATTTCAACATTTTATTTGAACATTTCAAACTTTTTCCGGATTTTTTGAAATTTGACGATTAGAGTTAAGTTTTACAGGTAAAATTTTAACTCCAAACTTAAATTTTTCGACATTACACTCAAATTTTTATATTGTGTTCTATTCCTAAAATTGCAATAGTTGCAGTAAAAATGTTAATCTCGAAATGTCGAGAGAAAATTGAAATAGCGAAATTTAAGACTTCTGTAAATAAAAAAAAAATTGGAAAAAACGAAATGATTTGGAAAAATTTAAAAATGTAAAATCAGAAATTTACAAGACATTTTAATTTTTTGGGAAAAAATATTTTTTTCAAAAATGTTTTCACTGCGGAACCCTGGAACAAAAAGCAAATGTTGTAAAGCAAAAGTAGTACTTCAAATCATAAAAAGAAATTATATTCCTTATATTACTGTAACAGCAGCTAGTCTGGAAAGAATTTTTTCGAATTTTGAATTGACTGCAAATCATGAAATTATCTGGAAAATGAAAAAATAGGAAACTTGTGTTTGTTCTACTCTTTAAATTAAAAATCTGAGATATGTCAGATGTCTGATATGTCAGAAGTCAGATGGCTGATATATCATGATATTTATCAACCCTGTATGTTGGCGAAAATGTCGAATTTAAACCTAAATCCAATTAGAAATTCTAAAAAAATGAGAAATTTCGAAAAAGTGTAATTGTTGTGGCCTGAATTTTTAGGAGTCGAAATTTTCAAAAAATTTTTACATTTCATATCAAAAAAGCCAAAATTAAAAAAAAAAACAAATTTTGTTTTAGAAAATGCTGAAATTTTGAAACAACCAATCGAAATTAAAAAAAGTCGGATTTTGACAAAAATCGAATTAAAAAAGAAAATTACCAAGAAAATTGAAATTTCGAGAAAAATTGGAAAATTTTCAAAAAGGCGCAATTTAAAGAAAAAATGTATCTACAAATTGTCATTTAGAATCTCGCAAAAATGCCTAATTTTAAAAAAGTGTAATTTAATGGTCCTTATTCTTTTAAAATTAATTTTTTTAAAACGAAATCTTCAAAAAAGATTACGAAATAAATATTTGTGTAATTTAAAAAAAAAAGTTGACATTTTAAAAAATGTTAATTTTTTTTCAGATAAATTCAAATCAAGAAAATTTTTTTTGCCAGAAAAAGTAAAAATTTACAAGAAAGGTGACATTTAAAGAAAAAAAATCGAAATTTTGAAAAAAGTTTGGAAATGTTAAATAAACGCCAACATTCTCATTAATTTTACCGTCACAACAGCTGGACTATTTTTTTTTAGTTTTGGTTTAGTTGACCAGAGTCAATGCTTTGGAAACCACGAAATTGACTAGGCAATCAAGAAGTTTGTGTTTATGCGCCTCTATTTAAATCAAAAAATTGAAAGAAGGAAAGAGAACTTGAAATGATTTTGATCAAATTGTGAATCAGATGAGCACCAGATTTTTGCACAGTTAAAGTTGTTATAAAGATATTTTTTCTTTTATTCTATTCAAAAAAAAATTTGATATATATCAGTGATCCTTATCAGATATACCGGGTGCTTTTTTTAGTTGGAAAGTTACCTTTATATGAAGTATCGCTTATTATAAAGGCAAACTGATTTTGTCAATGGGGCTAATCAAGGCTAAACTACCTTTTAAAAATATTTTAACTTCCTCCCACTTCCGGTTATACCAGAAGTAGGCATGAACTTTCTTATTTTAAATAGCAACCCCCATATTCTATATTTTATTTGGATTTAGGTAATTTTTTTATGTATATCTGTTTATTGCTACCTTTGATAGTTCTAAATGTTTTAATTTTTCGAAAAAAAATGACAGAAAAGAGGGTTATTGACTCTTTGTATCTTTTTTATTATTTGCAGCAGAAAAATGAAATTTGGGTTTAAGTCATTGAATATTATAAAGACTATAATAATGCAATCAGATTTTGCATTTATTACACAGGGTGACGAAAATTTTTTGCTGATCATTGTTTTTGTTTTATTCAAAAAAAAACTGTTTTTTATGGGAAATATATATTTTTTAATCATTTTTGGATTCTTAACATAAAAAGAAGAAAAAAGTAATATTATTTATTTTTCAAAATTTTACGCCGTTATAGAAGTATTTTACATAAATCTCGAAATAAAAAGAATTAAACATCTTTATTTTTTCAAGGAAGGTAATTAGCTGTAGGTAATAAAAGCTTAAAGAATTAATCATAATAAGTAATAGGAAAATAAAATAATTGACAAAAAATTTACATCAAGAACAAGGACGGTCTTCCGTTTTAATACATTTAAAGGCATATTTTAAGTTTTCGGATTAAGTAACCTTTTTAAGCACATCCGATGGTTCCTAGCAATATGCGTGCAGTAGTCGTTGCAAAAACCTGCTCCTTAACAGTTTCCCATAGAAGAATTCTAGTGTTGTTTTATCGTGGGGGCGCGGTGGCCACGCGTGCGGACCATCGTTTGTAATAAACTGGGTTTCAAATAAGTAGGCGAGAAAGTCATTGTCTATTTTACCGTTATGAGCTTCATAATATAAATCAAATTAACATTTATATATTTTTTAAATGTGGCTCAATATCTCATCATCATCAACATATCATTACAAAATATTTTGTATACTTTAGCCAAATAATAAATTAGAATTTATTTATAATTAAAATAAAATCAATAACTAATTTCCACAAATCCTGAGTTTTAGTCTAACAACATCACAGTTAAAGGACGGATTTTCTTGAACATTTGTTTTTGATTTTCATTACTGCAAAAATGAGATGTCTGTTTCTAACAAACCATTTTTACAGAACTTAAATTCGAGGCTCCACGAATATTTTTTAATAAGTATTCTAACAATTAACCTAAAACTTATTCGTCTTGTACGGTTATCTTTTAAATGTTTTTTAGCCTAAAATTTTTAGACCTTGTAGTTATGTTTTTTTTTAAATTATTTAAATTAAATTTTGTTCTCTACTGCCTCGTTGCTACTTAAAAAAAGATATAATTTTATGTTATTTTGAATTATATCTCTGTAACGGTGCAGAATTTCAAACAATTAGTCATATAACACACCCGGTATATCTGGTATATATCAGTGATATGATATTTATAAAAATATCATCATTTTGCCAACCCTGGTTTTTGCTTAATTTTTTACTTTAGAGTCGACTTTTTTGAGTTTAAATTTAAATATTCGACTTTGTTTACGATATTTCTTAAAAATATGTTTTCCGAAATTTACAGTTCAAATTCAAACTCTTGAGATAGAAATTCCAAGTTTTAATAATAAATCGATATGGAGTTGATTTTTTTGTTCAAACTTTTTGCGATTAAAGACAAAATGTTTAGAAAAAATCGAATCAAAATTAAAATTTTGCGGGTAAAATTCTAATTCAGAAAAAAAATTGAAATATGGCAAAGAAAATTAAGGAAAATATAGTTAAAGGTTTGAGAAAACTTTCAAAATTCCTTAAAAAAATAAAAATGTAGGAAAAAATTAAATGTTTGCTAAATTTCGGACAATTGTCCTTTTGAGAAAGAACTTATTATTGAACTTTTTCTTTTATTGGTGATGATTTCTGGCATTTAAATTTTGTCCAAATTTTAATTTGAGAGGAGTCGATAGATTTTATAAGTAAAGTGATTGTAAATTCAAAAAGATTTAAAAACCCTGTTCTAGAGCTTATTTTAAGAAAGTATTGAAAAAAACAAGAAATCTTGCTTCCTTATTTTTTGACAAGAAATCTTGCTCTTGCTTAAAGAACTTCTTATCTTGTCTTGTTCTTGCTCGCAAATTTCGTGAAACACTACTCACGAGAGGTAAGTTTGAGCATGACGCTACAAACGGAGTGTTCAATCGTCCAAAAATGTATCATTTTATTACCAAATATTTGTTAGCTTAAAAAAATGTGGCACTCTAGTGCTCCAGAAATAACATATGACAGTACTAATAAGATGTTGAGCATTATGAGCAAAAAATAAAGAGTGTAAAGTTTATGTGTAAGATTCATTTCCACCCACGACTACAAGCATCCAAACCACGAATATAAAAAGGTAGGTCAGTTTGTGACTAGTGTGGGTTTAAACTACACTGCATAGGCACTTCAATGCCTAATTTTTTATTTTATTTTTCATTGTATTTATAGTTCAATAAAGTTTATATATAAGTATTAAATAGTTTTACTAATAAGTATTAAAAATATCAATTGTTAGAGCTCAAATAATTAATTAATAAAATTAAATTATCACCATCGAGCTAGTTTTATAATTAATATCACGGCATCATTAATTACAAACTTAAATAAATCTGGAAAACTGAAGCCATAATTATTTATGACATCAATTCTTTATATGGTTTTATGGTTAAAACAAAGAATAACGTTTGTCGCGGTAATTAAGGCAAAGTTTATATACCCATATTTTCAGATAAATCACTTTGCCCTATAACGTGATATTCTCGAGCAAATAATGGGAAAACTCATTTCACTTCGAGAATTTTAAGCCAAAACGTATTTGCTTTGTAAAATGAACGTCTGAAACTTGAGTGTGCTTTATCCCAACATTTATTACGTGTGAATGAATTTGTTTAATAATAAGCATGAATAATTCGTTCAGCTCTGTGGAATGAATTATCGCTAACATTATTTATACCTTTCATTAGTTATTAAAAAAATTATGACCATGTAAAATTAAACCCGGTAAGTACGAATACATGGTTTGCTTAATAGTCTTACCTTCTATTTAAATATTCATAATCAGAAAAATTCCAATTTGTTTTTAAAACCCTAATAAAATTTGAGTCTTTTGCATTTCTATGATTAGATATACAGTGCCTTCTGGAATACATACTCCACGCAAGACATGTGGTGGCTGAAATAACACGTCCATGCCTGCCCGGTGGACCGAGATCTCAAAGTATGCAGATTTACACGGTTTTCTTTGAACTGCTCATCTTCATGAACCGACGTGCCACTCCAAATTTGTGGCGCACAATGTCTGTCAATCGCTCTGGTATCATGAAAATGTATTTGATCAGATAATTGTTTTAAAATAGAATTCTTTGGTATAAATTTTCCCAGTTGTAGGTTAGCCTTTAAAGTTACAAAACTCTAAAAGTCAATACTTTTTAACCCCCTTACGAATTATATTACAAGAAATTTAGTACGCAGTATAATCAGAAATACGAAAATAAATTATTCTGAATTACACTACACATAATAGAAAATGAATAATATTTTTTATCCAAACGAAGCCGGGTCAGCTCACTAGTATTTTATACTAGGCTTGCGCTCCCTATCATATATTCTGATTAAAAAAATAAACCGTATAAAAATGTTCATAATCATTGTTAGGGGTGCCAATAGATGTAATAATTTTAATTTAAATATCATGAAGTTTTAATTTTTAATACAACAATAAATTCTAAAATTCAAAAAAGATCACTGTTATTTTCTAAGTTGAAGTTTTCACTTGTGTCCGCAGTCCTCATGACTGCATTTTTTAATTTTCAAATAATCCTTGTACTAAGTAATAAAGAAAATAATATTATTTGCAGTAACTTAACTTAACTTCAGACTGAGTGGGAGATTTTATAAAGAATGACTTTCTCGTAAACCCACAGATAAAAAGAACATTGTTCTTCGGTATTCTATCTTGGTACATACTGTATATCGCATACATATCATAACGTGTTAAAAAGGTTCGATTACAAAGATGCCGCGGATTAAATACTTTATTACGACAAAGCAAAAAATGTAATACAACAACGAATTACATAATCAACTACTATAAACTCAACCTCTAAATATTGAATGAATCAGAAAGGGGGTGCGCGTAAATTTACATCAGAGATCTATTTCCGGAAGCTTTTATGTAGAAAAAACAGTATCGCATATTACAGAAGATAGACTCTGTGGTCAATGAGTCACTCACTTCACGGCCGACATCAGAAGGACTGAAATGTTTTAGAGTTTATAGAATTTTTCTCTTCTTCTTCTTCGGCCCTTTCCCCTTATAAGTTCGCCGTTTTTTTCCTTTCATAGCTCTCTCACATCCCAGTCCCCTGCTCGCAGATCTCTATCTATCATTGCATGTCCAATATAGGTTTTCCATCTTAATGCCTGTCGTCCTCTCGGTCTTCCTGGCGGTTTCCCATTCCAATACTCGTTTTGGCCATATGTGTTCTGGCATTTTTGGACGTGTCCGTACATTATAGTCCTCTGTTTTTTAGCTGTCTTGTTATTGAACATTTTACTCCCATTTGTTGCCATATTTCTTCAGTTCTCACTTGGTCCGTTCTTGTTGTTTGTAAGCATCTTCTCATAAAATCTAATTCCACTCTTCTTATTTTATTACTTACTGTATTTGTTACTGGCTATACTTCTGCCCCATATAAATTAATTTTTTGTACTCTGTGGACGTGTCCTTATCACTATAGTCCTTTGTTTTCTAGCTGTCTTGTTATTAAACATTTTACTCCCATTCGTTGCCATGTTTCTTCAGTTCTCACTTGGTCCCTTCTTGTTATTTGTATACACCGTCTCATAAAGTCTAATTCCACTGCTCTTATTTTATTTCTCATTGTATCTGTTACTTGCCATACTTCTGCCCCATATGAAGTAATTTTTTGTACTCTGCTTTGAAAAATCCTTTTTTTATTTTCTTTAGTAAGAGTGTTGTTCCATATCAATCCGTGAAGTGCTCTTGTAGCTTGTCTTCCTCTTGCTATTTTTGTTTCTATGTCTCTTATACAGGTGCCATCTTGGTGTGCTGTCGATCTTAGATATCTAAAGGTTTGACAGCTGGTGACAGTTTCGTTTTCTAGATTAAGATCTGCAACCTTTCGCCTAATACATAGGTATTCAGTTTTGTCAATGTTTATTTTAGCTTCTCATAATTCGTATTCTTCTTTAGTTTCCTTATCAAGTGCATGTCGTTTTTTTCTTGTACAAAAATAACTTGGTCGTCAGTAGTGAGTGTAATATATTTCCTTGTATCCGTATGCTGATCCTTCCGCATTTTTCATACCACCTCTGTAGAGCCTATTCAATGAGTTTATTAAAGAGTGTGGGTGATGAACCGCATCCTTGCTTCAAACCTTTTGTTACCTTTATTGGTTTCGTCAGTTTGTTGCCTATTTTTATCTGCACTTTTGTGTCTCTGTATAATCTTTTTTTTACTAATTCATTTTTCTCCGACATTTATTCTTCTCATAGCGATTCATAGTTGTTTTCTGGGCACACTGCCATATGCATTTTCTAAATCTATAAATGTCATATGTGTCTCAATGTTCTTGGCTTTGTTCTTTTCTGTGACTTGTCACATGATAAATATATTATCTAGGCATGATCTACTTTTGCGGAGGCCTGATTGTTCTTCGCTCAGGTCATTCATGTGCTGTTCCATTTAATCTTTTATTATTGTAGTAGAGAATCTTGCGATTGACGGGATGACACTAATTCCTCTATAATTATTCGTTGATTTTTTATTTTCTTTCTTATATATGGAGGATATGATAACAAAGACTTCCACTACCAAAGTCAGTACGGGATATACTTCTTCCGGAATTGGACCGTGTCAAAGAACTACTAAAAGTCTTTGACGTTTCGCCCACCATCTAAGGGGCTTCTTTAGAAACAAAGAAATAAAATACAAGGAAATATATAAAAAAATTGAATAATGAAAAAAGCGGCCAATTTCAAAACATCAGAGCACGGTAACTCAGTATGTCAACCATACCAAAGGCGAAACTGTTCTGAATTGAAAATTTGGTACAAAGGACAAGAAAGTTTAGACAGAAGAGCACGGTAACTCAATATGTCCACTATACCAGAGGCGAAACTCTTCTGAAGAGTTTCGCCTCTGGTATAATGGACATACTGAGTTACCGTGCTATTCTGTCTAAACTTTCTTATCCTTTGTGCCAAATTTTTAATTCAGAAGAGTTTCGCCTTTGGTATGGTTGACATACTGAGTTACCGTGCTGTGATGTTTTGAAATTGGTCCCTTTTTTCATTTTTCATTTTTGTATATTTCCTTGTATTTTATTTCTTTGTTGCTGAAGAAGCTTCCTACGATGGTGGGAGAAATGTCGAACACTTTTAGTAGTTCTTTGACACGGTCCAATCCAGGAAAAGGTATATCCTATATGGAGGATATGAATGACAAGTTCCATTCTTTTGGGATTTCTTCTCCTCTTTCAGTTTTGTTGACCAAAGCTTGGATGTAAGGTATAACCTTTCTCACTCCATATTTTATTAATTCCATTTTTATATTTCCTGGTCCGGGTGCCTTATTGTTTTTTACTTTTTCAGCGTTTTGTTTATATCGTCTTCTGTTATTTTGGCTTTATCCATTATTGCTGTGTCCTCCTCCTGTTGTTCATATCCTGGCCTGTCTTTGAGTCATTTCTAAAAGGCATCTTTTTTTATCATATCTTCTAATTCTTCGTTAAATTTTTCCATATGCTTGTCTTTGCATTGTTTGGTAACAAGTGCTTTTTTTGATAATTCCCTTATTGCTTGCTTCAGATGTTGGTACATTTCTATTCGGGTCCATTCTTCACTTTCTGCCAATTTGTTCTGTGACCTATTCTGATGTAATACTCGTATGCTAAATTGTTGCAATATTTCTACTTTGTAACTTTCACTGTTAAGTTATTCCAAGTCCTCATCTTCTGGGATATTGTCTTTTTGACATTCTGCCTGCCTGTATACTTTTGCATCTTGGGTTATATTTAGTTTTGTTAACTTTCCCCAATATGGTTAGGTCAATTATCGATTTTCGATTTCTATTTGATTCTTCCCAAGTATGCCTATGTATATTTTTATGCTGGAATTTAGTGTTGGTTATTATCAATTTATGTTCTCGACAAATTTCCAATAGCTTATTTTCATTGTCATTTTTGTTTTCATCTTTCCCGAATTGTCCTACTACGTCTTCGTCTTCCTCTTCTACATGGCTATTGAAATTTCTGATCAAAAAAATACCTCCTTTTTCCTTAACATTGCTCAGTATACAGTAGACTCCCGCTAAAGTTGCGCACACCGTACTGGATCTACCGTTAAAGTTGCTACTCCCCGTAATCCCTACCATTATCGAAAAATATATATGTTCTATTGCTGCTTGCGCGGTTAAGTGGGTTATTCAAAAGTGGCGCTAAGATTCGGAAGTCCAATTCGTTGTTCGAAAATTAGAGTGGGGGAATATCCGTGCAACTTTAATGATCGCTTCCTAATGAGAGTGCATCTTTAAAGGGCGCAACTTTAGCGGGAGTTGACTGTATCCCTCATTGTGTCATAAAAATGTTTTTTTCTGTACTTGGGTTGCCTTGTCGTTTATTGCATATATTCCAACTATTGTAATTGGTTGACCATATATTTTCATTTTCATTTATAATATTCTTTCGCTGATCTGCTGGTAATCCTGTATGTATTTCTGCCATTTATTTTTTATAGGAAGAATTAATAATATAAATACAATATTGGGGTTATTAGGCATTCATTTCCTTTAATTTATAGCATAATAGAGAAAGTTATTTAGTTTACTTACTTCAACAAATTTATGCCAATATTAGAAAAGCGTGTCTTTTGTTCCAGATTGCACTAATTTAGTTCTCAAACTCATATAGGTTTATTTTTCATTATTTTTTCCACCTACACAGTACGCAATATTATATGATTTTATCGTATTTATTGCTTTCGAATAATGGATAAGCGTTTATATGTTTTTATACCTACATAACATATATTTGATTAAATATTTCTTTAATTATATAACTTTTCATGCCCATTACTCAGAATGCATCCGAAACTCTTTCCATTCGTTAAATTCAATCATAAAAATGTTACGAAATTCGCAATTCGCTGAAAGTTTCAAAACAAGAGGAAATTTAATTAACTAAATGTAAATTTAAACTTAAAAAGAGGAGTCGATAATAAACTGGTTCTGCAGACAATAATGTGCAGGGTATCTCAGTCAAAATATCACTAATTGTAATCACATATTTGAAAGGATTACTAAAGAGAAAATTTGTTATATATCATTATGATTTAATAGAGAAACAAATTTATCCATAAACCCTCCCCTACGTGACGCTACTGACCGTAAACAATGGCTTACGAATTCATAGATCAGTGGACGCTTATCGGCATGTGCAATGATAAGGCAGCTTGGTAGGCATCTTTAGGTAATTATTTCGCCTCATAATTAAATGTATTTCCACGTAAAACTAATATGGTAATAATTGCATCTGCTTTATATTTTGGGTTGGTCCGACTCAAAATAAATAATGTAAATGTAATAAACATTAATAATGAATAATCAGACGGCCGAATTATTTAATTTCGGAAGATATTAAACATTTGTTGGTAGTTCGGTTATTGTTTATGAAAAATATGACGACGAAATTTCCTAACATTTGGGCCAAAGTCTGAGTAATTACAATGTATTTACAGGAATGAAGAAAAAAGTAATTGGTCGGTAACAACACAATTTTCTGTCAGCATTACATGTTTCCAACATAAATTTACAAAAATCAAAAGGTTTTTAATGAATTTTGGTAAGTATTAGCCACTTGCACACACTTCGTCGCAATTACACATTTAGCTTCTTTTGCAACTGTTATCGCTATCGGTCTATTTTCATGCGCAAAAGCTAATCATCCAACAATTTTTAGGGAAACTCTGCATAGAAAGTATCGTTTAATAAACTAGCACATTTCCATTTTTCGGGCATAACCTAATAACCTAACCATTCTTTTATTTATTTGCTTATTTCAGTTTACTATTGTTAGTTCTTATTCTTGTTGTTGTTATTGAGCAAAATCGAAGCCGCTTGAAATCACAGAAAAAGTGGCTTAAATTATGATTTGTTTTTTTTATCAACGTAAATATATCGGAAAGTAAATTTGTAATCACGCACTTTTTTCTCTTAAAATTAACGACAATTTGTTGCACTGTAACAGGATGTCTGCAGATAGGTAATTTACGGTGATTTACTAATAAGGTTTCCTATTTGAATTAATCAATTGTTGGTCTATGCTCAAATAATTTAATTCTTCTCGCTTTAAGGTTGTAGTGGCGGATTCGATGTAAATATAAGCAGAAAATGTTCTTATCCCTAGTCTTTCGTATACGATATCGTGAACAGAAAACTTTTTTAATTTAAAAAATGCCTGATTTTTTACGGCCTGCGGGTAATGTTACGTATAATGTACATTTAATGAAATTTCGATCTACGCTTATGAGATAAGAAGTTGACTTAACGAAAATTCGTGTTCCTTTTTTTTATGAATAAATTTTTAACCGTAGGCACTCAGTAATTCCATCTAAAATAATTTATGTAATATAATTGATGGTTAATTGTTTTGTGATTTTTTGTTTTTATTTGTAAGAAAAGAATTTTTTCAAAGTTTATATTCTGACACGAAATTTCAATTTTTTTTTTAAATTTCGAATTCAAAATTGATTGATAAGTTTTTATTTGTTTTATTTACTTGAGAGTTTAATGTAAATTCTGAACATTTGAAACGATACCTCGAATGTTTCAACCCGAATATTCGAGAATTTTTTTAAATATGAATTTATAGGTTCAGAACTATAGCAAGGCAGGTTCAAAAGGTGCAGCCGCACAGAACCCCAATAAGAGAGGAGCCCCACAAATGGAGATGATGTTATTTTTTTGGGTCATCAAGGTACGTCGGAAAGCAATCTTTTTTTAGTCGTCAATAATATTTTCGTTTAGGGACCTAAATATTACATCTTGCATAGGGTCCATTGCAAGCCAGCTAAAGCATGTACTGGATAGTACGAGGGTAAATTAAATATGAACCGGAATTTCCATCATGTCGAAATGAGGGCGTCGAAAGTGTGCGTATACTCTTAGACATGTTATGTGGGGATATCACGTAACTTCCTGCGCTCAAGTGACTTTTGTTCTCGCCGTTCGTCAGTTGTAAATACCATGACTGAGTAAGAGATTCATCCGCACGTTGCACACCGCATTCTTATTAAATTTATTGCCATTGAAGGTGTAAAACCTGTCGAAATTCTTCGTAGACTAGAAGCTCCGTTTGGGGATACTTATTTGAAAAAAACTCAAGTTTATAAATGGCACAACAAATTTTTGAATGGACGAACTCAAATTGAAAATGAGCCCCATGCCCGTCGTCCTCAGACAAGATGACTGCGGACAAGATTAACGCTGTTCAACTCCTTTTGGAAGGTGATCGCCGTTTAACTGTTGGTGAAATTGCAGCTCCGATAGGGATAAGTTTTGGGAATGCTCAATCCATCATTACAGATTATCTGGGGTTTCGAAAAATTTCGGCCAGGTGGGTACCTCGTCTTTTGACTAAATAACAGAAGCAACAACTTCTGGAGATTTGTCAGCGCTATCTTGGATGTTTTCAACGTGAAAAGGTTTTTTGCAACGTATCGTTACGTATGGCGAGTCTTGGGTCCATCATTACACCCCTGAATCTAAACAAGCAAGCATAGATTGGAGAAGAAAGAGGGAAGATGCACCCGTCAAGGCAAACACTCGCGTCTCAGCTGGAAAGGTTCTTACGATAGTGTTTTGGCACAGTATAGATATTAGCTTACGCATACAGTAGCGACAAATTGCTAAAATTTTGTCACGAATTTTGTTTGCTCATGCGTCAATTTGCACAATCCCGAACATGGCGTCGCAGTGTTCTATGATTACCAGAAATAAGATCTATGGTCGTTGGGTAACTGAATGTCAGTTGAGAGTTGCCACGTGTTCGAGAAAATCAGCACTTGAGCGAATATGATTTTTTATTTTACGTTCATATGTTATTCATTCATTGTAAAAATGTAAGACAATTTATCTACATTTATGGATGTTCTAGAAATTTGATATGGTCCGGGATTTTCATCCGAATTGTGGGATTTTTAAGGAGATTGCTCGCGAATAATGTTTAGGTTATCTGGCAACACTGGATCAGTTTTATTGAAATGTCAGTCTTGTTATAATTCATTGCGCTAATAAGATGAAACCAAATAAAAGAGAAAAGAGGAGAATTTACACGTTCTATTTATAAATGTAACTGTAACAGCAATAATGATTTGATAAAATCAGCTTCTTTTTAATTTCCAAAAGGCGGCAAAAGGTAATATTCGGGTACACTCAATTTGTTTTATTAAAAAAAACTGTTTTATCATATTCGCATTTGCCAGTTTTATACAAAAAAATAAATAAGTTGTTTCCTGAAGTTTGACGTCAGTCACAATCTGTGTTTAGTTTTTCTTTGTGTATTCTTTATACTTATCAGGTTATCAATAATTACAAAATACAGATTATTTAAAAAATACACGAGAACTAGTATTTTTGGACTATTTGTAAAGTAGTAAATTAGAATTTGAAAGCTAAAAACTATTGAAATTAATAAACTTAATGGTTTTGTTTAATAAATAAATTTAAATTTTCGCGGCCGTGCACAATCCACAATATGGCTGATTCCATTGAAGGTCAACGATTTTAGCTACTTCAAGATCAAAGGTACCGACACTTTTGTCACTACTGTATGCGTAAGCTAATATCTATACTGTGGTTTTGGGATATTAAAAGAGTTGTACACGTCGATTTTCTGCATGAACGTCATACGGTTAATACTGTCTGCTACTGCCATCTATTGGATGAAGCAAAACGTGCATATCGGTGGAAGAGGCGCGAAGTTTGTGTCAGAAATATGATTTTGCTTCAGTCCGCCCCACTCAGCTCATGCATTAGGCCTCATTAGAACATTCTCCTTATAGTTCCGACTTATCTCCATGCGATTATTATATGTTTGGGCCACTGAAAGAAGCTCTAGAAGGTGAACGATTTCATGATGATGCTACTGTTGAGACATTTGTGAGCAATTGGCTGCAAACACGTCTCCCTTCTTTTTATGATGATGGCATTAAAAGACTCCCAATCCGTTAAGAAAATGCATAACAAAATCAGGAGGTTGTGCAGAAAAATAGTTAATAATTTTCATATATGTATCTTGTAGCAATACATTTTTAAAAACAAATTCCGGTTTATATTTGATTTACCCTCGTATTTCAAATTTCGAAAAATGTGGAAATTTAAATTTTAAAGTCTAAATGATAAAAATAATTTAACCTCAAAAATAAATCTGCATTTTGATGTTATGTTAAAATTTTAGATTAAGTGAACGAAAAATCGATAGTGAAAACTTGGGGTTGTGCGAAAAAAAGTCGAAAATTTTCAAAAAAGAGAATGAAAATCTAATAAGACGTATTTTGACTGTAACGTAAAATTTTGAATAAAAGATATAAAACCTATTTCGAGAATGATGTCAAAATTTCTGGAAAAAAGGTAACAACTGCAAGTTTAAGGTAGAAATTTAAAGGAAAAATACAAAAAGTTTTGACAAAAATGTGAATGAATTTTTATCAAATTTTTTAGAAGAAAATCAAAAACATAATTAATTTTCAGAAAAAATATAATCTCTTGGAACCAAACGAAGTTTTGAGTTTGTCGATAAGCCTAAAAGAAAAAGTAAAAATCGAAAATAAAAACTCCCCATTTTACGGAAAAAGTCAACATCCTTTAACATTTACCAATAAAGTGGTCTATAAAGTCAATATTTTATAGAAAAAAAGTAAAAATTATAAATTGAAATCCAAAATTTTGATAATATGTCAAAATTATCAGCAAAAACGAGAAAATATTTTACAAAAATAGACGACGATTGAAAAAAATCAAATTTTTGAAATTAACAAAATTTTGTGTCCAATTCGAAAATTCAAGGATAAAGTAAAATATGCAAAGGTAACTTAGTAATTTTGCCATTAAAAATGAAGCTGCAAAGTAAACTTAAATATCTGGTTTCAATTCGAAATGTGCTCGGAAAAAAGTGAAAGTTTAAAATTGAAATCTTCAGGAAACGGTCAATTTTGTAAAATCTTCAGATTAACTCGTGTTTTCGACATTAAAAGCTTAATTTTTTGGAAAATTTGAATTTTATGCCAAAAAATGTTTAGCATAAATTTTAACTTTCAAAAATTTAAAAATTAGGATTATAGAAGATTTCAAAATGCTCAAAAAGTTGGAATTTTAAAAAAACTCTGAATTTATAAAACAATCAAGTTTAACTCACAATTTCAAGAAAATAGTTGACAATTCATAAATAAGAATGTTTTAAAAATAAATTCAAAATTAGATTGAAGGTGTTCTCCAATTTCGAAAAAGAAAAGTTTCTTATTAATGCCAAAGAAAAAATCCTCAAGTTTTTTAATTGTGATGTTGAAATTTTCAAAAATTATTAGAAAAAATGGAAATTAATAAAAAACCACTTGAATGTCAAACAGTAGTTAAAATTTTTAGCAATAATTAGAGATAAAATTTGTAGGAAATAATTAAAAAATATGGGGTGCTGAAGATTTTCTTGCACAAGGACCTTTTGGTTTCCAGCTACGCCACTGCAACTCTCGAGTTGAAAACTTTAAAAAATTATTAAAATTTCCAAATTAAGGGGAAAATTTTGCCTGAACCTTGAAATTTCTAAATTTTTTTCGAGTTAAAATCAGCATTTCGAAATGTAAACTCGAAATTTGATAAAAGTCCTTAAATTAAATAACTTTCAAATTATGACTTTAATTTCAATGTCTATTAAAAAAAGTTATCAAATTTTCGAAATTAACAATTTTAAGGTCAAGTTTATACGTTAAGAATATAAATTCAAATTCGAGTTTTACCACGAATTTTCCAAAAAATTTGGGGTTCAAAATTCATTATTCAAGTTGTTTGAATCCACAATTTCAATAAAATCTTGTTTAAAACCTTCAAAATTTATATAAAAAGTCGAAATTACGAAATAACAATTTGATCATTTTTCTTCTTTCTTCACATTAACTCCAAATCTTAACTTTTCTTTACTTTTTTTCAATTTATTTAACATTTCTTCGGCCCAGTTTGGAAATATTTAAATTTTTATGGTTTGTTGACAATTACCTAAACAATTTTTGAAATGCGACTACGTGATATTTAAATTTATTGAAAACGTCACTTCATGACAGTATACAAATTAAGAGGTTAGTTTATTTTACATAGAATAGGAATAATTCCTCATTGTCCCCTTTCCATGTTATGCACTGCTAACGAGCTTAAATGAGAGCGAAACATCGATGTCCAGTGCTACAAACTTTTTTTATGTATTTTTTTTATATTTTCCTAATTTATCAAAAAAACAAAATTTTTTATTTTTTCCATATCTAATTTTTTGTCTCCTATTTTTCATTATTCCTATTCTATGTAAAATAAACTAACCTCTTAATTTGTAAACTGTCATGAAGTGACGTTTTCAATAAATTTAAATATCACGTAGTCGCATTTCAAAAATTGTTTAGAAAATTGTCAACAAACCATAAAAATTTAAATATTTCCAAACTGGGCCGAAGAAATGTTAAATAAATTGAAAAAAACATAATATTTCCGGTCAATAAGGGTCTACCATGAAGAATTTTCTTTACTTATTAAGATGTTTAATCAGTAAAATAATAGTTTCAAGTTTAAAGTCAAAATTTTGAAAAAATGGTCAACATTTCTATTTTATGTAAAAGAAACTGTCACAGTTTCCATTTACTTACATTTTGACTTTAATGTTAAATATTTAATTTTTTCAAGTAGTTTTCTGCAAAGCTGACAAGTTTCTAGAAGAAATCGAACTCTAAAGGGAGAAACAAGGCGAAATTTCGCTAAAGAAATGAAAATTAATTATTGTTACGTGCTCTTCCTTTAGTTTTCTAATCCAAGTAAGTACCTGGAAAACTAGGATTAAAAATAGGTGACCCAAGAATCCTTTTTTTTTTCATACAAAGTAGGGATGTAACGAATATTGGTTTTTCCACATTCGCGAATGTGAAGGTGAATATTCATTTGCAATATTCACGAATATGAATGTTTCGTTGGAACATATCTAGAGAATGTTGTGATAAAATTCGCAATTTTCAGAAAAAATCGAATTTGGAGGAGAAAACCACTTTCTAAAAATATTTCTCTGACAATTTTTATTTTCATTCAAATTTTGACATAATCTCAAAAATTACAAGAAATATTTTTTTCCTAAATTTTGTAAAAATATTATTATAAAAATTTGCATACAGGGTGGGTCACGCTGAACGGGCTACCATATTTTAAAAATAAACATATTAGTTAAATTTAGGACGCTAGGGTGTATATGCTAAAAATATTTTTAAATATACAGGGTGTTCCAGAAAATGGCTACATACAAAATATGTGATTTTTTAAATAAGGCACTACGTTTTTTTTTATTTTCAAATTCAGTCCAAAAATAAAGAAAATTGTATTAGGGTTTTCCTATATCAAAACCTTTCTCCTTTTAAGATAATCAGCTTTGTTTTAAAAAACACAAGATTTTAAAAAGTAAATTTTACTCCTGAAAGTAAAAAATTTCGATAGTGGCGTCTAGAAATTTTTATTCGGCATACCTCTTGCCAGAAAATGCAGTTGCCATAAATACCTAACTTTATAATACGATGTTTCAAATTTACCGAAACATTTACTCAAATTTCGAACTCCAATTACTTTGTTAATTTAAATAAAACACCGAGTATTTTTTTATTTTAAATACTAGAAAATTAAATTAGCTTTCAAATGGTATGCATTTCTTATACCTAGGTTTAATAGTTTGGGAGATAAAAGCCATTTTTGACCAATTGTGTTGCTTTTAATCAGATATCCAACATAACATTTGATCATAGTTGGCAAAAAATATGGATTCAATTAGACGAGGTTCCTGCTCATTTTCACAATTCTGTAAGGAAATATTTAAATACGAAATTTCAAAATGAATGGATTGGAAGAGGCGGTTCTCATAACTGGCCACCCAAATCGCTGGACCTAACCCCAATGAATTTTTTCCTCTGGGGGTATGTAAAAATATTGTATACAACTTCAAGGCAACAAGAAATCAAATGCGAAATGCTTTTCAAACAATTGACGAAAGTATTTTAACATTTTAGTGTTAAGAACGCTTCTGAGAACAGAATAAGACTTTTTTAGAACAAAATGGTTCCTACATTAAACATTTGTTGGAGTAAATCATCGGTTTTTATCTGTGTTCGATATTTGAGTTGCAATTTCATTAAATACTAAACTAAGTATGTAGTTCCCTTTTTTTTTGTAAAACTATTTGTATATTAAGCTAGGTTTAAATAAAACAAATGAAATTAACTTATAGGACTTTCATTTTAGTATCTCTCTGAAGATGACAGCTTGGCTGTCGAAACGCGTTAGAGCAACGTTTGTTGTGTTTTTTAATCTTTCTTGGTTTCCGGGGACAAGTTCTGTATTTCAACTTATCGCACGATTATTATAATATATCGAAGCCTGCCCTCCTTAATCAAAATTGTTTTCTTTTGGATAATGATGAAAAATAGTACAATTCGAGAAAAGAGTTATATTTCTTAAACTTTTGAATTTAGGCATAGAAAACATAGATACCAACTTAAAGATAATTAATTTTCTCAATATTTAAAATAAAAAGATACTGCGTGTTCTATTTAAATTAACGAAGAAAACTACGTCTGAAATTTAAGTAAATGTTCCGGTGAATTTGGAACATCCTGTATAAAATTTGGAACTTGTCCAAAATGCATTTTCTAGTAAATGGTATGCCAAGTGAAAATTTAAAGACGCCAGTGTCAACATTATTTAGTTTCAGGGATAAAATGTTTCTTTTTAAAAACTTTGTAATTTAAAAAAAAAGTGGACTGTCTCAAAAAGGGTAAGGCTTAGGTATAGGAAAACTTTATAAAAATTGACTTTAAATCTAGCACTGAATTTAAAAATGAAACAAAAAACATGGTGTCCTATTTAAAAAATCCAAACTTTGATATGTAACAATTTTCTGGAATACCCTGCTTACTTAAAAATATTTTTAACATGTATATCCCAGCGGCCCATATTTAACCATATTGTTAATTTTTAAAATATAATATCTTATAACCACTAGAGGCCACATCGTTCAGCTTGGCCCACCCTGAGTTTTGTTAAAATTTTAGAAAAATAAAGCAATTTTGTGAAAAAGTCAAATTTTGCATAAAAAATAACTTAATTTGAAACTTCAAGAATAAGACAAATTTTAAAAAACAGATTAAAATCTCCGGACGGTTAAAACTGAAATGTCTATAAAATATTCCAAATCTCCAGTACAGTCCAATTTTGAGAGGAAAAAGTAGAATTTTGAATATAAAGTCGTTATTTAGAAAAAGACGAATTACAGTTATAAAAACAGTTTTGGGATGAAGTTGAAATTTTTAGGAAATCAAATCTAATATAAAAATTTGATCTTTTTTAAAAATTTGAAAAATATCGAAATTTTCGAGAAAAATCAGTTTTCGAGGAAAAATCGAAAGTTTTGAAAACCCAAACTACTATTAAAAAAAATCAAAATTTCAGAAAAAAAGATCGACATCTTTAGAAAAACATCGAAATTTCGAGAAAGAAGTCGAAATTTAAAAAATTGGAAATTGGAAATTTCCCAGAAGTCAAATTTTGTCGTCATTTCGAAACTGAGAAAAATTTCAGAAAAGAAGTCGAAATTTTAAGAAAAAGACTTGAAAATTCTTGACTATATTTATTTTTTAACGATTGCCTGAATAAAGGACAAGTTTCTCCCCCACCTCCCGCCCCACTGTGACATCAATAATTTCCACTATTAAGATAAATGTCGAAATTTTGAGAAAAGAGTAAAAATTTGGATTTTCCGCAATGTTTGTCTTTACAAAAATTCAAAATTTCCAGATAATATTACCCTACAAATTTTTACTTTTTTATCAAAAGATTCACTAAATTTCGAGAAAACAGCGAAGTTTAATAAACAAGTCGAAATGTGCCGAAAGACCAAAAAAACCGTCCTAATTTTCAGAAAAAGTCAACTATTGAGAAATAAAAATATTTTGAAAAAAGCCTATTTTAAAAAACAATTTAAAATTTTAGGGAAATCGGATTTCAAAAAAGAAGTCGACTTTTAGAATAAATTTGAAATTTCAAAATAAAAAGAAGTTTTTTTAAAAAGACGAATTTTAAGAAAAAACTCGAAATTTCGAATAAATCTCGAAATTTTAGGAAAAGCGCTATTTTTCAGAAAAAAATGAAAATTGGAAAAATTTGCCGCAGCTGAGAATATAAATTTTTGGTTAGCTATATGACCAAGGGAAATCGCAAGCGTCCCAATCTGCCTTATTGTAGCTAACTGGTAGGAAAAGAAAACAATACTTTTTATTGGGTGGGACTGGATAAATTACTGCATAAGTTCTTATCTTAAATCCATAAAATGTCCATGGACCTCAGCTTAAGAAACCCTGCGTTAGTAGTTACATTGCCGCGTTATTGCCAAATAGATTCGCAATATATTCGCATAATTTTTTGTGAATGCGAATATTAAAAAACACTATTATACTATTAAGAAAAATTGTTACATCAGTAATACAGAGGGTACGGGTATCAGGTAGTACCTAATATACTTTGAAAAATGCATCATCGCAAAAACTACGAAGTTATTTACTTCTTAATTACAAACTTAATTTCGTCCGAAAGAAGTAAAAGAACCAACGTCTAAATAAAGTTAAAACAAGGAGTAATGCTTGTCGCTATCATCAAAGCCAAGATTATTACTCGCTTATTTTTAAGATTCCACTTCTCCTTGTGATGTCATATTTTAAAATAAATAATGAGAAAACTCATTTTACTCCGAAGATTTTAAGCTGCGGTATATTTACTTTTCAAAATGAATATCTCCTACTTGATTTTGCTTGCGCGAACATTTATTATGTGTGGACAACTTTATTTAATGAAGAACAAGAATAACTGGGCCAGTGCAAACAAAAGAATCATTTGCATTAGCCAGAGCAATTTGTGCTTTTTAAAAGTTAAATTATTTCCAACGTCTTCTTGACATAATTAAATTGTTGCTTTACCGAGAACGCGTTCCCATTCACCTTGTCAGTTGCCTTTTACAGACTTTTTTTCTTTTCTGAAAATATTCTTGCTCTCAGGCAGCACCAGTATAATAATGCAACAGAAATGTAGAATAAAACATTTCTCAGGATGAATTGCCTACTTGACCTCTTATATTCAACCTGAATCGATTTCAACAGCGGTCAAGATTTGATAAAAAGGATCAAGAGTGGTGGTAGTCCTTTGGAGATGGTAATTAAATATACTCTGTGAATGCACCACTTAATTGTTAACCTTTTTCTTGAAACATTTATCTTCAATTAGAAAATTCAATATTCGAAGTAATCTCTATCGTGTGTACAAAAAGTTTTTTAATCTTGTGTGCTGCTGTCACTTGTTACCATATTTACGTGTGTTCCTTACTTGATCGGTATTTTAAACAGACAGATGAACTTACATATCCTTTAAAAAAAAGATTTATTGATTTGACGTTATAATGGAAAAAAAAAATCTTTTATTGTTGAATCCTACATTCGAAAAGTCCAAACCGGCTGTAGTGAATGGACCTATTCTATTCTTAACAGTATTGCAGAATGTCAAGGTTAAATGTCAATTTGGTGAGTACGAATCAAATAAGGAACACACGTAAACATGTCAAAAAATTACAACAGTACACTAGATTAAAAAATTTTTGTATACTTGATATAATTTTAGATTTTTTGAAGAAAAAGTTGAATCCTTAATTTGAATTTTCATTAATTATGACAGATTTGTATAAAATTTCAATGTCCTTATAATTTAGGAATTATTCTAATTTATTTATAAAATTTGAAGGAAGATTTCTTTAAAAAATCTGAAGAAATATTCCTCTGAGATTATCTTTGAGGGACCTACTGATTTTTTTCAATATATCTCTTTAAGGAAGTTCTTTTTCAAGATGGGAGCATGTCAATGAACTAGAGCAGGGGGGGGGCAACTTTTTTTGTCTTGGGGCCAAATAAAATGTTCGTCCAAATAAAATGTTCGTACTGTAACGTAGGCCTAATCAAAAATCAGACTTAAATGGGCAACCCGCAAATTGTGCTAGAAATTTCGATATTTATATAAAAATTCATCTTATTTAAAATTTTAATGTTTTTCCCAAATTTGTCTTTTCCTTTGAAGTCTTAATTTTATTCTTAAAAGTTGTTTTTTCTAATGCTACCTATTTCTCAAAACTTGACCCTTTCTTAAATTTCTTCTAAATTTCGACTTTTTCTCGAAATTATGGTTCTTAGAATTTCGATTTATCTTTCAAAATTTTCTTTTTAACTTTCCATTTTTCAAAATATTTGTCTTTTAATTTTTTAATTTAAGAAAATTTAAGAATTTCGACTTCTTTCAAAATTTTTTTTTTTTAACTTTTCATTTTTCGAAATATTTGGCGTTTAATTTCTTAAATTTTGTCATTCCTCCAAAATTTCGACTTTTCTCTCAAAAGTGTTTTTATTTTTATTTTGAATTCTGCAAACAATCAAGTCGTTTTGTTTTTTAAATTTTGTGATTTTTCCAAAATTTTGATTTTCTCTCAATGGTGTTTCTTTTAAAATTTAGATTTCTGCCTTTCCTCGACCTCCGTCTTTTTAACGATAAGTCGACGTTTTTTCTCAATTCCTCTTTTTTAATTTAACTTTCTCTGAACATTTTCGCCTTTTTTTGAAGTTCAGACTTTTTGTAAACATTTGGGAGCATTTCTCGAAATTTAACTCTTTTTATGTTGCTCTTTTTCTTGAAATTTCAGTTAATTTCAAAAATTTTTCTTTTCTTTCAAAATTTTGAATTCATTCCCATAATTCAGCTTTTGTTCGAAAGTTTGTCATTTTAATGGGAAATCTAATTTTTCTTGAAACTTCGACCCTTTCCTCGTTATTTCAACTTTGGTAAAATTTCTGTTTTTTTTTCAGAAACGTCGACTTATATTTAAAAATAAAACATTTTTGTTTCTAGAAATTTCAATTTCGTTTCAAAATGTATCCTTTTTTCCACACTTTTTTCTCAAAATTAGACATAAATGTTATTAAAAAGGTTAAAAATTTCTTCCGATGACTTTTCTTTCAAAATTTAACCTTTCTCACTTTAGCAAACGACTTTTTCTCTGAAATTCATTTTTTATCAAAATTTTAATATTTCTTTCCAAAATTTGATTTTTCTTGAAAAAATTCTCCTTTTTTACCGCTTGATTTTCCTGGAAATTTCTAGATTTTGTTTTTTTTAATTATAATTAAATTATTCTCTTCCTCCAGTTCTCGAAATTTTAATTTTATTATCAAAATCCTTTTTTTTTCATATTTCTTTTCAAAATTTGACTTTTCTTGGAAAAATTTGTCCTTTTTTAAAGCTTGATTTTCCTGGAAATTTCTAGATTTTGTTTTATTTGATTATAATTAAATTATTCTTTTCCTCCAGTTCTCGAAATTTTAATTTTATTCTCAAAAGCCTTTTTTTTAATTTCAACTTCTCAAAATTTGAGCTTTCACCAAAAAATCCACATCTCTCAAATTATTTACTTTAAATGTAGACTTTTTTTAGAATTTCTATTTCTTTTTTAATATGTCTTAAACTTGGGTTTTTCTAGAAATGTCGACTTTTATGTTACAATTCGGCATTTTCTGCTTTTTGAAATCTCAAAAGTTTGCCTTTTTACCAAACTTTTGCTATTTTTTTCTCGAAATAAAGTCGAAATTTAATAGAGTAAAAATTTATTTCAAAATGTCGATAGTTTTTTTACAGTTTAACCTTTTATATATTTGCAAATTTTAGACTTTTTTATAGAAATTCGTCTATTTTTTTATTTCATCATTTTTTTATCCACACCCGTCCTTTTCTAAAGTTCGTTTTCTTTGGAAATAGAGTTATTTTATTTAACATTTCTGCTACTCAGCCTGGAAATATTAAAATTATTAGCAAAGAAAGCTTGAAAATATTCTGAAATATTTTGTCAACTTTCATTACTAAAAATTTAAATATGTCCAAACTGGGTCGCAGAAATTTTATATAAAATTAATAAAGATAATACTTTTGACCAATAAGAGTCTACCATGAAAAATGGAGTTATTTTTTCCAAATTCTGTTTTTTGGGGAGGTTGTCTTTCAAATTTTAATTTAAATATGTTTTAAAACTGACTTTACTTTTTTAAAATTCTATTTGTTTCCTTCCATATTTTTTTCAAAGTTTAGGTTTCTCTGTAAATATTGGGGTTTATCTCACAGTTCAACATTTTCTGTTTCTTAATATTTCTATATTTAACTTTTTTTTTTCGAAATTAAGTAAAACTGTTATTAAAAAGGGCAAATATTTCAGGTGGTTTTTTAGAAAGTAAAACTATTCTCTAGAATTTTCAAGAGTGTGTCAGCATTTAAATAAAAAATTAAAAATTGACTTTTGTTGATTTCATTTTTTTCAAAATTCGTTTATTTTCTAAAAATAGGCCGAAATTTTAATAAAAACACAAATAACTACAAAACAATATTTTTTTGAAAGCGAGAAAAATATAATATTATTTGGAAATTTTAACTTTTTCAAGATTATTCTGATTTTAAATAAAAATATTAAAAAAATGAATTTTTGGAAACTTTAAAAATTTTTTCAAAATAAAATTTTCACTCGAAATTTCAAGTAAAAATGTTTTATTCTCAGTTTAATCAGAAACTTTGAAAAAGTGGAAAAGATTAAAGTCGGAGTTTTAGAATTACCGTCGCATTTTTATTTGTAAAAAAAGTCAAATTTTTGAACATGTTTTGATCTTCGAAATGTTCGATTTAGTTGCTTTTTTTGTAAAATTTCACTTTTAATTTCGTTTTTTACACACAATGTTCAGGCCTATGACTCAAAATTTCGATTTTTCGAAACTTTAGTTTTTCATCGAAAGTCAGCTTTGAGACCGAAACCGAAATTCTTTCACTCAAAATGTTTTATAAATAAATTCGAAACTAACATTTCCTGAAAATTTTAATTTTGGTGGAACGGACTGGTCCTTGGTGATCTTCCAAAATTGAAATACAAAAATTGTCCCCTGAAACCAAGAAGGATTAAAAAACACAACAAAGGTTACTCTAACGCATTTCGACAGCCAAGCTACCATCTTCACTGAGATACTTCACTCTCTGAATCTTTCTGAAGATGATAGCTTGACTGTCAAAACGCGTTAGAGCAACCCTTGTTGTGTTTTTAATCTTTCTGGGTTTCAGGTGACAAGTTGTGTATTTCAATTTTTGAAAATTTTAAATTTACTAAAAATTTACTTTTTTTGAAATTTCGATATCAATCGCGATATTGGTACATTTTTTATTTATAATGATTTAAAGTTTACACTCAAAATTTTTTTATTTAATTCAATTTTTTTAGAAATTTTGGTTTCTTTAATCATTATTTTGGTTTAAACTTAGAGTTTTTACTTGTAATTTCAAAAAATCGACATTAATCTCGTCCATTTCATCGTTTCTTTTCAAATTTGAAACTCTCCTCGAAGCTTTTAAAATCAATCAGTTTGATCCTTAATTTGAAAATGTTGCTGCTAGTCTTAAAATTGGGCACTTGACTTTGAAGTCAATATTTCTAGAAAAAATTAAGAATATTTTGAAAATGTTGAGATTTATTTAAAATTTTCAACTTTATATTTAGAAAAAAATATCAAAGAATAATTTAAAATTGCAGCTTCCGAAACTTTGAATCTAAAATATTGTTTTTATTTAATTGGGAATTTAATTTAGAAATTTATAATGTTGGAATTATTTTGGTATGTGTCTCTTTTCCTAAACACAGGACCATTCAAAACGAAACGCCGTCCACTTGGTATGCTACTGTTACAACAACCATGTGATGACGTATGGATTTGGCAAAAAAATATTACAAAATTTAGAAATTCAAATTTCGCAGTGAAATTTTGAACAACTTTCCCCATAACTTTAACCCGGTAAAGTGATCGAATTTCAGGATAAACGTTTTCTTGGATTGTTATTTAAATTTAAGTTACTTATCTTCAAATTTTATTTAATAACTATAAAGACAAATTACAGTCACTCATCATGAAATATTCGAAACAATTAAATTTACAAAAATGAAGTTCCGCACATAGATTTCTTATACGAGGCATTCTCTCAGATAGTATTTTTCACAATTTAGCCCTTAAAAGGCTTAAAAGGGTGAAAATGTGTATTAAGTTTTACATGTAATGAATGAGGCTCCCGGTTGCATTCTCTTAACAAATAAAACAAATGGTTGTATCCAAAGTTGTCAGGCATTAATATTGCAAAATTTGTTTTATTTTATGTAAATTCAAGTAAAGTTTCAGTCAAAATTTCAATAATACAAAAAACTGAAAGAGAAAGAAGAAGTAAAACGGCAGTGATTACAACGGATCAAACGAATAGTGGTACTCGTTCTCATGTTATTCCTTAAGGTCGTATATTAATTACTGTAGTAATACGTTACCACTTTGCTTAAGATATAGGATTGTCTTTTTGTTTTTGCTAGGTTCTTAACTTTCTCACGGAACCAAGGTTTCTTTTGTTTCCGATCATACTTTACTTTTCTCTTGCCTACGGCCTCTGCAGCTCTCTTAATGTTTCTTTGAATCTTTTTTCACGACGTTTTAACACTGGCCTTTTCCAGGATCGTATTATTGTCAACTTTTTGCTTTAACCTTTGCTGATATATGTTTTTTGTTGCGTCATTCTCAAGGGATTTTAGGTTTAATTCTTCAACCACTTTTGGTCTTGGTTGTTGGGAGTGGTGTACATTGTATCTCATTTTTGCTAATACTAGATTGTGATTAATTCCAGTGATTCGCAGAGCTCAATACCCTCACGTCCAGAATTTTGAAAGGGTGGATGTTTCTGTTACGTTAAAACATAGTCTATTATAGACTTGTGTTCTCTAGTGTTCTCAAACGTAACTTTATGTTGAGATTTGTGGGGGTAAAAAGTGTTATTAATACGGAGTTTTTTTTGGGCACAAAATTGGATGAGTCTCTTCCTGTTTTCATTGAGGGTTTCTTCGTTATATCGTCTTTTCACCCCTGCCAGGACCTCAATTTTTAACTCTGGAGTTTAGGTCACCATTTCACCTTGAACCGATATTTCGTCTAGCGTTTGTAGCATGTTTGTGGAAATTTTCCTTCTCTTCTTATGTTTTTGTTATATCTGGAGCCTACACGCTTATAAAGTGTGTTGTTGAGTTCTTTTCAATTTATATTGTAGCCCTTAATATTCTGTCGCTAATGTATTTTATGTCTTGAATTTGTTTTTCTAATTTTTGATTTGACAGCATGCCTACTCCTGATGTGGCTCTCGATCTTATCTTTTCTGCTATATACGAGGATCTAGTTCTCGGATTTCATATTCCTTCGCCTTTTTTCTTGGTCTCTGCAAGAGCGCAAATATGTATATTGTGTTTTTCCATTTCAATCAGGGTCATATTTTGTTAACTTTGAACTTGAAATACAAAAAGGCTTTAATCCCAAGATTTCTCTTTATATTTCCAAAAAACATCAAAAATTTAAATTAGGAAAAATCGAAAATTGAAAGCTTTCTTCCCTAAAATTTTGTTAGAATAATTGAAATTTTCTCTAATTCTGTTTTTAAAGTGTTTATTAAAAACCGCATTAAAGATTCCCACTTCTGATCTGAAAATGAAAAAAGGCATAATTTCCTAAAATATTCAAAAAATAAAAAGTACCGTTTCTTTTAAATGTTGAGTTTTTCTTCTCAAACTTTCGACTGAAAGTAAAAAAATCTATCTCTACTTCTCGAAATTTTTAATAAAGTTAATTATTTGAATTTGATTTTAAAATTTTAAAGTTGTTTCTTGGAGTTTCGAGTTTATTCACCAAATTTTAATTTTTATGTGGTAAAAAAAATAATTTTAGGTTTAAATTTGAAATTTTGATTAAGCTGATTGTGAGATTTGTAAAAAATCCAAAATTTACAATAAAAGGTAAATATAATTTTCTGAATTTTTTTCAGGTTTTTTTTGTAATAGTTAGCTATTTTAAGATTACATTTAGCAGGAATTTCTTCTATTTTAGGAGCTGTAAATTTTAACGTACGACGAATACAAACTGGTCGGAAACAGGATAAACAATGGAATACAAAACATAAAACGTGAACACTGGGAAAAATTTTCAATTGACGTGGAGCACAAAGATGAGTATGGAATATGCTGAGGAGTCAAAAAAGACCAATTAACAAATATTTACAAATCAACAAAATTAAACCGGGAGAACGGGAAAAACATTTTAAAAACCTATACGATAGACAAACACAGAACACAAGAAAGAACAAAGCGAAGACTTGGAGACCGAAATAAAAAATCAGACCAGGTCAAGGACAAAGCTTTATAATTACAAAAGAAACAGTCCAACAAATGGCAGGGAAATTAGAAAATAACCAGGTTCAGATGGAATAGTAAACGAATTGATCAAATATGGGGGAGATCCATTCATGATCTAATTAAAAGCTCTTTTCAACAAAATAATGGACACTGCAAAGACACCCACAATATGGAAAGAAAGCGCGACAATACCCATTTTCAAAACAGGAGATAAAGCCAACCCAAGAAACTACAGTGGCTCTATTAAGCGCTACTTTAATACTATTGATCAAGATCTTGGCAACGGAAATAACAAAAACAGGAATTTGTGAAGAATAGCAAGGGTTCTGATAAAATAGATCCACAATTAATGCTCCATACTGCGGCAAATAGCCGAGAAAAGTATTAAACACAACAAACCAGCTTTTATGTACTTTGTGGATCTTACACAAGCGTTTACAGAGTAAGACTTACAGATGGCCTCGTGCTACTACCAAAAAAAAATAAGAAAGAGAAATAGACAATAAAACAATAGCTATCATGAAAGAGCTGAACACGAAGAATATAACAACAATAAAGGCAGGCAATGAAATGACGCAGGAAATACCAGTCGAAGATGAAATAAGGACAGGGAGACAGCCGTAGCCCAATTCTTTTTAATTTAATTATGGACGAGATAATCAGCAAGATACAAACAATCGGTAAAGGATACCGAACGGTTAAGGAAGCTATTAAAGTAGTTTGCTATGCCGACGACGTAGTCCTGATATTAGAGGAAGAAGATGACCAAAGAATGCTATATAAAATGAACCAAGTGGCAAAGAAATGTAACTTAATCATATCCGAGCTGAAGACCTAAACCTTAACTACCTCTAAGGTACCTATATGCTACAAACTGGCTATCTGTAACCAAAGTGTAGGACAAGAAATAAAGTTTAAAAGTTGGGAGTAAACATTGCCAGCAACAGAAATATAAAAGAGGAAGTGAAAGATCAAGTGACAAAAGCAACCTTAATATTAGAATTCCTACGAGATATTATTTGAAGGAACAAATACATCTCCATTAACGCTAAAATTCAAATTTATAAAACACGCGTAAGACCAGTAATGACGTATGCAGCCGAGACTAGAGCAGAATCGACCCCTACTAAACGCCTTCTAAGAATAGCCGAAATAAGAACTCTTCGAGCAATTACGACTCATACACTACAAGAAAGGAAACCTAACGACGAAATAAGAAGGTCATGCCAAATACAGGATGTGGTGAGATGGGTACGAAAAAGAAGAAAAGATTGGAGGGACCATGTCCATAGAATGACAAACGACAGATTATCTAGGATCGCTAAGACCCAAAAACCAAACACTTCCAGACCACTACGAAGACCCCCAAAGCATAGATATGAGAGCTGGACGTCCGAATCACAGAAACAAGGATAACAGACGGAATAACAGAAGCTACTAACCTAAGAAGGAAAACAAAGTTAAAAATTTATTACTTAAATTAAAATTTTAAGAAAAAAGCGACAATTGTAAGATTGTAAAAATGATTTTTACAAATTAAGTTTTTGTTCTCAGAAGAGCAAACGAAAATTTGAATTATCTAATTAATCCTTAAAGTTTTTTTTTGTGGAACGGATTGGTCCTTGGTTATCTTCAAAACTTGTGCCCTGAAACCTGGAGACAAGTTTTGTATTTCTATTTCCTTAAAGTTGCAAATTAAAAATCAAAAATTTAGAAGAAGTTAAAATGACGGGAAAAAGTCAAAGACATTTTTATTAGAATTTTGATAAAAATATTGATACTGTAACGAAATGTAAATTGTAGAATTTAGTACGTAAGAAAAGTTTCTAGAAAGATCTGATAGGGGAAAGCAGCCGCGATAATGAAGCAAACGGCAGATAAGCGTTCCAGAAGTTTCGCCAAACGATAAGCCTTATCTGCTGGATTTTTCTAGAACCCGAAAGCGAAAACTATATAAGGCGGACGCCTTTCCCTCGAGTCAGTCAGTTACAGTTAGTGTAGTCAATAAGTGTAGTTATTCAGTTGTAGTCATCCGAGTTTAGTTTGGGAATAAAGTAGTATAATTCACACGACGTAATCAATTCGAACCGATACCCCATAACAATACGTATTTAATATTACATTTTTTTTTAGAATAAAGTCGAAATGAAGGGTTTAAGTTAACAAAAATTTCTACAAAAATGTTTATTGAAATATTAGGTTTAGAATCGAAATTTGAAAATATCTAAAAAAAAATCTTCCTACATATTTTGATTAAACATCGTAATTTCCAAATTAAAATCAAAATTTTTAGCCTAACATTTAAATGTGTAGATAAAGGTGGAATTAATTTCAGAATTTAAAATATGTTTTTTCGAAAATTCAAGTTTAGTTATATGAGTAGAAAATAAGTATTTCGATGTTAACTTTTCAAGCGCTTTCTTTTAAATCCGAAATTTCGAAAATTCTGAACAAGTGAGAGGAAAACAATTTGACGTTTAAACGCGAAATGTTAAGAAAATAATAAAAATTTCGAATGAGTGTAAAAACAAACATGCAAATTTTGACTTCAAGCTGAAATATTTGACTTTATAACAAAATGTAAATATAGAATTTAGTTAGGAGTTTTTCTAGTAAAATTTGATGAGGGGAAGCGGCCGCGATAATAAATCAAACGGCAGATAAGCGCTTCAGAAATTTCCGGATACGATAAGTTTATTTGCTCGTTCCTTCTAGAACCCAGAACGGGATCTATAAATAGACGGTCCGGTCGGTTTTCGCTTAGTTAGTAAAACAATCAATGAATAAATTAGTTAATTAAACAGTGTTAGTTAGTAAGTTAATTAGTTGAATTACAATTGTAGTGTTCCTAGTTTAGTTTGGTAATAAAGTGGTTACAATTCACGCTGTATTAATCTTCTTACCAATAAGGCGCAACAACTTTTCTGTTCACGATATTTCTTGCAAAACGACTGAATTTTTTAAGTAAATCGAAGAGCTCAAAAAAGAAAAGTTGGAAATTACGCAAAAGAATTAAAAACTTGAAAAACATTTTTCTCGTCCTTAATTATTTATTTCTAAAAAGAAGTGAAAAATTGAAAGAAACACTGATAACCCAAGAATTCTTTTTTAAGCAGAAATGAAAAATTGAAAGAAACACTGATAACCGAAGAATACTTTTTCTTCTTTCAAGCAGATTAAATCGCGAGTATCAGCTAGTCTTTTAATAAATGTTTTCCCGGTTTGTTTCAATTTTCATCATTTAATTTCATTGTTTTCAATTTTCATCCAATGAAAATCGTAATAAACATTTACTCTATATTGAAGTGATGCATTTAAACAGAAAGCAAGGCGCGCTAAACCGAAATATAAACTCAATCACACAACCGAATCAAATTGAAAGCTTTCCGATTGATAGAACTTTTAAAACAAAATATTACGTTTATCGAAAATATTGCCCCATATCCCTCGTATTCATGCCAGAGTGGAAATAAATTCAAGTCTCGCATTAATACCCTTAAATTCGTACTCGATGAAGTGTTTATTTTTGACTGACATGATGTATACGCTTGAATGAAATTCCTTTGAACAAGAAAATAATACCTATACAAGCACTACGATAAGGAGATCACGGAAAAATAAAAATGTGTAATTGCAGCGTTTTTATAATAACTTCGTTTTCTAATAATTAAGGGCTGTCGAGTAAGCAACTGTTGTGGAAATCGATAAAATGAATTTGCACCAAAAGATAAACGAAACTTTAGCCACTTCGGGAATATTCTTTGAAACCTTTATTTTATTAAGCCTTGTTTAATTAAGAACTGGCATAATTGTGGAAAACCTTCGTTAATAATTTTGTGGGTCTTTCTCTTTAGCCCTTAGACTCGCAAAATAAATTTCCAGCTTATCTTGAATAAATAAACTCGTAATGAATGGGATGAATAAGTGGAATGCTAGGCGGTTCAATGATTTAATTATTATGTGCTTAAATATTAAAAATTTCTGTAGGGATACCCAACTTTTCGCATCGTTTGACGCCGACGAGGTGTAGGTATAAATAAAATAAGCGATGATGTTAATTAAAATTTCAATTCCATACTTTTTTTCAAAGTAGAAGCATTGAAAAAAAAACAGATTGGTTTTTCCACTCTTGGTAGCAGTACTGAAAAATCGCCTTAAGCTGGTCTCTAACAATCTTATAATAATCTGCATTATCCCAAACAGAGCGTTTTCAGTTCACATGTTTTGAAGTCAAAAGTTCTTTAGGAACGTTGAAGCTACTTTTGATAGGGGATAAACTTATGACTTAGAGTCACCATCACGCGTCATTATCAAACTAATTTACGTTACCAACATGCTCAATGCTGCAATTTAGTGTGATGATGACGCGAAACGATAGCCAAACGCAGCTAAAGACATTTTGACTTTAAAAATGTGTGATCGGCAGCGGGGTTTGAACCCTCGACCTATCAGACCTGTCAGAGAAATACCCAATCCTAACCAACTAAGTTATAATGTCTCTTGATAAGTTTAAGTTTTAACTTATTTTAAACATATCAATAAGCTTAATATAAATTACATTGACTACTGTACATTGTTTAAATTATGTTTTAGTTTTAGTACAGCACTGAGTACTGCAATAGTTTATACAACGGAGAGTATTCAATTGTTCGAGTGCATTATGGACAACCCGCCTGAGTTGCAGAGAGTATTTTTCCTACGAATATTAACCACTAAAAATAAAGCAAACAAAAAGGTTTAAGAAACGGCATTTCAAAACAATTTGACAAAATTTGTTAATGACTTCGTTGTAAATTTATTATAACAAAATTCACATTTTTATTCTTTATGTTGATATTAAAAATAAAATATAAAATACATGTGCTTCAGATATGATATATGTATGGCAGTACTAATAATATGTTAAAAATTACGTGCAATAAATTTAAAGAATGTAAAGTATAAAAGTATATTTCATTATCAATAAATAATAGATTCATTTTCACTGACTACAAACATTCAAACCATAAATATAAAAGGGTAGCTCAATTTGTGACTTAGTATAGGGTCGGACTGCACTACATAGACACTCTTACTTCCTACTTTTAAGTTTTCACTTCTGTCAGCAGTCTCATGATTGCCTTTTTTATTTAATCTGATGAATGAGCGAAGAGGGGCTAAGGCGAATGTTTTTACTTGTCTAAAACTGTTATTTGATACACACTTTTTCAAATGCAGAACTGTTTAGGTCCTTGTTGATGTTATCTCATCTGTGACATTAACTTACTGGGTGCCTCAGTTCTGTCTTCTATTCCTAAGCTTTATTTTGAGAAAATAAAAGACATAATTCGAAGAATAAAAAAAACGAATTTCGGTGGATAAGTTCACAAAAATATTTTTTTACAATTTGTACTTATTTATTTAAAATCTAACTAATCTTGAAACTTCGTGAAAGAATTTAAATTCTTTAAACATATTTTTTCCGAAATGTTGACCCTTTTTAATGAAATTTTAATCTTATGTCGAGAAAAAAGTAAAATTTCGATAAATAATGGAGATTTCGAGAAATAGGAAGTGCCGAATTTTGAAATAAAAGTTAACATTTTTATTTTACATCAAAAAAACAAATTTTGAGAAAAAGAGTCAGATTCTGGTAATATATTTCAAATTTTAAAAAATGTAACTTTTTTTGAGAAAAAATTTATATTTCAAATAAAAATCAATTCAAAAAAAACGAAATTTCCTAAAGAAAAACAAATTTTAAAGACAAAGTTGAATTAAAAAAGCTTAATGACAAAAATGGTCGAAATTTCGATAAAAAAAAACAGGAAAAATGTAAATTAAAAGAGATAAAAAAATTAAATTTCGAAAGAAATGTCAAACTGTTAGGAGACATTTTTACTCTCTTTAAAAAACTTTGGACCTAATTTTGACAAAAAAAAGAACCAACCTGCGAAAAAAAAACGAACACTAAAGAAAAAATTGAAATTTTGAAATAAAAGATAAAATTCTTATCTTGGGAATAAAGTCGAAATTGAAAAGACTAATTTCGAGGAGAAAGTCGCAGCCTGCGGAAAGAAAAGGTTAAATTCTGGAAAAAAGTTACGATTTCGAAAGCAATCCTTACCGTTTTTAAAAAAATATATTTTAATAACGACGAATCTCGAGAAAAAAAATCGAAAATTTCGATAAAAGGGCCAATTTTGAGGAAAAAAGCAAAGTCTCGAGATGCGGAGGATGTAGAAATTCCAGTTAAAAATTTACGTTTCCAAAAAGGCCAAACTGAAAAAAAATGAAAAAAGAAGAAATCTTCACAAGGTCAAAATTTGGTCTATAAAAGCTAGACATGTTAAGAAAAAATCGGTTTTCCAATGGAAATTCAAATTTTCAGAAGTCGAAATTTAGGAAAAAGACGAATTTATACCAGGTGTTTAAAGTGAACTCGGCACTATTGCTAACTGTCTTAGTAGTGCCGAGCTCATTTTCAGCACCCGATATAAATAACCTGAAATTTCGAGGTACAGCATAGTGGGACAGAATTCAGAAAAATTGGCCAAAATTCTGAAACTTGTTATATGAATTAGTAATAGATAGAGTGTTATTAAAAAAATAATTAAAAAATCAGATCCTAAAAAGGAGTGAGTTGCAATGATGCCACGATTGCATTAAGTAAGTGCTTGTTTTCATCGGAGTTACCCTTTCCGGGTGGATGCTATGCCTAAAATAATAAACTTAGGCGAATGTAAAAACGTTCGTTCCTTTAAATAATAAAATAAAGTTAGCATACCGAGTGTAACAAGCAGCAATAATAATTATTCAACTTAAATTTTAATTTAATTTGTAGCACTGATATCAGGATAAAAAAATTGTATTTACTAATAGGGGGCAAGTTTTTTTTAATAATTAAAACATATATTATTCTACTATTTGTAGGAAAAAGTAAAGAGGGGTCTCGTGGGGCTTTTTTGTGGGCCCACCCAAAGGTAATATAATATAATAGATCATTCTTCTAACATTAATCTCCTCTTCTTAGGCGATAACATTAAGTAATCTATCATATAATTTATTTAAAATATAGTACAATACTTTCATATTTAAAATAACAAAATTCATTTGCAGCAAAACTGTAAGAGTTATTTTAAAAACAGCATTTTGATTACATTGTATTTGTAAAATATGGGCATTGACAATTTGTCACTTTAAACATCTGCCAACCACTAAATGCAAATAAAAAGCTTATAATACTATCATTTTCAATGAGCCCCAAAGTAATTCTTTCAATATTTACCCATTACAAGTATTTTCCACAAACTTTCTATTTTAGCATTTTGGCCAGATTTTTAGATTTCTGTCCCACTGTGTACAGTCGAAAATAGAAAACAACATCTTAATTTCCACAAAACCATTCAACCCCAAAAATAACAAAATTTCTCAAGGAATGTCAAATTTTGGGAAGAAGATCGAAAATAAATGTACATCGAGTAAAAGAGTCCAAATTTCAGCCAAAAGACGAATTTCGAGCAAAAAGTCGCAAATTGCAGAAACAAAAGGTTAAAATTTGAGAAAAAAGTGAATATTTGATAAGCAATTTTTACCCTTTTGAAAAAACTTGTTTTTAATCTTCAAAAGAAAATCGAAATTTTGAGAAAAAGACCAATTTTGAGGAAAAAAATTGAAATTTCATGACACTGAGGATTTAGAAGTATCAATTAAAAATCAACGTTTCCAAAAAAGTCAAATTGAGAAAAATGAAGAAAAAAAGACAAATTCACAAAAAGTCAAAACTTTTACTAAAAAGGCTAGAAATTTTAAGGAAAACTTTGAGTTTCCAATAGAAATTCCGATTTAAAAAAAATTCGAATTTTGGGAATAAAGTCGAAAGTTAAAAAAAGGACTAATTTCAACTGAAATTCCAATCAATAGTCGAATATAAAAAAAATCTTCATTTCCAAAAAATCATCCAACTCCAAAAAAAAGGCGAAATTTCTCAGAAAATGTAAAATTTTGGCAATAAAGTCGAACCTAAAAAATTAACGTGGGATATATCGAAAAAAAATCGAAATTTCCGACAAAAGACGAATTTCGAGATGAAAGTTGCAATTTGCAGAAACAAAAAATTTAATTTTGGGAAAAATTTGAGATTATAGGAGCAACTGTTATGTTTTTGAGAAAACTTGAATGGATCTCTAGAAAACAATCAAAATTTCGAGAAAGTGATTAATTTTGAGAAAAACAATCAAAATTTTGAGAAACAGAGGCTGTATAAATTTCAATTAAAGTCAACGTTTCCGGAAAAAAGCCAATAAGAATAAAAGAGAGAGAAAGAATGAAGAAAAAAGGCAGATTCTCGAAAAAATAAAATATTGACTATAAAAGGTTGACATTCCAAGAAAACATTCTTTGGAAATAAAGTCGAAATTTGGAAGGAGGAATTTTTATCATAAACCGACATTTCGAATCTGGAAATTCGTCGATTAAAAAAAGTTGAATTTTAAAAAAAATTTTTAAATTCCATAATAATATTAAACTTAAAAAACGGAATTTCTCGGAGGAAGCAATTTTTTAGAATAACGATAAATATTGGAAAAATTTGTTGAAATTTTCATAAGAGGATAAATTTCCCAGAAAAACTTAAAATTTGCAAAAACATTAAAAGTTTTTAGCCAAAAGTCGAAATTCTAGGACAGCTTTTATTGTTTTTCAGATTTGTTGGTTCTAACTTCAAGAAAAAGGCGAATTGAGGGAAACACAGCGGAAAGAAATAAAAGTGAACATTTCCAGAAAAGGCCAAATTTTGAAAACAAAAACGAAGAAAGATGCTAAATTATAAGAAAAAGTCGAAATTTTTATTAAAAGGTAAATACTTTGAGAAAAAGTCAGACTTTTCAGTAACAAGTCAAACTTTAAGAATATAATTAAATTTTTAAGAAAGACCAATTTATGGGAAGCTGCATTGAGAAAAAGCTTTAAAAAGAAGAAACTAACGTAAAATTAATAAAAAAATTGAAATTTCGATGAAAAGAAAAATTTCGAGCAATAAGTCGAAATTTGCAGAAACATAAAAGTTTCGATTTTTAGGAATTCCCATTTAAAAAAGTTAAGTTTCAAACAAAAACTATCTCGGAGAAAAGATGAATCTTGGAAAGAAAGGCAAAATTTACTAGGGAAAGGCCAATTCTGAAGAAAATTTCAATTTTGAAACAGAAGGTACCTTTTAAGAATAAAATAAAAATTTTTAACAAATGGCGATTTCGAAAAAAAATTAATAAAGATGAATTTTGATATACAGGGTGAGTCACTAAGCGGGAATCGGTCTTTGGTAGGCGTATGGTTCAAAATATCGAAAAGTGTTTCGAATAAAAGTTGTTTGAAATAAAGTTCTCCACAACTTAAAATTATTGCCAAATATGGCGGCCTTCCGGTTGCACCGGAAATGAACACAACTTTCTTATTTTAAATGGAACACCCTATGTATTTTTACATTTTTTTATTCCTTGTTAAAAATGAATATGAATTTATTAAGACGACATAGGCCCTTAGTTAAACCGTTTTCGCGTAATTTCATTTTTTTGGTTAAATTTGACGATTTCGGAGCTTGACGCCATTAACGATATTTTCCAAAAGCAATGACTCAGAGTTGTGTGGCATACGGTTTTGGATTCAGGAAGAAATGGAGTATTTGTTTACGCCTTTGCTGTTATCAAGATTTCTTAAATTTCTTCACATCCGTCGACTCAATTCTTCAGTTGTTCAAACATGCATAACTTAATTTTTTTAAAGGGAACCACCTATCTTGGATTATCTTATCGGATGCGAAATTAAATTACCTTTTTTTGGGTACCAGGTATTGCCACCTCTGTTCAGTAACTTTTTAGAAATTTAGAATTTTGTAAAAATTTTAATTAATTTCGTATTATCGCGTTAGCCCTGGATGTCGCGGTTTTGTTTTGTCTCGTTTGTCCGGCAATAACTGACAGTTTATCTTATTGTTGTCGCGAGGTCTTGGTATTAGTACTGAAAGACAATGTTTTCTCAAGAAGAATTGGTCGATATGGTTTACGCCTTGGGTAGTGCTGACAGAAATCCATTTCTTGCCTCAAGAATTTATGCCCAACGCTTTGCCGATCGGAGACATCCAAATTCAGCGGCATTCGCTAAATTGAGAGAGAGGTTTGAGCAAACTGGTAGTATGAAATACGAGAAAAAGGAGCGTAAAAAACCAAAAACCGACGACGCATAAAGAAAACCAAGTTTTAGTAGCGTCTGCTGTTGTCCAAGATCCGCATTTAAGTACCAGAATAATAAGCACGGAATTACAAATAAGTCAAACCTCGGTTTCACGAATCTTGCGTAAGAATAAGTTTCATCCGTATCGTGTTCAGCTAGTACAGGAACTCAATCAAGCTGATTTCAACAACCGAATGCAGTTTTGTGAGTGGGCGTTACGAAAACTACAAGAACAGAATGACTTTTTGGACAATGTACTATTTACCGACGAATGTACATTTCATAAGAACGGCTTCGTGGGAAGACATTACTCCCATTACTACCACACTGAAAATCCTCATTGGATAAGGCCCTTAGACCATCAGCATAGGTGGTCTCTGAATGTTTGGGGTGGTGTCATAGGAAGATTTGTTGTCGGACCACACTTCTTCAATGAACATTTGAATGCCAACAATTACTTGCATTTTTTGCAAAATATGGATAGGAACAGGAGGTCCAGAGGCATGGTCCGCAAGATCACCGGATTTAACTAAGCCAGACTTTTTCTTGTGGGGTCATGTTAAGCAAGTTGTGTACCAGGAACCACCAACTACCCGAGAAGACATGATGGACCGGGTTCGTGTTACTTTCCAAAGTATCAATGAAAACGTCTTGGTGGATGTGAATAATTCCTTGCTACAGAGACTGGGCATTTGCCATCGTGAAGCTGGTGGTTATGTTGAACATTTAATTTAATGTTATTATTACCATTGTTTATGTATTCTTCTTAATATTTGTTGCAACTTACTGTTACCGATTTGTTTATTGTTTATTTACTTTCTTTAATGCTTTACACTGAAATCCAATGATGATTTTCAGTATCGTGGTGAATCGTTTCCTTCCCACGAAGCGGTTCTTAAAAAATGTGTGTACATTCGTCGGTAAATAGTACAATGTCCGAAACGGTCATTTTGTTCCTGCAGATTATGTAACGTCCATTCACACAACTGCATCGATTGTTAGTCAGCTTGATTGAGTTCTTGCACCAGCTAGGTGTGATACGGATGAAACTTGTTTTTACACAACATTCATGAAACCGATTTTTGGCTTATTTGTATTGTCACAGTTATTCTTCTGGTTCTTAAGTGCGGATATCGGACAGCAGCGGTCACTACTGAAACTTGGTTTTCTTCATGCACTGTTGGTTTTCTATGCTCCTTTTTCTCGTATTCTGTACTTCCAGTAAGCTACAACCTGAAGAAGGCCACTAAATTTAAACATCTCTGGTCGACAAACCTTTGGGCATACCTACATGTTACAAACTCTTATAAAATTGTTTATTTTTTTGAATTTTAATTATTTTAGTTCATAATTAATATTTGGGCCATTGTGTTTGCCTTACTCTAACAATTGACCTAGTTTTCAAAAAATCATTTTCTTTAAAAAATGTAAAGTGTAAACCACATCAACCGATTTTTGTTCGAAAAACATTTTCTGTAATTTGCAGGAAAAACAAAACCGCGACATCCAGGGCTAACGCGATAATACGAAATTAATTAAAATTCTAAATTTCTAAAAAATTACTCAACAGAGGTGGCAATACCTGATACCAAAAAAAAGGTAATTTAATTTTGCATCCGATAAGATAATCCAAGATAGGTGGTTCTATTTGAAAAAATTAAGTTATGCATGTTTGAACAACTGAAGAATTGAGTCGACGGATGTAAAGAAATTTAAGAAATCTTGCTAACAGCAAAGACGTAAACAAATACTCCATTTCTTCCTGAATCCAAAACCGTATGCCACACAACTCTGAGTCTTTCGATTTTTAGGAATTCCCATTTAAAAAAATCAAGTTTTAAACAAAAACTATCTCGGAGAAAAGATGAATCTTAGAAAGAAAGGCAAAATTTACTAGGGAAAGGCCAATTCTGAAGAAAATTTCAATTTTGAAACAGAAGGTACCTTTTAAGAATAAAATAAAAATTTTTAACAAATGGCGATTTCGAAAAAAATTTAATAAAGATGAATTTTGATTATAAATCAAAATTTCTGAAAAAAATTCCTCTTGGCTAAATATATTACAAAGTGCTTTAGTCACATTTTATTAATTTTAAAATAGGACAGAGAAAGATGAGTATGATACGAGTACAAACACATGGTAATTAAGGTTGAAAAATATAATGTTGTCTGTTATCGGTTCAAAAATTAAAACTTCGTGAATTGTAAAAATTTTATTTTAAACTTATTTTGGTACACTGCGATAAAAATTCATTTAACTATCAGACTATCTGACCCACTAAGACGACCGCGTATTTATACCCTTTCGGTTTTCTAGAACGAATTTCCGTACAGATAAGATTATAGCTTGGGGAAAGATCTGGAGCGCTTATCTGCCGTATCATTCTCGCGGCCGCTTCCTATGATCAAATGTTTCTAGTGAATGCTCTGCAGCACACAATCATTACCAATACAAATTTTATAACTACTGTTTGTTACAATATGAACTAAACTAATGTATACTATGAATTGATGAAAAAAAAGAGAAAAACTGCACCAATAGAAACAACTGACTTCTAGCAGACTAAACTGACTAATTGAAGAAAAGACGACCGCGTATTTAAACCGTTCTGGTTTTTTAGAACGAATCTCCGTACAGATGCGGAAACGTCTGGAGCACTTATCTGCCGTATGATTCATTCGCGCGGCCGCTTCCCATTTTCAAATGTTTCTAGACAGTTCCTTACACTAAACAATCACTAATACAAATTTTTTAACTACAGTTTGTTAAAATATTTTCATATGATAATCTAAAACCTCTTTTATAGTGCAACTTACTCAGAAATTGATAGATAAGCGACAGCTGCACTACTCGGGAATTGCGAAAAGTAGAACACCATGTACGTTATGCTTTACAAATGGAAATATTTAAACCACAAAGTCATACTTTCTTCCCAAAAGCCTCGAGAAAGTCGTTGGATGATTCGCTTTTTCGCATTCGATCGATTGCCGAATTGAATAGGAAAGTTAAATGAAATGAAAGTGAAATAATTCCCAAGGAGTGGGTGCAACTGTTATACCTATAAGTGTTATAAGTATAAGTGGCTAATACCGACAAATGCTTTTTTTTAAGTTCAATTCACTCGCAAAGGGCAGCCCCATTATGCCTTCAGAGCACCGCGAATACGATGCGAAAACAAGGATAGATGGCCATTGAACCGCCTTCCTAAACAAGGTTAGGTTGTAATTTTTCGGACAAATTCTGATCGGTAACGCATTCCACAGTTTAGAAGTTCTATAGAAAAAGAGTCTCCATAGACAGTGTCAAGCTGGAGAGCATAAGGAGTTTGCTGTCTCTGACTGTCTTATATGCCATAAAAATATTACCCTTGAGGGATCAATTCTAATAGTTCCTGCAAGCATCTCCCATGACAGTACTTGTAGAAAAGAGACAAGGCACCAACTATCCACCTGTGCTCTAGTGTTTCAAGAAAATTGATCAAACTCTCGTCATCAATTGGGCAAATTACTCTTCTTTGTATTGAATCCAAAAGAACCAAGCGTGCTTTGGGGCTGAATTCCAAACATGAGAACATTATTCTAGTGTTGGTCTAACGATCTTTGTATAAAGAGAGCAGCTGATGAGAAGCAAAGTACGTTTTCGATGTAAAAAAAAGCCTAGCTTTTGGGAAGCGGACTTAGGCAATGGCGCGCTCATAATCATCCCAAGAGAAGCTGATGCTTGCATTTACTCCTAGGATAGACAGATTAAATTCTATCGGGAGGATTTTACCGCTCATGGGTATGTTTGTTGCATTATCCCTTAATGTTTTCTTAGAGAAAATAGCGGCCTGACTTTTTGAAGAGTTGAAATCGACCAGATTTTTCCTACCTTTGTTCCAGAACGGTTTCAAGATCCCATTTTATCATCTGTGTGTGCTGTTCCCTTAGCCAACCTAAAGCAGCGACGGATAATGGTTTGTCGGAGAAAAAAGATGACACCAGGCTACTACTGTCACCGTAGCTGTATATCAGATTAAATCTAAGAGATCATTTATGTGTAACAAAAACAGTGTGGGAGACAAAAGAGACCTCTGAGGCACCCCTGAATTAATCGCAAATGTTTCGGATGATACGCCATCAACGACGACCTGAGGAGATCTGTCAGCGAGAAAACTGGATATCAAATGACAGAGTCCAGGAGGAGGACCATAAGATTTTAATTTGGTAAGAAGAGATCTCTGCCAGACTTTGTCAAAAGCCTTTGAGATAACCAATGCCGCTTATGTTTTTCCATAGCCATATTTTTCCATAGCTGAGTTACAGATATGAGTAACATATGCCAATAGAAGGCCAGTTGAGCGTTGTTATCTGATATTTGAGAATATCGACGTTGATAAGATTTTCCATCACTTTAAATATAACGTGCAACAAAGATATGGGACGATAGTCCGTAGCCAGATTTCTTTTTCCCTTTTTAGGGACAGGATGCACCCTAACAAATTTCCAATTATCGGGGAATCCACCTTTGTTGTAAGATGATTTCGACGGAAATTTTTTAAACCATATGTTGCTCACTGACGAGTCATTTTTTTTTCTTCATAGACGCCGCAACCCTCAAATAGTTAGGACAAATAGACACATGAGTACCTATTGTAGCACCTGAGAAATTAAATGTTTTTTGGGTTATGTTAGGAATTTCGCTGTTGACCTTCATATGCAGTAAACCATTAATTGAACATTACGAGTGCCATTGTAGGCGCAATTTATGATTTTATTTTTATTGGACCTTTTAAGACCGAATAAAACTAACCCACAGACAAAGTTTAATTCAAAGACTTGAGAAATTCTTATTCATCCATCTTATCCATGCCATTAAACTTTACTATTATTAATACAATGTTTGTGTGTAACGTCTACCAAAAGAAATTTGACTAGAGCGTCTAGCGTTCAAATCTGCCAATCGGAAAAGTCGACTACTAAGCTGATTTCCCATCAATTTTTGAGTTATTATGATATAGGTTTACGTTATTCACCTTATTAAATAATTTATAATAACTGTATTTGTTCTAAATTCCATTGTCTTTTATAAAATTACAAAATATTGGTGCGTTGTCGGTTCGATAATTAAAACTTCGTAAATTGTAACACTTTATTTCCAAACTTATTTCGGAACACTACAATTATGATTAACTATCTGACTAACTGACTGACTGAGAGAAAGACGACTGCGTATTTATACCGTTCCAGTTTCTAGAACGGATCTCCCTACAGGTAAGATTATCGCTTGCGGAAACGTCTGGAGCGCTTATCTGCAGTACGATTCATTTTTTCAGCAGCTTCCCATTATCAAATGTTTCCAGAAAGTTCCTTACACTACACAATCACTTCTACAAATTTCATAACTAACATTTTGTTACAATATATATCGTGTACCATTTAAAAAATTGTAACTTTGTAATAGAATTCAAAAATTTGATGTTTTATTGTTTTTCGGGTATCATCATAATAATCAGCGTTAAAAAAACACAACTTTGCCGACTAAGCTAAAGTTGTATTTGCAGTAATAAAAATTTGGACAATGCAGTTTATTTTAAACACCCTGTATAATGATTAATGAAGTTTATATCTAAAATTGCGTCTAGCACTTTGGTCGATAATAAAGTAAACCGCAGCCGGCGGTCGTGATGTGCAAGTCGGCTGTCAGGATCGAATATTTTTGAAAAATGTTATCAGCGTTTATTCAAGCATGGCATTATTTCAATTTCGAAAATAGTAGGATTCAATTTGCGTAAGGAGTTGACGAAAGGAAATAATATTCATAAAAGTAGTTTAAGGCTAATATTCATTTCGTGTTACATTGATCCTGCACTGCGGTAACCCACGTTTTGGAATAAAACATAAAAATTTAACATCTGAATAAATAAATAAATTTGCACTAATTTAACGCCTTTCGTATGCATTAAAATTAAATTGCGGAATTGTCGACCGAGCAAGACTTAATTATACATATAATTTGGCTTTCTAATAACCTACTCCCCTTGAATGACACATATAACGTGAGTCTGGGGTGTATAGGGGAAAAACCCCCGAGAATTGATGTAAATACTATTAAGTTTCCTTTTCAGTCTTCTACGAAGGTAAAAGAGCTAAATATAGCGCTTGCATAATGAATAAAAGTAGAGCCTTCATATTTATGACAGACTTCTCCTCGTTTTAAACGGCATAATATTAACGATAAATTGCCATACTGCCCTATATAGCACCTCTTAAATAAAATTATATACTTTGCGTATTATGGTTCTTTTCTGTTGAGACTTAGCCCTATTTGCGAGATTGCTTTTGTAAAAAAATGAAGCCAGAGCAAAATTCGCGCGGTCGTCGGTTGTTTATTCAATATTTATAAATTTGTGTGTGTGGTATTTTTATCGAAATTTTAATATGGCATCCGCCTGGGATATTTCTTAAAGTTCATCCTGGGGATTTTATCGTACACATATCATGAATATTTTCAACCGTTTTAAACTTATTTAATTTGTCTTCTGGGTATACAAACTTAGCAAAAAATTATTCGAAATAGTGGTCTCTATTTGAAAAATAAATCCATTGAAACTCAGATAAGTAAATTCAATTCCCAAACAACACATGACAATAATAATGGACGATTTCAACGAGAAAATAGGTCAAGGACCTTTGGGAGAATGCATCGGCTCATATGGATTCGAAGAAAGAAGTGAACGAAGAGATCGACTGAGCGTATTTGCAGCTAAGGTGCAATTAGTAATTCTTAATACATTCTACTAACTACCACCGAGAAGACCATACACATGAAAAGCTCTATCGAATTCCCTCAATCATGTTGTTAGGAATCAAATCGACTATATGTTAATAAACAAGAGATACCCGGAATTCCATTGTTTCCATCAAAACTTACCCGGGGGCTGATTTAATGTCCGATTATAATCCACTTGTGGGCAAATTAAAATTTAAACTGAGAAAGATCAATAAAAGATCAACCATAAAAAAAAGCTCAAAGATCCATACCTACAGGTTAAAGTAAGGGAAGACCTGACAAAACTAATAGAAATGATCTCGAGATTGAAAGACTAAATGAAGTAGTACAAACGTTTGGTGAAGAACATCTAAAACCAGACAAAAACATCAAAAGAAAATCATGGATGACGGATGAGATTATGCAGATGATGGAAGAAAGAAGACTTTTGAAAAACAGAAAACCAACTACCTACGTGTACATAAATAAATAGAAAAGAAAATAAACTAGGCCAAAAACTAAAAGTTAAAGGAAGACTGCGAAGAGATAGAAGCTGTAGAAGAAAAGTATGACAGTTTTAATATAGGGGAGGCAGAGGCTACAATTAACAAAGCTAAGTATTAACAAGCGAGTTTTTATAAAAATATACACACTACAACTGTAGTAGTGCTTTGATATACCGAATAGATCACGTCACATGGCATGGTATTAGTCAGTTGCGCACAACGCGCCGTAAGAGTAACCTGTGTACCTAACTACATTTTTGGGCAGAAACATTTTTAACTTTACAATTTTTTAATTCACTTTTAAAATATTCGGTGTAATGATTATGTTTTATTTTTCCTAGACGTACATTTTATGCTTAATAATGCTATATTGCTTAATTAACGTAACGTTTAACTAATATATTTTTATATTATTTAACACTAAAAAGGTGCTCTTGGGGCTATATTTAACAAATCGGCGGGGTTGGCATTAACGCGTTAATACCTACCCCAGATGTGGGGGCTAATATTAATGAGATACATAACTTTTTGTGTATTTTAGCTTATCTTTTTTTATAACAACATGAGATATACAAGCTAAAAACTACGCGAGGCTCAACATCCTTAGAAGTCTACGAGTTGGCTGCGTTAGAAGTAATAGAGAAAACAAGAATTATAGTGATATAACAAAAGAATTTCAGCTTTGCTACGTTTCACTTTATAATTTTGTGAAAAAAAAAACTGGTGCACCATTAGGAATGAGCTACAAAAAAAAACCCGGTTGGTGCTTAGTCCTGAACAAGAAGCATTAATAGCAGAGTACTTGTTAAAGTGTGCTTATATTTATTATGGATTACTACCTCCTGAAGTAAAAAATTTAACATATCAGTGTGTTACAATATTGAAAAAATTCCAGGATCCTGGAAAGTTAATGAGATGGCGGGTAATGATTGGTTCACGAATTTTATGAAGAGCTCCGAAGCTACGAATTTAAGCTACTTCCTTTAACAGAATCAAGCTGTAAACATTTTTTGAAAAATACAGATCCATGCTTGCAAGATGCAGCTTTAAACTATTTAGAACGTTGACGAAATAGGGTTAACCACCGTCCAGAAGCCGAAGAAAATTGTTTCAGAAAAAGGCATAAAGCAGGTCGGTGCTGTGACCTCTGCCGAAAGAACAGTGGCGGCTGGTCTTAAAGAGCGCGAGAGCGCGCGCTCCTCGTGAAATGAGCGAACTATTCTTTTTTATTTAATGTAAAAGATTTGGATTTATCTCATTTTTAAGCACAAAGTAATAATATACTAATTAACCAATACTTGTGAGTGACTTGAAATAACGTACGCAAACGTTTTATTTCATTATATTATATATCATGAGGAAATTGAAATACGTTGGTGCGCGCAGAATTATGCACCTAGCATGGTTGTCGTGTGATGGCTATCAACGGCCTCAACGGGATACAGAGAAATAAACTACAGATACACCGCGTTAAAGCTAGCCCGGGGAACGCTGCACCCCGCTTATGCGCTATTGCCAAATGGTGAGTACGAGACAGAGTTTGGAGTGTGTATTTACGGTTTATGATGCAAGATGCGTAGGTGCCGGCTGATCTGATTGCGATTACTAATTCTGCCGTTTACAGGCCTAGTTGCTAACAGTACCGCTATTCACAAAGAGATAGCAGTACCCATTCTAGGGTCTAATTATTAATTTGTTGATTTCGTTCTAATTATAGGGAAAATAGTCGCTGAATAAACACGCACTACTAATAATGACATTGACAGTACGCGTAAAAATTTGAAGTGCATATTTTTCAGTTTCACTATTTTCCTTTAGATTTAAGATTTAATTCTGAGCTTAAAATGAACAGTACCAGTTTTTTATTAAAAAAAAAAAAAGATTTTAGTTAACTTCCACTGGAAGAAAAAGTAAAAATAAAAGAACTAGGTAGACCTTTGCCAATGTTAAAACTAGAACAGAAGTGTGAAAAAAAAATCTAAAAAAAGAGCATTTACAAGGCATTTTTCTACGAATAAGAATAACTGTATATGTGGTTGCGAGGTAACGAATTTGCTGTACTGTTTTCCGTGTGTGTTATTTTACAATCCACCGGGGTCTTCACCGTCAGATTTAAGTTGGGCTAGAACCGGAATAAAAGATTTAACTATTTATTATTAAAAAACATGAGGAATCGCATAGTCATATTAATGCTTGCACAGCGGTCGCTTTACTTCGAAAAGTCAATATTATAGCTGAACTTAATTTTGCTCATAGGCAACATATAATGGAATATACTGAGAAAGTTAGAAAAAATCGCTATATTTTGAAATGAATTATTTCCTGCATGAAATTTTGCAGCGCATTCGAATTAGCACTCAGAGGTCATGAAGAAAGTAAACAATCATAAAATCGTGAAATATTTAGGGAACTTGTCGATTTTTCCGCTGAATTAGATGTAACATTTAAAAAGTGCAACCGTTTTTCAAGGAACATCAAAAACCATACAAAATGAAATATTAGATTCTATACTGGCGATTTGCAGAGATGAAATCAGTAAACAAATTAGAGATTCAGAATTTCTGTCTGTTCAATGTGACGAAACTACAGACGTAACTAATTGGTGTCAGTTGGTATTGACATTTAGATATGTACGTAATAGAACAATTTGTGAGAACTTTTGGGGATTTAAAAGACTTAAAGACAAATCCGCCAAAGGCATAACAGAATGTATCGAAGAAGAACTGGACCCTTTTATTTTGCAAACACCTAACAAATTAATTGCACACACTTACGATGGTGCAAATGTTATGAGTGGCTCTATAAATGGAGTGCAGACCCAAATTAAATCAAAATATCCTTATGCCCATTATGTTCACTGTTATGTTCACCAGCTTAATCTTATAATGTAGAACATTCCAAAGTTCGTGTATTTTTTAATAACCTATCAGCCCTATTCCTGCTTTTTTCTTCTAAATTGGTCTAATCCATGTGATGTCTTTAAAGAAATTGTCAAACAGAGATTGTCCAATGTGGCAGGAACTCGGTGGAATCATAATATTAAAACAGTAAATACTGTGTATGAAAACCGGGAAGAACTAATGAAGTATTTGAAAAAATAGAAGAACGATGTACAAATGGCGCAACTTTAAATGAAGCTTCCGGCTTCAGACAAGCTTTAGAAGACACACAATTTATGTTTTGGTTGACATTGTTTCACAAAATTCTTCCACACGTCGACGTTCTTTATAATCAAATTCAGTCGAGAAATAAGGACAGTATACAGCTGCAAAAAGACATAGTTAATTTTAAAAACACCATTTCTACCATTAGAAATGAAACAGAAGACATTGAGAAATGCGTCAATACAAACTTTTCAAGTAGAAGAAGAAAAAGAAGTGATGATCATTTACAAAAAAGTGTGTAAGCCAAAGAAATCTGCGACGTAATCATAACACAAATGAAGGAGTGATTTTCGTACCGTGGACACATTCTAGCTGCTGAACTATTTAAAAATCAACTATTTAAAAGTTTTGCAGCTACTTTTCCAGTTAGTATTTTCGAAGCTGTGACTTCTGCTTATCCACACATATCTGCGCTTCAATTGAAAACAGAACTGACAGTTATTTATTCAAGACCGGATTATGTTGATATTATTGGTGCCGTTAATTTATTGTCATTTATGTCAGAAAATAATTTAACTGAAACATTTTCTGAAACAGTAAAATTATTAAATATAATTTTAAAACATTAATGACAACTGCAGAATCAGAACGCTGTTTTTCGACGCTTAAAAGAATTAAAAGTTTCTTACGCAATACTATGAACAATGATCGTTTAAATGCATTAGCGATGATGTCTATCAACAAAAATATGGTGCAGGAGATAAAAAAGTAATAGAACACTTTATTTCCTTAAAAGGTCGTAGAGCGGATTTTATTTGTAGAAAATATTTTTTTTGTGTTTTTGTATAGTTTAATTACAACTTTGTAATAAAATACATTTTATCTTCCAATGTAGTATTCATTAAAAAATAATATAATTTTATTTCTATGAAAGCAAATAAATTTAATTAAGTAACGTAAAGCGGTAGCGAGGTGCAACCGTACAGAGTGCTTTAAAAAGGCTCAGAAATGTCGATAATGTTTTTTTTTTCTCAATCAATATAATTTAGAGCTGATAACCCAAAAATATTTTGTTATTAGATGGTAATTAAATTTAATTCGTAAAAATACTATTATATATCACACCCTGTGTATCACTTTTGTTTCTCCTAAATTTAATACCTTGCTACGGCATCGGAGTCACTTAAACTCTTAACTATTAATATTTTTTGCATCTGCGCACCCCCTGTTAAAAAGTCACCAGCCGCCACTGCGAAAGAAGCATACTGTTTACACTTGCAGTTGCTACTTATGCTATCGGTAACGCCTTACCTTGTTTGTTTGTCTTCTCTCGTATACGCTATAATGAGATGTTCGTTAGAAATGGACCTTCGGAATGAATAGGAGCGGGAAACCAATCGAGATGGAGGACTCAGAAAGAGTTTCTAAAATTTCTTGACCATTTTATTTGTCACGTGAAGCCGTCAAAAGAGGATCCTGTCTTACTCCTATTAGATAACTACAGTTCACTTGTAAACATGAAAGAGATCAACAAGACCAAAAACAATCTTCTTTTGTCATTATTTTCACCACATTGTTCTCATCGTTTACCGTCGATGTCGATGTCGGGGTTTATGAACCACTGAAAAATTATATGAACAGATCACAAACTACTTGGTTGACTAGTAACCCAGGAAAAACGATGTCGACTTACAATCTTCCTGGAATTGTTAGGGATGCGCTACCATGGGCACTGAACCCTATGAATGTGATCAACGCATTTAAAATATTTGGCATTTGGCCATGCAATGAAGATTTCTTCCAAGATTCTGACTTTGCACCATCTTTTGTTACCTCCTTGTTTACCGTCCTGATCGCAGCTATCAAAACCAGTCACTTGTCACTGAATCATTGGCCAAAAGAGCAGTTAATGTTCATGATCTTTCTTAAAATTTGGAAAATCCTGACGTGCCCTATTTAGATATAAGCTTGACTGAAGTGATAATTCAAATGTCTAATGAACCGGCACCTGGACCATCAGGCATGCAGAAAAATGCGCATGATTTCTTAATCGAAACAATAAGACCTCTGCCAAAAGCCGCATCACGAGCTCAGTCTAATCGTCAGTGCACCAACAAATCTGCCATTCTATTCGATACTCCAGTGAAGAATGCTTTTGAAGAAGAACATTATATGAGAAAACTAAAAAAGAGGAAGACTCAGCAAAAGACAAAACAAAGGGAAAAATTCCAAAAAAGATAAAGAGAATAGCAAAAGGGTAAGGATAGGGCTAAAGGAAATGAAAAAATAGAAAAGGTGGAGAAGCAGTTATTCAGTGAAAGCAGGAACTCTGAAAGAGATAAATATTTTTGTATTGTTTGTGGTGTCTTTTATAATGATGATACCACAGGTGGTGATTGGATTTAATGTATGTCTTGCAAAGAGTGGGCCCAATCTAGGTGTATTAAAGATGACACCATTTTATTCATTTGTCCGAATTGTGAATCGGATGGTGACTAAGCATAGATTTTCCATATGACAGTTCCTAATTGTTTATATTTCTCACTAATTGTTGATATAAAACTACATTTTATTCTTGTTGTGGTAAATTTAAAAAAATTATTATCAATAATGAATAGTTAGCTATTGAAATAAAAATGTGACATTTTTGAATTATAGGATAAAAATGGTTAATGATAGGTGTAAGAATAATAAATGATAGGAAAAAACGTTGATTTCCTAAAATAATTTAACAAATTTTTAATTATTAGAAAACGTGTTGCTTACAAACTTGTACTAACTTATTTTTATTAATATAAACATTAAGTACATGCTTATGTTTGTTTTCTTATATATCAGTTGACGTAACACAATGTTAAGAGTTGCCCCTTGTGTTAATACTTACCTTAGAGCTGTTAATTCTAGCCCCAAACATGAGGTTAGAATTAACAACTGACTTCTATCAGAAAAATTCATCTATTTAGGGCAACATCTTTTTATGTCCAACTTATGTTAATAACGTGATACCCCAGCAGTAAAGGCATCATATACCATAAAAATTAAGTCTAGATGTTAAAGCATTTCGAAGCTACAACAAAAAATCCAATTTTTGTTAATTGTGGCCCCGGTCTCCCCTACATAAAAGAGTTAAAGAAGCAACGGGTACTTTTAAACATAGAGCGGTTAACGTCCTATTGAATAACCTATAGTTATACAGAAACACGAACTACATCAAGCAACTTTTTGATGATACACTTCCACAACTCTTACTGATGAAAAATAGTTTGTGTCCTCCCATAACGGTTGACAAAGTGCGAGCTATCATCAAGCAAATGAAAGGAAGAAAATCCCCTCGTCCGGTAACTTTCCCTCCGAATTTTTATAACACTTGGACGATAATGACGTCAATTATATAACAAATTATTTAATCGCATTTATGAGATAGGAGAAATTCCTCAAGAATGATTGAAATCAGAGTTCATAACAGAAGAAGAAACCAGGTGCAAAGAAATGCGAAGACTTTAGAACTATTAGTCTTATGAGTCACTCGTTAAAGGCGTTTTTAAAAATCATACGGAGGAGAATCTCCAGAGTTTGCGAAAAACATATGTCAGAAACTCAGTTTGAATTTCGAGATGTAGTGGGAACGAGAGAGGCGCTGTTTAGTATCCAAGTGCTATTTCAGAAATGTCGTGATGTTAGCTGTGACGTATATGCTTGCTTCGTAGATTATCATAGCAAGACTTTTAATAGCAACACCATAAACTCATGGAAATAATAAATCGTATATTGGAACCAAACTGCCTTCATAAATGTGGATGGAGACAAATCTGAGGCAATAAAGATATTGGGAGAGTAAGACAGGGTTGTGTTTAATCGCATTTATTATTTAATATCTATTCTGAGCATATATTTAAAGAAGCCCTAGAAACCATTAATGCGAAAATACTGGTAAATGAATGCGCCTAAATAATTTAAGATATGTGAATGATACAGTCACTATTTCAGACAATCTAGAAGACTTACGAAAAATCGGGACAAGGGTGATAGAGCTCAGTCAAAAGTATGGGCTCGATATTAATTTAAACAAAACCAAATATATGGTGATCAGCAAAAACAATATACCTCATGAAGATCTAATGGTTTGTAACAGTCAACGCGTTAATCGAATCAGCAAATAAGGTAAAGTGCCCCAAATTGAACCAATTTTTAGTTTTGTAAATGTATGATTGTAATATTTTATATGCCGTTAAAATTTGAATTACACTTTTAGAAATCAATTGCAGCCTTATGAACCCTCGGAACGTAATACTTCCGAAGTAAAAAATAATTGTTTGAAGAATTGCAAATGGTTCAATATAAAAAACTGGGTGCCAAATTTAAACCACTAGTTCCTGAAATTGAAATTTCCTATAAAAATTATCAGTAGGTACTTTCAAAAGACTCACTTTTACGCATTTGCAATGAAACCTCGTTTTGCACTTTACACATCGAATCATATCTTGAACTTATTCCTCTTCACACTCCTTACAATATCGACGCTGCTCGACACCTGTCGTTGCTACTTTAGTCCGATTTGTTTTCTCAAACTTTTGTAAGGACTACTAGTGAGTTCTATTGCTTTCTGAATACCAAAGGCTTTGTTGCTTTTCTTTAAAGATGCAGCTTTGAAACATTTAGATAATGGGGCAATTTCTCGTAAGCTGGAGCAGGATATTGATGCTTATGTTTTTGATGAGGTTTTGGCAACATCCATAGAGAGAGTTGTTGAACAATTTTTGTTTTGAATTTTTTTGTGCTAATGAAATATGATCGTTAAGATAAAGCCATTATTTTGAACTTTATTTGGTTCAGGCTTAAGAACTACGGATCCAGCAAAATTCGAATCTTTAGAAACATATGTATCTATTAGCAATACTCCAGATGACCTAAATCCATTAATGGCATTTTCTACCGTTGCCGTCTTTCATTTAATAATGAAGCCACTTGCTACTGTTACACTCTCTGTCCAAAATTATTCCGTAACCATTTTCCCAATGCTTGGGTGTAATACACCTCCATTGGTTTGAAAAAAGAACAGTCAACTGGTTGCAGACAATGTGTCGTATGACCTGGCAACTGCATTATAACAATTCCATTTTCTCGTGCCAGTAACAGAGCAACTAAGTAAGACTTCGAACATCTCTTACAGTGAGTCAAAAAAGAGATTCTGAGAGTAATAAATATGGTTCGACAACAATTCTTCTAGAGTAGGATTGAAAATGGGGTTCCTGCCTAATAATTTAATAGAACGTTTGGCCACTTTGTTTGACTCTCGAATATATCGAAGTAACGTCGATTTAAGTATTCCATAATCATTACTGCATTTATTTAGACCTTTTTTCCCCTCTTTGTACGCTACTAGCGCTAGTTCCAAATCTGACGTCGACCATTTTCTCTAATTTTCCCTTTTTGACATTTGCAAAAAAGACAAGACCACTTGGAAGCTCGTAAAGCAGACAATAGTTTCCTAATTTGAGGTTCATTTGAGGCAACCGTTTATGGTTCAAATTGGGAAAGTGTCAATAAAATACATATTGTAACCTTACGTTTCTAAATACGTAAATTTTAAATACTCGTAACTATTTTTACATATGCCAAAAGCTATGGCAATGTTTGTGAAAATTACAAAAATGTTCCTTCATTTAACAGAATTTCAAAATTCTTTTCGAGACTTAGATCAAGTTTTATGCGAAAACTGCACACAACACACGCAGGCGGGAAATTGCTGAATTCTGACGGAAATTATTATAAAATTGCTGAGCTGACCTCATCTACACACATAGGTTCAGCTGTTTAACGCAGGTGGCGCTAAAAGTTTAATAAGGTAGGAAAATTTAGGGGGTTCAATTTAGGAGGCGATTCAGTTTGGGGTACTTTACCCTATACATACCTGGAATGTTTACTGAATGACCAGTGGGATCACTCACAAAAAATAATGTGTCGTATTGAAAAGGCAAGGGCTGTATTCATTAAAATGGCAGCACTTTTTAAAAGTCGCTCATTAACGTTAAAACCCAAGATACGAATCCTCCGCTGTTATATGTTCTCCGTCTTATTTTAGGGTACAGGCACCTGGACTCTAATTGAAGCCACCACAAAAAAGGTAGGGGCGTTCGAAATGTGGCTTTATCGCAGAATCTTACGAATCTCTTGGGTAGATCACATGAACGAGGAAGTTCTTCGCAGAATGCATAAATCCACAGAAATAACAACTACCATAAAAACACGCAAATCAGAATACCTGGGCCGCAAAATGAGAAATAAAAGGAGATATCGCAGCAAATACTGCAGGGAAAAATACCAGGCAAACGAGGTCCAGGCCGCGGGGGAATTTTTTGGTTAAAGAACGTCTTACTTCCATTTGAACCCGGGCTCACGCAGGGTTTGGGTGGAATTTTACGAAACTAGGGCTTCCGAGTTATTTATACTTCTAACGGAAAATTTAATTTGCTTTTGGGTAGTTTAAAGGATAAAGTAGAGCAAACGGATAAGTCCGGTATTTACCAAATTTCATGTAGGGATTGTCCTTAAAAGTACGTCGGGCAAACTAGACGATCTCTTAAAATCCGACTGAAGGAGCATTTGGCTCATTTGAGGTACGGAAGAACTGAGAAGTCAAGTGTGGCTTGACATGCCTTTGAATTAGATCATAGGATAGATAATAATATTAAATTGTTAAGAGCAGTTAACAAGAATTATATGCTAAATGCATGTGAAAGCTTAGCCATCTGTAAGGCTGGAAATAACCTTATGAATGGTTGCGCTGGGCCTTCAGGCCATTCATCTCTGTTAAAAATAGTTAAGGTCGATAGATAAGGAATTGTGACACAACGACGTGTATGATTGGATGCGCATGCTCGTTCGGGTGCGGCCGATCATGTACGAAGTAAATATTCTTAGTATATAAGGGTTAATTTTAAGATTAGATGTTAGTTTCTCTCTAAAGATGACAGCTTGGCTGTCGAAACGCGTTAGAGCAACCTTTGTTGTGTTTTTTAATCTTTCTTTGTTTCGGAGGACAAGTTCTGTATTTCAATTTTTGAAGATAACCAAGGACCAGTCCGTTCCATCAAACTTATGATCTTCTTTAGTCTCGGCTACTCTAAGATATTCTGTATTACTCATATTTGTATTCAGTCCCCATTTTTCTGTTCTTTTAACTTTCTCAACATGTAGTCCAGATCTTCTTCGCAGTTTGCTATTAGGAACTGATCGTCTGCAAATCAGAGAGTTGATAGGTAATGATTACCGATCTCTATGCCCATTCCTTTACATTTTCTCCTCCATTCCTCCAGTGCTCCTTGTAAGTATATTTTGGATAGTGTGGGTAATACGCAGCATCCCTACTTCAAACCCTTGAAAGGCGAAGATATTATCTTTACAGTTTTTATTGCGCTTTCTGAATTTTTGTACATGTTGTATATTGCCCTATAATATGTCGTACTAAGACCAACTTTCGTTAATATGTTAAATAGCTTTAAAGGTACTGAATCGTAGGCTTTTTCCAAAACTATAAACGAAAGGTGAGTAAGTAGGTTCCGAGCTTTTCTTTTTTCCAATATTTGCTAAAGAGGAAGGTATTGTCGATGCATGATCTTCCTGCTTTAAAACCATTTTGTTCTTTCATATCTTTATACTGCAATTTAATTATTTTCTTGATTATTCTTTCGTACAACATCACCACTCAATTCGTGATGCTGATCCCTCTGTAGTTACCACATATTTTTTTTGCTGCCCTTTTTATAAATTGAACTTATATAAGCTAAATTCCAGTCTGTCGGAATGTTTTTCCCTGTTATCAGGCAGTCGTTAAAAAAGTCTGTTTTCTTTTAACAGACTAGTCGGACCACATTTCACCAACTCAATGGGGATGTCTCCTGGCCCTGCAGCTTTTCCATTTTTCATATGCTTTACTGCTCTTTCAACTTCCTCTTATCCTTTCTACATTAGGGGGGCCGTTCGCTTAAAATGTTGTCAAGGTTTGCCCTAAGCTCCTCTCTTTTTCGTTAATAATATCCGGTAGTATTTTTCCCATTCTGACCCATGAGGTTTAGATTTGTTTCCTCTTTTCTTTCTTTTCTTATACCATGTTTTCCGTGCCTCTCTTATTCTCGTCCCTCCAAAGCATCTCTCTACTGCCTCAAATGTCTCCTCCCAAATTTCATTTTTTTCTCTTACTAACTATTCTTTTTACTTCTTCATTGTATATCGTGTGCATTCTTCTATCTTCTGAATCTCCTGTTTACCAGGTTTCATATGCTTTTTTCTTGACTTTTTTTTCTAGTCTCTCTCCAACCACCATTCAGGATTGCTTCTTGCTTCTTGTTTACATCCTAAGCGCTTCTATGGCTGATTGATGTATGCATTCTTTTATTTGCTGGTATTTGGTTTCTGCATTTTCTGCAAAGGTATTTAATATGTCCTGCAGCTTTGTAGCTAACCGTCATTTATATAGAAATTTAGTTAAATCCTGTTTTAGGCTTTCCAAATTCTATTTTAAGGGGATATTTCGTTTTGCATTTGGCTTTTATATTTGATATTGTTTTTTGTATTTTTAAAATTGATAACTATCTTTGCTATGACCATATAATGGTCAAATCCGCATTCAGTAGCACGCAGTACCCTAAAGTCATTTGTTTTTATTCTAAAAGTTTGTTTTTGGATTAAATAGTCAATGATTGAATGTGCTTTTTCGGTTGTATCCATGTATTTTTATGCACCTCCTTTGCTGAAAAAATTCGTTCATCACTCTTAAAGAAGAGACTCTGCAGAATTCTATGAGGCGTTCTCCGTTGTCATTTTTCTGTTTTATCCATATTTTCCTATAACAGAATCGTTGTCCTTTTTGCCCACTTTTGCGTTAAAGTCTTCTAGTAAGCACATTTCCTTGTTGTTGTTAATATTTTCCAATATTCTTGTCAACATATCATAAAACTCATCTTTGTCCTGTATATCCGCGTCTTCGTTTGGGGCATATACTTCTATTATCACAATAGACTCTCCGTTTTTTTTTCATCTCTAGCTTTAATATTCGTTTATTTACTTCTTTCCAGCTTTTGATGTTGCTTCTGGATTTATTGTACTGCTATGGAGACGCATCTTTTAAATGCATAATTTTACATACCCCATTGTAGAAATGAACATATGTCCCTACGCTTTCATTTCATTTTCCTTTTTTCTTGGTTTCAGTCAAAACAGAAAGCTCTATTTTATTATGATCCAATTCTGTAAAGACTTCCTTCCGTTTAGTTCTTAACCGTATCGGCCGTCGTAATTTGTTTTCATTCTGTTTCCGAGGTGTTTTGTCGAAGTTTTTAACATATTTAAACCAGTACAAAATAAATCAAAAATTTAAAGAATCGTGTCAACAATCTACCTGGCTGCAACAGTAAAGATCAGAAAAATGGCATAGTTTGGTTATATTATGAGAAATAAAAAATATCGTATCCTCCAGTTAGTAGTATAGGGTAAGATTGAAGGCATAAGAAGTCCAGGTCGCAGAAAAACATTATGATTGAAAAATCTCAGACAGTTGACAGGATTATCATCTGCATCATTATTCAGATCAGCCGTTAATAATGTTATTTGGACAGAGGATAAGCACCAACAGAAGAAGAAAGAAGAAGATGTGTGTGGGTGAAGCAATATTATTTTACATTTGAAAGAAAGCACTAGTTACAAAATAAAGATCTTTCAATGGGTAGCCCAATTTCACCCATCTCATTAAATATCTTTCTGAATAATTTAGAAAACAAAATATTTAATAATTGATACGCAAATCTTTCCTCCTAAAACCAAGAAAAATTAAGAAACTTCTTTCTTGGTTTCAGTGGACAAGATTTGTGTATCAATGTTTGCAGATAAGCAAGGACCAGTCCGTTCTAAAAAAACAAATTTTAGTTCTCATGAGTCGAGAAATATCATCTTTTGGTAGATGATCTACTAGCTGGCTTTCTAGGCTTTTCTAGGCAATTAGATACATTTTTAAAATAAATTAATAGTCTACATTCAAACATTCAATTTACTGAAGAAATTGAAAATGGAAATAAAATAAATTTTCTGAATTTAACTATTTTAAGAAACTCAAATAAATTGAATTTTTCAATTTATAGAAAACCTACCCATACAGACATTACAATTTTAATTGATTCGTTACATCCAATTTTTCATAAATTGACAGCATACAACTCGAGCTTATACGGTACTAATAAATGAAGAAAACTTTAATCGAGAAATTAATATAATCAAACAAATAGCTTATGGCAATGGATACGCCATTAATAGGTTAATATCTAAAAAAGAACACAAACAAGCTATCTACTTTTTCTAAAGAGCCAACCACAAAAACAGACTATTTCGCTACAACATTTGAGAAACATCTCAAAAAAGATAAGTAATATAATTTCTGTAGATCCCAAACGATACCTAGCTTTAAATCAATTAATTCATTCAATAACATGATTTCCAATGCAAAAGAAAAAACTCCACAACTTGATAAATCTCGTACTTATAAATTGAATTGGTCTGAGTGTAATGCTCTCTACATAGGTCAAACATAATGTAATTTTCACATAAGGTACAGTGAACAGAATTAAATATTCAGAAAGATCAAATTTTGCAAATCATCTATTAGAAACACAACATAAACTTACAAGCGCGAACACAGTAGAAGTATTACATTTTTGCAATAGTAATAAAAAATTTAGTTTCTTGGAAGCCATATACATTCACAAATATCACAAATAATCGAGCGAATTTACACTTGTGAATCAGCAGCTAGATCTCCTGGACACACCTTTAATCGAAGCTTTAAAAGAGAATTCGGATTAGGCGGAATATTTGTAGGAGTCTATGGTCCATGGAGCTTGTTAGCATGACTACGGTTAAACAAACTACTGGTGACCGCCGCTGACGACGACCTTGCAAGCCTTGGAAAGTAAACACTTATTTTATCTAAAATATATATTTTGTTCGGTAACTATGAGAATATCAAAAAAAAAAAACGTGAAATTTTTCGGTAATCTATAACCCTGTATCTACTAATCCTATTAAAATCTAAATCTAATGCTTACGAATCTAGAAGATCAAGAGGGAACGGTCATTATTTGTAAATTTTGATCAGTGTCCTTAAAACAAATGGACAAAAAATACTTAAAAACAAGTTTAAGGATCATTAGATGTCATCCTTTCAAATAGTATCAGATATAATATTTGGAACGATATATTTATTAAGAATTGATTTTTCTTTGAACCAAACGAGCACCCATATTAACTTAATTTTTTTTGCAATCATTGAATGGCAATATAATGTGTGGTTCATTAAAAACTAACACTTCGTCAAATTTTCTATATTTTCTATAACAACTTCTATAACAAATAAGCGGCCTATAGACAAGAAAATATAAAGGTTCACTTTTTTCCTTTTAAGATACGGAACTCTAACAATATTCCTAATATGTTTCAATAACTCCAACGCCCTGCTGAATAAAAAATAAAAGGAAATAAAAAACCGAGCAAATTTCACATGTTTTGTAGACTTCGTGTGGCTAGTAATTTCGTTAGGAGCAGAAGGTTTTAGCAAATAAAACGAGACAAATTTAATTTAACTTTAAATAACAATGCAACCAACGTGAGCTCATAAATCAATTATATTCGCGCTTGACAAAACATAATATATACCATATGTATAATTTATATTGAAATATTAACAGCAAAGGGACACGAAATGCCTCGTTATTAATGAATATGACCCTTTACCCAAAATAACATTTCATGATAACAGATGCATAAATAAATTCAAATTAATTATAATAAAATAACCTGTTGCGTCTGACTACATACATCTACATAAATATAATCAAAATAATTATATATTGAAAATAATACCCAACAAACAAATCCCACCAAATATAATATTATTAGCGAAAGTAAATAAAATTATAATACTAACAATCACCACGTTAATATCCCTTTATGTCCTCGATTTCTTTTTTTAGAGAAAAATATATAATTTTTAATTAGTGAATTTATTAGGACAAAAATTCATAGAAAATGAGGTTGTCTTGAAGCCCGACAAAAAAAAACATACTTTCTCCCGAAACTTCTACGCGTATCTAAAGGTAAATACTACACAATCCTCACGAAATCGCCAAAACTATCAAACTTATATACCTAAAATTTGGCAAATAGGCTCCTTATACATCGTCGACATCCGCTAAGAAAGCATTTTTCGAAATGAAACCCCTAAAGCTGGATCCACATCAATAAAAATGTGTTGTGCGTTGTGTTTATCGCAAAAAAGTAGGTTATATTATTGATTTGTTCACTGCATTTGAAGAGAGGACGCATACAAACGAATTGAGTGGCATAACAGATCAAATAAGTGACCTTGCCTAAAAAATTTCAAAATGCAGTGCACAACACAAATTTTTATTTGAGTTTTAAAGTTTTAAGATTTTTCTCAAGATTTTAGGTTAAAATTTGAAGTTTTTAATTTACCGAGATTAACCTTTTTGCTATAAGCTCCGAATATTTTCCTAAAGTTTTGAGAAGCAGTTTTGAGAAGCAGATGGAAATTTCGACTTTAATCCATTAATGCGTACCACTCTTACACAAGACAAAAATAGTTGCTGATGCTTTAATTTAGTTGAATATGGTGAACTACTTTACCTCACGCATTGGTAACACTTTTTTTCTTCTTTAAGCATGAAAAATAATGGTGTACTCAGATGAGTACACTGGGCTCATTTAAATACAAATCAGCAAAAACCTTTATAATTCTTATTGTTTAGAAAATTTCATTTAACGCAGGGATGAGCAAGACGCGGCTCGCGTCTGCCTAACATTTTTGTGCGGCCCTCCTAAGACTCTACTGTTTTATGGAAAAATGTTGGAAAAGAAAATGTCAAACAATCTGACGAAAAAAAAGAACTTACCATTTGGTAGAAACATATATTGTCAAAAAACACTAAACATTTTCCATCCTTGAGAAAAGAAACTCCTTCAGGTAGAAGTAAATATGGCCAGGAAATTCAAAACTTAATAAACCAATTTGAATCGAGATTTAACATATTTTAATACCAAGAAACTGCTTGTGGTTATCACATTTTTTCCTAGTTAATTAATATACGACATAGAAACTGTTCGTCTACAGAATTTAATTGAAAATGGACTGTATTGTTGAAGAAATATTGAAAAAGAAACTTTACCCCACATTACACTTTTTTGATAGCTTATGGACTTACCTCGGGTGGTTGAGTTATCGTCGGAGAGCGCTCTCGTGTTTCCACAGAATGGAGAAAGCCCCAAGTTGAGAAGAGACGGCCAAAAACCCGAAAAGTCGTTTAAAATGGCCGTTCACGACCGACCGTCCACTGTGCTTGGATAGTGTGCAACTCTCTCTTCCTCAATGTACGATTTTATCCCGTAAAAATGTGTTATATTTTTTTTTTCCTATAAGAGGCGTGCTTCGCCGTACAAACACGAAAAAAGGGGAAAATAGATAAAAACTAAAATTCAAGTTTGAACAGAAACAGTTCCAAATGAGTACAAATGAAATTACTAAATTTATAAAACAATACCAATTTAAGAATCACATTTCACAATATGGATATTCAAAATTTCTAGTAAAAGTACATACATAATTTTTAATAAATTTCCACGATTAGTCAGGCATGCAAAGGAAATCATGAAATATCTTGGACATGAGCGTAGGTAAGATTTTCTTCAAGGGGGCAACAACAATAATTCTGAAAAATTCATGGGCAAAAAAGAAAACCTTCTGGCTTAGCAATGTATATTTTCGCCTAAAAACTACAGAACTGGAAATATCGCATTTTCAGATTGTCAAAAGTTCGAAAAAACCCCAATCTTAAAAAAAAACACCTTTAGAAGTTTGAGAAATGTCAAAATTTCGAAAAAAATGGAAATGTAAAATAGACGAAATTTCAAAAAGTAATTTTTTGTGAAAAAGTTGTAATGTCCAAAACAAGTAGAATTCAGGTAAAAAAAATGCAACTTTTAAAAATAATGTTCTTAAAATTTTTATTTTATTTCAATTTTGTCATATTTTTGAAATTTTTTGAGAAATCTTTTCCTTAAAATTTTCTAAAAATATTCTTCTCAGATTGTTTAGATTTCTATTAAAATTTCGATCAAATTTAAAATAAATAAACGAATTTTGTAAAAAAGTCTAAATCTTCAGAAAAAAATTATTTTAAATGGAAATGTTTAGAAAGTGATTTGAATTTTGAGATAAAAATCAAAATTTGGAGAATTAGATTAATTTCTGACAAGTTAAAATTATCGACAATCAAATTAAAAAGAAAAATCAGAAAAAACAAAGACTTGGAAATAAAATTTAAATTTTTGAAAATTACGTTGCAATTTCCAGAAAAATATTGAACTTTCTAGAAAATATTCCAAATTTCCAAGAAGAAGGTCCAATTTTAAGAGGGAAATTGAAAAAGTTAAAATATTCAATAAACCATATGAAAATAAATACCTAACCCTTCTCAAAAACTCGAAGCAATGTTCAAAATTCAAAAAAAGTCAAAATTTTCAAAAGTCTAATTTTGTGAAAAGAAGCAATTTTCAAAAAAGTCTAATTTTAAGAAAAAAAAATCGCATTTTTCAAAAACATTGTTCTCAAAATTTAAAATTCAGCAAAGATGTTGAATTTACAAGAAATATTTTTCTCGAAATCCCCAAAAATGTTTTCGCAATATTTTTATTAATATTTCCATCAAATTTAGAGAGAAAGGTGAACATTTTTAGAACTATAAAACCATTTGATCTAAAATTCGTAATTTATTAAATAAGAACAAATATTCAATAAAATTACAAAATTTTAAATAAATAAACCAATTTTGAAAAAGTCCAAAAAGTAGAATTTAGGAAATAGAATCGAAATTTCGGAAAAGACAAATTTTGAGGAACAGGTTAAGTTTACTTACAGACCATTTTATAAGAATTCAAAATTTTGAAAAAAAAAGACGAATGTAGCAGGAAAAAGAAAAATTTATAGAAATATTAAATATCGGTTATTGAGATAAAATTCAAGATTTCCTGAGTATCTCTCTGAAGATGATAGCTTGGATGTCGAGACGCGTTAGAGCAACCTTTGTTGTGTTTTTTAATTGGTTTCAGGGGACAAGTTTTATTTTTCAATTTTTGAAGATACCAAGGACCAGTCCCGTTCCACAAAAAAAAAGATGTCCTGAAAAAGGTAAACTTTAGAAAACCATTCAAAATTTCTAAAAAAATCAGAATCAAAAAGATCGAAATTTTCAGATCGGAAAACAACGGATTTTTTTTAAAAAAAGCGAAATTTAGAGAAAATTGTGAAATAGAAAAAAAAAGTGTCCAAAGAAAGTCAAATTAAAAAAAGCGTAAATTAAAAAAAAATATTCTTCATATAAATATTCTTTTTGTTTTTTATATTTTAAAATTTTTTATTTTTAAGTATTTCTTCCTCATTGTTTCCCTTTCCATGTTAGGCACTGCTGACGAGCTCAAATGAAAGCGAAACATCGATTTCCAGTGCTACAACTTTTTTATGTATTTTATATTTTCCTAATTTATCAAAAAAACATTTTTTTTCTATATCTAATTTTTGGTCTCCTATTTTTCATTATTCCTATTCTATGTAAAATAAACTAACCTCTTAATTTGTGAACTGTCATGAAGTGCCGTTTTTAATAAATTTAAATATCACGTAGTCGCATTTCAAAAACTGTTTAGAAAATTGTCAACAAACCATAAAAAATTTAAATATTTCCAAACTGGGCCGAAGAAATATTAAGTAAATTAAAAAAAACTTTTAAAAAAATAGTCAAAACTCCTGAGAAAAATACGATATTGTGAGAAAACTTTTGCAAAAAAGATTTAAATTTTGAGAAAAATCGTTTAATCTTAGTGAAATCTCAAAATTTCCCAAATGGAACCGGTTTTATCGAAATTGAGAAAAAGGGCAAATTTTAGGGAAAAAATGGAATATTTCTTTTCTGTGGACTTCCCAGATTCAGAGGAAGACAGGCGCCCTACCTTGCCTCAACGGGCTTCAGAAAATGTCAAATATTGTGATAATACATCGAAATTTTAACAAACTCTCAGAAATTTGGATTAAAAAACGGTTGACATTTTTGTCCTTCCACAAAAATTTTAAATTTCCAAAAAATATACCTTTTCGTCAAAAGATCGACCAAATTTTGAGGAAAAGGCAAATTTTAATAGACAAGCTGAAATTTTCAGAATCAAAAAAAGTCGAAATTTTGAGAAGTCGAATTTCGAAAAATGGCGAAATTCCAAAAAAAAAGATGAACTTTCAAATTCGAACTTTTGACACTTATGTTTAATAAAAGAAGTCGAATTTTATGAGTAAATGCGAAATTTTAAAAGAAAAAGTCAAATTTTGTAAAAAAGTATACGAAATTTTAGAAAAAGGTATAAATTTCGAAAAAATGTCCCAAGGAAAGAATGAATTTTGAAGAATTGGAAAGTTCCCCAATTAAATACATATAAATTTTCAGTTTGTTGCATAAACCAGGGGGTGCTAGTGCCCTAGAATTCATGTTTTTCTCACATTCGGCCCGCGTAAATTTTTAGCCTTGTAATTGGCCCGCTTTGTTTTTTGTTTGCCATCAGAGTTTTTCCAAGTCCACTTCCTTTCTTTAGGTTTCTTAAACAAAGTGTTCAGACAGTATAAATTTTCTTCATTTAAGTTTTACTTATTTAATATATATATATATATATATATATATATGATACAATATAAATATTATTATTTAATGAAAATAAATGTCTGATAATCAAACACAAATTACTGTTTTGAATATAGTGTCTAGGTGAAATCTATTTGCTATCAAAACCTCTTATATGTTACATTTTGTGCTGCTATTTTCTTAATGAAGAATGGAAAATTTGAAACTTTCATTGGAACGATTTAAAGAAAAAAGTATAGGGATTAAAATTACTTTTTTTTAAATTTTAACTCATAGATACCCCCGAAAGGACAATAATTAAGTGTACTAACTGAGTACAGTGGGCATGAATGGGTTAAGAGATTGAATACTAAGGTTGAAAAGAGTCAAAATTTCAAAAAAAAATGAAATTGTTTTTGGAAATGTTGCGAATTTTTTTTTGAAATTTTAAGGTTTTTTAGTTGCAAATTTGCAGTAATGGTTTCTAATGTTACTCCTCTTCCTTTAATTTCGACTTCAAAAACCAAGTGTCGAGATTAAATTGATACTTGAAGACAAAATTCAAAATTTCAAAAAGTAGGTACCTAACAATTTTCTTTATTTTTATTTCTTCTTTCAAAAGATGTCAAAATCCTAAAAATGTAAAAAATTTAATTACAAAAAAATTGCTTCTTTCGAAAAAAATTGATTTTAACAAATTTCTATTTATTTTATTATTATTTTTTTTAAACTGTCAGCAAGAAAACTTTAAGTTTTCAATTTTTTTAATTTCAAAATTCCACCTTCTTCGAATTTTAACATATTTTATTTTCGATTTCCGAAGTTGAAAACCACCTCCCTCAAACATTGAACTATTTATTCAAAACCTTCAAATTTTCTAAAAAAGGCGAAATTTCTATATTAAGGTCTACATTTTAGTCATTTGTCTTAGACACTATAATTCTTGTTTCAAAGCTTTTGCTTTAAAAAATTTTAAATTTTCTTTGTAGGTCTTAAATGTGCAATAAAAAATTAATCAAGTTTGCTTGCAAAATTTTGAGAAGCTGGTCCAAATCTCGAATTTATGCAAAAAAAACTTTGTTTTCATTCTAGTCGCAAAATTGTAATGTTTACAAACATTTCTTCTTTTTCAGTTAAAAATAATCGATTTAGAACTCGACTCTTTTTAAATGTAGTCAGTTAATTTTGAAATTTCGATCTTTTCTTTAAAATTCCCAATTTTTACTTTCAAGTTTTGCGTTTTTAATTCCTAATTTTTGACTTCAATTTAAAAATTTTCATAATTTATACTTTTTTAGAAGATTTGTGTGTGACTTCAAGAATTTTCAATAATTGTATTTTTTGAAATGTAAAGTTTTTTTTTAAAATTGCTAAATTATTTTTATTTGTCTTTTCTTTTTTATTTTTAGCTTAACATAAAATTTCTTATTTTTCAGAGATAAGGATTTTTGTCGACAGTTATATCGGGTGTACAGTATCATGGTACACCCTCTATTTTTTATTTATTTATGAAGATAAAATTTGCTACACTTGATGTATTTATAAAATGTCAAATGTTGACATAAAATTGACATTTCTACTGCTATCACTTTTGCTAAAACTAATACCAACTTTTGATTTTTAGATAGTACACCCTATATATTTTTACATTTTTAGAATCTGCACAATTTTCTGGATACAATACACATAAAATGAGTAATTTTTAAAAGATCTAAAATATTTTTGGTCCCATTTTATTTTTTAGCCTAGAAGGTCGAGTCATACTAATTAACGCTAACTGACCACATTAGCGCTGCAAAAAATTTAAATTAGGAAAACTTAGGTAGTGTCCTTTTTCTAAATTCTTTTTTGACAGCTATCTTATGTTGTTATTGAATAAATCTTCAAATAAATTGAAACCGAATATTTTGAATTCTTTTGACTGTAACTTTAGTTCTATTGATTTCATAGCAAAAATGAAAATATGGTTAGTTTCGCCACAAATTATACTTTTTGGTGGTACCACAGTGCCAATATGGTGCCATTTAAGAAAATGAAGTTATGACATAAAAACCATTTTTGTTAATTTTATCACGGGACAATAGAATGAAATATTTCTTTTTTCACGTAATTTGATTTTTTCAGCGTTAATGTGGTTCATTAGCGTTAATTTGAATGAGTCATAGCCTTCTAGGTTGAAAAATAGAATCGGACCAAAAAATGTTTTGATCCTTTAAAAATCACTTTTAATAGGTGGATTGTATTCAAAAATTTGTGCACAAAAATGTAATAATATACAGAGTGTTCCATTCTAAAATCAAAAGTTGATATTAGTTTTAGCGAAAGTGACAGCAGTAGGAATGTCATTTTCATGTTAAAATTTGACATTTTATAAGTACATCAAGTACAGTAAGTTTGAAAATTTTATCTTAATCAATAAAGAAAAATATATTTTTTCATTTTCTTTAAAAAAATGTTCATATTTAAGTATATTTTAAATTTAACTTTTAAGTTTTATAACACAAGGTTAGACATGTGATCTTACAGACTCTCTTATTTGAGGGAAAAAATTTTGACTGCAAATACTAATAAAATTGACAAACCAGGGCTGGGAGAACATAAATAGTTCTTAAATAAAATAATTTACAGTATAAAAACTCAACTTTTATAGTGGGAAACTATAATTATTAGCAAAAACTAAACGAAATATATTGATTCTCAAAAATCACAGAACCCAAGGGGTCTGTCAGACCCCTTGTCCACACTTAAAGGTTATCTTAAGACAGGCTTAGCGAATCGAGCTTCTTGCATGGTCTTTAAAATATTGCAAGTCAGAATTGCCTTTTTTAACAATTTTTCTTTCTTTTTAAGAAGAAATTGCCTCGTTATTTCCACGTAAAGTGCGTTCCAATCTTGCAAATATTTTGAAACTTGGAACAACACGTTTGGGATATCGCTGAACTGCTCTTCTAGGGTTCTTTTAAGATTAGCATATTCACTTTTTCGTTATGCGTAAACATTTTTCAAAGTTTAATAACAACAAAACAAAGTTGTCAACCATTAGTTGAATTATTAACAAGATGCCAATTTAATATTTTTTTTCAAAGACTTCTTATTTAAATCCTGATGATTGTGAATTGTCGAAATTATTTTTTACAAATTTGCTTATAATTTTTTAAAGGAAAATATTTTTTTCTTTACAAAATTTGTTTAGAAAAATTAGCTTTTATTAAATATGCTGTAATATAGATATGTTTTTGGAAAAAAAATCAATGACGTTATTACTTCAGTTTTGCTTTAAATGGGCCTTACACAATGCCATTTAAGAACCTATATTCAGACTTTATCTATTATTTTTCCTTTTCGTATAAAATAAATGAGACATCGATGTATAGCGTACTATTCTAATTAATATTTACAAAGGACCTTTTAAGGACAACAGTTACGTTGTTAGTGTTTGTGTCTTTTAATTATACTAACCCAAACGCGTTTCAACTTCAACAGATTAAGTTCGTAGCTTTGAAAAGGGAGCACTCTCATAGATGCTTTAAATAATGTCTACTTGGAGCCTCTCTGTAAATGCGAATTTTCCAGTTATTAAGTAACAAGTCAATTGTAAAAACATCGAATGAAATCCCACGAATGATATGAAAATTATTATCAGACACCCCACATATTGACAAGATACAATTTCTCATCAGTCTTCCAAAATACTATTCCCTATGCGAGTTACAAGGGTAAATCAATATGAACCGGAATTTGTTTTTGAAAATTTATTGGTACAATTTTGGTGGAACAGACTAGTCCTTGGTTATCTTCAAAAATTAAAATACAAATCTTGTCCCCTGAATCCAAGAAAGATTAAAAAACACAACAAAGGTTACTCTAAAGCATTTCGATAGCCAACCTACCATCTTCAGAAAGATAGCCAAGCTATTATCTTTAAAGAGATACTAACACCTAATTCTAAAATGAACCCTTGTATACTAAGAATATTCACATCGTGCATAATCGACCACATCCGAATGCGCATGCGCATCTAATCATAAACGTCGTGGTATCACAATTCCTTATTCCTTATCTATCAACCTTAAGAGATGAATGGCCTAAAGGCTCAGCGCAACCATTCATATGGTTGTCTCCAGCCTTATGGATGGCTAGGCTTTCACATGCATGTAACATAGAATTCTTATTTACTACTCTTAGTTTAATATTATTATCTATCATATGATCTCATTCAAAAGCATATCGAGCCACACTTGACTTCTCAGTTTCTTCGTACCTCAAATGCGCCAAATGCTCCTTCAGTCGGATTTTAAGATATCATCTAGTCTGCCCGGCGTACTTTTGAGGACAATCTTTGCAGGAAACTTGGTAAATACCGGACTTATCTGTTTGCTCTACTTTATTCTTCAAACTACCGCTTTTGCGTAGGTCAAAATATTTTTGATAATTCAACAAAAAGCAAGCCATCCACTTTGGTGGGGCCCCAGAGCTATAGCAGTTGTGCACCTGCTAACAGCTTACTGTTCAACTTCATTACATTAAAAAAGATATCATTTATATAACTCCCATTACACCAGAGAATAAGGTTCATTTCATTACAACGAAATTATGACGCTTAGAAAATAAAATCTGAACTTTAAAAGAGGAAATAAATCGCAAATTTTCACAATACAACAAGCATTATATTTCTTTTAAGGCACCTAAAGAACTCCCATCGAATGTAAAAACTGAAACGTTATATAGCATTTTCCAGACGGAATTTCAAGTATAAAGAAGAAACGAGGAAATAAAATTCAGTCAGCCGGCGTTTTACCAGCGCTTAGGGGAGCGTATACAAGCGAATGTACATTCGAAAAGTCACAAAAAAGCGAGTTGAAAACGGTGCTGACGTATTGATTAAATTGAGTTCACATAAGCATTCTCGCCAGAGCTTTACGGGAATCCGATTAAGATAAAATGAAACAAAGTGCCATTAACATCAAACAAATGGGGCATTTACATGCGTTTAATCTCAAAGGGCGCTCGAACGGTGGCATTAAACAAACCAAAAACATATCGTTGGCTCAAGAGAGGAGTAATTATTAACAAAACGAATAGTTGAGATTGTTTAGTGAGGAGAGACAATTACACTGTAATTGCTAACAGTAAACATCGCTGCACCGCAAAGAAAAGTATTTCCTCTTATTTATGGTACAGTATGTATGTGTAATGTACCATATACAACGGCTCGAAAAGCTATTTGGAAACTACATTCAGTCAGTCATTGTATCGTTAACTTTAAGAGCAGATAGAGAATAATAACCCCGTGCTACCTTCGAAAATATTCATCTAAACGAAATAATCTAAAAGACAAATTTGATCTCCATTCTATCCTTTGGCTAAATCAAGTTTTTTATTTGAAAAAATATATACTATAAGAGTCAAAAAGCTTTGGCAAGCACAACTATTACGACATCGAAAAAACCTGCAGCTTTCCTGCATTCCCAATATCTAGGAACTAACTCTATTAAAATCTAAATTTTCTCTTCAGAAACTTAGAAAATCCGGGGTATTGTCATTATTTACACATTTTGAGCTGCATCTTTAAGACTGTTGGACTAAAAATTTCAAAAAAAAAATTACTTTACGATCCCTTCGGTAAGCTCTTTTTAATGATACCTTACACGGTATATTAATTAAAACTTGATTTTTAGTGACCAAATTAACTTCTCATTTTTTTCTAACCGTTGGCTAGCAGTATTTGGGTGGGTCATCGTGCATCTGTGCAAGATTTTGAATTCTTACGTTTCATAGTTTTAAAGGAAAACCTCTTTGTACGTGGACGGACGATCCTAGTGTGAAATTATTTTCCTTTTAAGATACGGAACTCTAAAAATTAGTTAATCAGTATGATATATAATAAGACTGAACTGAAAACACTGAAACGTTTCTAGAATTCAAAAAGTCATAAATTGACTTTAACGAAACTCTCAGTTCAAACTCAAAATTTGGTACCTTTTTTTGTGTTAGAACTAATTCGAGTTTTTTCAATTTATGATTTTTTCCCCAAACTTCATTATTATTACTCAAAACTAATCTAAATTTTGTAGATGATCCAATTTCTCATTTTTTTTACAAAAGGTCTATTTTAATGGAAAAATTTCGAATTTTTACTCAATATGTCTTCTTTAAGTTTGACATTTACATTTTAAGTTCAAAATTCAACATTTAAATTTGATATTTTAATTTTTTATTTTAATAAATTTTCATATGGAAAATTAGAATTTCCAAAAATTACTCAATGGATTCAAAACAATTTTTTTCAAAATTGTCAGTTAATTGTGCGTTAATACCTGTTGAAATATTGTTTGCCTAGAATTTTAGAATTTAATCTTCAAACTTCAATAAAAGATAATTTTACAAATTTCAAGCTTGAAATCAGAATTTTCTTATTAAAATTCGAAAGAAACTCAAAATTAAAGAAATACATGTTTTTTCCAAATGTTGAGTTTCTTTTCAAAATAAGGAATTGAGGCCTGCAAATTTGGGAGGTTGATTTTTTTCTTAAAGTTTCATTAGTTACCTTAAAGTAGAGATTCCGTTTTGTAGGCAGGAAAGCCATAAGTTTGGTAAAACGGACTGGTCCTTGGTTATTTTCAAAAATTGAAATACAAATCTTGTTCCCTTTCTTGGTTTTAAGGGACAAGATTTGTATTTCAATTTTTCAAGTTTCATATTAAATTTTATTTATATAACCAAAGTTTTTCGGAATTTGTACTTTCTTCACGATTTGATGTTTAAATTTAAAATTAAGAATATGTTTATTGGATTGATATTTCAAATATTTTTTGCACTTTCCACTTAGAAAATTCAAAAGTCGTCACTGCGAAAACAATATTTCGAGTAAATAAAATCTCAAATTAATTTTATAAATGGCAAGTTTTATCAAAATTTACATTTTTTACCCAAAATTTTAAAGTTAATCAATAAGTGAAAAAATGAGTTCGAATTTATTTTAATAAGTTTTAAATGTCTTCGAATTTTGTAAAAAATTATTCAGCCTAAACTAAAAATTTTATTTTTCTCTTTCAACATTTTGTTTTTAAAATCAAAATCTTGACTTTTTGAGAATTTTCTGGGTTGTTAATTTTTTTTTTTGGATATTTTACAATTTAAATTCTTTAAAATACCCAATTAGATAGGAGTCACTCTACAAAACAAGAGGCTCAACAAAGAGGGAAGATAAAACCTATTTTGACTTGCCGTCACCATTTAGCGTTCACGATTTGTTTCCTCGGAGGTAATAGCTGCCCCAGAAAATAGGTCATGGCGACTTGGTTGCAAATTTTTTTCTTGGTGAACACTATATTCAGTACTGTCCAAAAGTTTGGAAACACTATGAAACATTTAATAAAAATATTATAAAAATCTAAATGAAACATACTCATAAATAGAAAAATCTTGTTTAATAATTTATAGGTAAATATTAAACTTTTGCATTGTCAAAATAGCCACTTTTTCGTTTTATTACTCGCTCACAAATGTTTGTGCATTCTGTTAATTGAACTTGTTTAAATAGGCATGCGTCATTTTTACGATTCTTCTTGTGATAACTCCACAATTTTTCTGAACCCGAAATCAAAGGATTGACATTTCTATCTATAGTTCACCCCATATTAATTCTATGGAAATCAGATTTGGTGATTAGAAGCGAATTTCATTATTTGTAACAATTTTTTTTTGTCTTTTTTTCCTTAAAGAAAACCTTTACACGTTTCAAGAAGTTCTTTAGAACATTATCTTACTGAAACATAAAATTGAAGCCAACATTTTTTAACTTTAACGGTAGTGCATCTTCCTGTAGATTTTTTTAAATATCCTTCTTTACCTAATATACAGTATGTTTTAGTAATTATTCCAGATTTGGTGCCTCCAGAGCAGCCATAAATCGTTAGCTTGCCACCACCACGCTGAGATTTGGCACAATTCACACTTTCGAAGTAATTTAGTTTTTTGATCGGCGCATTAATCCTGTCCAGTTAGATCCAAATATCTGAAATGTTGATCCATCCATCCAAAGAACTGTATCCCAGTGATCAATTGTCCAATTTTAATTTTTGACTCATTCTGATTTAATTTCCTTATGCTTAGCTGTTAATTTAGGTTTTTTACCACCTACAGGTCCTCTTAAGCCAAAAGATAATAAACCCCTCTGAATAATCGTAGTCGAGACTGGATTTCCATACGTCTCATTCAAAGTAACAATAATTTGAGGGCAGTTAAACGTCGATTTTATTTAGAAAACAATGTAATAAACTCGTCTTCTTGTTTTAAAGTGACCCTGAATCGTCCTGACCTTTCCATGTTCTTATTTGTTTTGCAGGAAATTCCGAAGTTTTTTGAGAGTTGCTGCTCACAATCTTTTATCGTGTAGAGTACGAATAGCGCTTTGCTCTTCAAAGCTTACGTAATTTCGTCTTGATATTTTTTAAGCCAAAACAGCCCAACAAACTGATATTACAAATCTTTGTTAATATTGTAGTTCATAAAGTTAGAAAATCAAAAGTACCACGTAAAATTTCTAGAATACATCTGTCAAGATAGTATTCAATTTAAAACTGGTAGTTAAACCCATCTGTTTTGTGCAAACAATCTACCTTCGCGTTTGGAAAAGAAAGTTTTAAAATGTGTGTTCAGCGGTCAATAAACAAAATAAAGGATTTCAAAGAAATGAGCCAAACAATTTACAAATTTTTCCCGTAAGAATCGCCGTGATCAATAAATATTTGTTAGAAGTGATTACTTTCTTAATTTATTTTAGTAGAATTTTCAAATTCAACAAAAATTCCAAACTTTTGGACGGTTATGGAAATTTTCTCATTGTTAAATTTACCCACGTGACCCACTTCTCAAAATTCTGTTGGTTGATGTTACGGTGTTCAATATAATAAATTGTGGATGTAACAATACACATTAGAATAAACAACAATTTGAAGAAAATTAAAATTTTGAGTTCCACATTTTGACGTTTTCTACATATTTCGATTTTTTTCTAATTTGACCTATGGCTAATACACACTTGCAACAAAATCGCGGAACTCGTGTCTATAGACAAACTTTTGCGATTGCCTGTAGACAAATAGCAAACAAGTCGCTTATTCTACAACTGCAACTCCCTGTAAACAAGCAGCAATTCCGCATGTCGCTGTCTCACTTGTTATAGTGTCACGGAAAATAGTTTAGCTCAATCGCACATGTGAGGAAGGCTGATAAAGTCCTAGACCCTTTCGAGATTTGCTCGGAACTATCAAGAAACAAAATCCTCTATTTGTCTATAAACATTAGAACGATTTTGTCTACAAGTGTGTACTAGCCTCAACTTAAAACTTTAATTTTTTACTCTCATGGTTTGAAGTCGAAAATTTGAGAGCTTTTTATAAATAAATTTCGGAATTTTTGAAAGTTTAAGCTGTAATCTCAAAAATTCGATTACTTCTTTAAAATTTCGAGTTTCTTCAATATTTTACCTTTTCACAAAATTTCAAGTTCTTTTATTCAGAATATTGCTTTTTTCTCTAGACAGATTAACTTTCTGCTTTTATTATTTTTATTATTATTTTCAAAATTTTATTTGTAAACTTTATCTAATTGATAAAGATAATTTGACAGATTCCCTTACAACACTGAAACACAGGCGGATGATCGGTGATTTGTCCCTTTCCAACAAGTACTTTCCTGGGAGATGTTCGCAGGAAGTGATAGGTCTGATCCCTCCAAGGGCAATATTCTTGAGACACACAAGAGGGTCTAAGGTGGACAAATTCCTGTGAGCTGTAGCTTAGGGTCTATCTATGTAGACTTTATTTCAAACTCTGAAATTCGTTACCGAACTAAATTCTTCCCGACAATTACAGTTTATCCTTAGTTAAAAGGACAGTTTATCATCATTTATTTTTACCTCTGCATCCTGCTCGCAGTGCTTTAAAGGCATAATAGGGTTGCCCTTTGCAAGTAGATTAAGCTTAGAAAAAACTTAAAATTGCCTTTTTTTTATTTTTTCAAAATTTTACATTATTTAATCTTAAAATACCAATGTGTTAAATATACTGTAACGAAATGTAATTATAGAATTTAGAACGTAAGGAATTTTTTTAGAAAAATTTGATAAGGGAAAGCGGCCGCAAGAATGAAGCAATAAGCAGAAATTTTGGCAAACGAAAAGTCTTATCTGCTGGAAACTTCTAGAACCCGAAAGCGGGACCTATATAAGGCGGTGGCCTTTCCCGCAGTTAGTCAATGTAGTTAGACAATGAGCTAGTAGTTAGAAGTCAATGAATAAGTGAGTTAATTATTCAGTTGTAGTGTTGCGAGCTTAATTTGGAAATAAAGTGGGTACAATTCACCAAGTGTTAATAATCGTTCGAACCGATAACGTGCAACAATACGTTGAAAAGTTAAGATTTCTTTTGAAAAGAATTTTATTTTACCCATTTTGATTTGTTTAGGGAATTTAGACTTTATCTGTAAATGTCGACTTTATTGCTAAAAATATCAAGGATTTTTTAATTTTCAATTCTGATGCTTCGACTATTCTCTCAAAATTAATATTTTCAACTTTTGTTTTGTTTAATAAAATTTTAAATAAACTCGAAATTTCGACATTATTTCATTATTTTGTTAGTAATGTTTTTAATTTTTATAATTTCTTTGCAAAAAAAACTCAACATGTGGACTTTTTAAGAAATTTTTACTTCTTGACCTATTTAGATATCGATATTTTTGGTATAACGTTTAAAAACTTATGTTTAAGTAACGCAAAATTCAAATTTTCCCTATTTTTTTTTTTAAATCAGATTTACTTATTAAACAAATAGAAAACAATTTAAAAACTAATAAAACCATGTCAAGAAACTTCAACACAAGCTCTTATATTTACCAGACGGTTATGAGAATTTAGTGTGCAAAATGCCTTTTCCTGTTTTGTGGGCTAGCAACTTCACTCAAAAATCTTTTAACTTAGCTATAGCTCTTGCTTTACGCCCCAGTATTTAAAATTACTTTTTAGCAATCATAAATGTATATTTCACATATGTCAAATTTTGCGATAACTCTGATTTAAAGTTTAAATTACACTACATCATTTTAATGTTCATATTTTGGTGGCACCCAAATTAAAATCACAATTTCGAGTTTAAAATTTAAGACTTTAAAAGTTTAGGTAAAAAAAACTCTTAAAAAGACAAAATATGCACTAATAATCTGCAAAAATTTGGACAAATTCGTATCGAGACACATTAATCAATGATATTAGCTCTCACAGCGTATAGGCAACTTTGAATACAATCGAGTGTGTTATTCTGTGCGTACATTTCAGGCAATTTTGATTTCTCATTTTTACCACCTTATGGACTGAATTTTAAAAAATGTGTGCTCACGTTCGTGTTACTGGGAACATCTATTTAAAATTTTATGCTCCTAGACCTACCGGTTTAGGCTGTGCGTTGTCTGTCGGTCAGTGTTTAGAGATTCACCGAGTGGATTAATAAAATACATGGTGTTTTAGATGTCCCTATTATATTATTATCTATACTATCTCCCTATTCAAAAGGATAATAAGTTAAATATTCGAAAAAAATAATTGTTTATCGTCGTTTAAAAGAAAGGCAAATCAAACCATAACCTCTAATAAAATGTACAACAACATCGTTACGTAATTTATGGATGGCTCCTAAGTATAATGTGAGTATTATGCTTTAAAATCTGAATCCTTTCTAAAGAGAATTCATGGTTACGGCCCTACTACTACTGATATCATTTATAAAGAATATTGTTATTGTTTCTATTGATTGGTAATTTACTATATAGTCCAGACAATAAACCGGGAAATAAATAAAAATTATATTGTAACGAAATGTAAATTGTAGAATTTAGTACGTAAAAAATTTTTTTAGAAAGATCTGATAAGGAAAAGCGACCGCGATAATGAAGCAAACAGCAGATAAGCGTTCCAGAAATTTCGGCAAACGGTAAGCCTTATCTGCCGAAAACTTCTAGAACCCGAACCAGAGATCTATATAAAGGAGGTCCGGTTGGCTTTCCCTCAATCAGTCAGTTAGTCAGTGTAGTTAATTAATGAGTAGTCATAAGTCAATAAGTGAGTTAATTATTTAGTTGTAGTGTTCCGAGTTTGATTTGGAAATAAAGTGTTTTACAATTCACGTGTTAATAATCATTTCGAACCGATAGCCCGCAACAATATAGTAAGTTAGATTTTCAAAATTCTTTTGCATTCGATTTCTGATGACCCAAGGATCATTCACTGCTACTAGGACGAAGGCGCTCGACCCTCCTGCGCCCCTTAATCTCAAAAACAACTCCCCAAATGGCGCGTTTTGCTAATAAATTCCCCAAAGTCGGAAAAATTAACGCCAATCGCCTCGGAAATGTATTGTAACAGGTTATTTGGGTCGCTGTTCACAAATTCCGTGACTTTTCCGGAAAACTCATTGCTTGGCCGGAAAATGGAGAGGGGTTTTGAGATTATGTAATGACATTTTTACTTGAAATATGTGCGCTGGGTATCCTAGAGGTTTTTGGGGTCGCTCGTTAGGAATCAGAAATCTGTTTTTCCAAAAAACTTATTTCCCGGTCGGAAAATTATAAAAGCTTTTAATATCCTAATGAGTTTTGAGAAAATATGATAAATCTTCTTTTTAAATTATGTCTCAGAATGCTGGCTTTTCCGAAAACCTCGTTTTCCGGTGAGAAAATCAAGAAAATTTCCCATTTTAGGTGTAAAGCAATGTAGTAAAATTTTTACTCAAAACGAGTTCTAGGGGTTTTTGGGGTCGCTGATTAGAATCTAAGGTCTGTCTTTTCAAAAAATATATTTTTCGGTCGGAAAATCAGGAAAATTTGTCATTTTAGGTATTTTGAGACAATGTAGTAAATTTTTTATTCAAAACCATGTTTTAGGGGTTTTTGGAGTTGCTCATTAAGAACACAAGGTTTGTTTTTTCAAAAAACTCATTTTATGGTCGAAAAATCAAAAAAATTCGTCGTTTTCTTCAGTGATTTTGAAAGAATACAACTAATTTTTTTCATATAATTATGTATGGAAGGGTTTTTGCGTCGACGATAAAAAATTTGAGTTCTGTTTTTTCGGAAAAACGTTTTCATGATGGAAAAACCTGAAAAATTTTGGCACATTGTTTATAAGGATAATTAGTCATTTTGAAGATATTTTAAAGATTATTTGAATGTTATTATTTGAAAGTTGCTTTTTAAAAAAAAAGTAAATTGAAAATTAAAGAAAACTTGTTGGACATTGAAGATATATTTAGGATATTCGAACAAGTGATTTATTTATTATTATTTTTTATATTATTTATAAGTAAATTATTTTTTTTAATTATTCAGGTTCTATAATCAGTCAGTTATTTTACAAAAATTTTAACAGAATTCATCCTCGGATTCATATTCAAGGAACAGATTGTTATTTTAATTTTCTCGTATATCTTCATCATCGCTGCTGCCTACTTCAAAGTTTATATCTTGAATATTGTTAGTAACTTCTTCATCAAAAGATGCATCCACTAATTGGCTATTTGTGCAATTGTGACCCTTGCAAAAAGAGCAGCAATTGCTTGTGCAATGCAAGCCATTCTTTTCGACATCCACAAGCTCGTCCACACCCACTTATGTACGTTGGTTCCACACTATTATAACTAAAAATACCTACACTTTTTACTAACGATAAAAAACAAAAAAATGTTTTATTGTTGTTCTTCATTTTTCGGCCATACCCCGAGGTTTGCGGAAAGACAAACCTCGGATTATTAATGAACGACCCCGACAACCCCTAGCACACCTGTTTCAAATATAAAAGTTTACTACATTGTCTCAAAACAACTAAAATGGCAAATTTTCTGGATTTTCTAACCGGGAAGTGAGTTTTCTGAAATATCAAGATCTTGGATTCTTAATCAGCGACCACGAAAATCCCTAAGACACCGCACCGTTTCGAATAAAAATGTTATTACATTATCTAAAAACCCTAAAATGGCCAATTTTCTCTATTTTGCGGCCAAGCAATGAGTTTTTCAAAAAAAACAACCACGAATTCGTAATCAACGACCCAAATAAGTTATTAGGATGCATTTCCGAGGCAATTTGCGTTAATTTTCCCGACTTTGAGAATTTCTTAGCGAAACGCCCCATTTGGGGAGTTGTTTTCAAGATTAAGAGGTGAAGGCGGGTCGAGCAGCAATGAATGATCCTTGGGTCATTAGAAATCGAATGCAAAAAGAATTTTGAAAATCTAACTTACTATATTATTTTTATCTATCTTAGCATTTTCCCCGGTCTATTGTCTGGATTAATAATAGAAGCTCATTGACGTTGGAAATAATAGGTCAGTTAGTTTAATGCTGCTAAAGCAAAACACACTATTGCTGCTATACATATAACTAGCCCCTATTGCTAGCTCACGATAGCTTTCATTTCGATTCTCGCTGTAATCTTTATGCGGATCTTTATGTCTTAGGGCTTCTCTTCGGTCCCTATTGATTTTATACAAATAGACAATGGCTTAGCTTCCTATCAAAACAACTTGCGGAGTGTGCACTTTTGGTTTTGCCAAAGTTTTCTATATTTTGAACCTTCATCTCAACTAATTTATCTATTTAGGATGATGAACCCCGCTTAAGCAGCTGAATAAAAATTTGATCTACATTATGTTAAAGAAAAGCAGTATCAATCGACCGAAAGCGATTTAACGGTTTCTGAGATCACCCCGGATAAAGGCAGGCAGACAGATGTAAGTAACCATATAAGCTTCTACTTTGCCTCGAACTCATTTTAGCTAATAACATGAAAGATTCTCCCTAGGTTATGTTTAATATATTTTTTTTATTTGTAAAATAACCAAAAGCAAATGTTAACGTTCTTTGTTTCATTTGTTACGATTTAAATCCCTAGTTTCCATGTTCAATACGAGGATAAATTAAATATGATCATGAGGATTTGTTTTTGAAAATTTATTGGTGCAAGATACGTATATGAAAGTTATTAACCATTTTTCCACATAATCTCCTGATTTTGTTATGCATTTTTTCCAACGGATTGAAAGTTTTTTAATGCTATCATCATAAAAAGAAGAGAGTCGTGTTTGCAGTCAATTGAGCACAAATGTCTCAACAGCAGCATCATCGTGGAATCGCTCAAATCCTAGAGCTTCATTCAGTGACCCAAACATATGATAATCGCATGGTGATAAGTCGGGACTATAAGGAGGGTGTTCTAGTGTTGTCCAATGCATTACCTCTAATTTTTGAGATTGGCTAAGTGGGGGCGGGCATTGTCGTGAACAAAAATCACATTTCGAACCGAAAATTCCGCCTCTTCTGCCGATATTCACGTTTTGCTTCATCCAATAGCTGGCAGTGGTAGGCAGCATTAACCACGTTCATGCAGAAAATCGACGTGCACATTATTAATCTTTTCCGCAGTCACATTAGTCCGAGGACGTCGAGCATGAGATTCATTTTCAGCTTAAGTTCGTCCTTCCAAAAAATTTTTGTTTGAGTTATTTTCAAGCAAGTATTCCCAAACTGTGCTTCTGGTCCACGAAGAATTTCGGCAGGCTTTACACCTTTAACCGCAAGAAATTTAATAAGAATACGCTGCGCAACGTGCGAATAAACCTCTTGGTCATTATTTTCTTGCTCACGTATTTACAACTGACGAACCGCGAGAACGGAGTTTGAACCTTACATGTCTACACTTCCGGCGCCCTCATGGAGACATGATAGAAATTCCACTTCATATTTAATTTACCCTCGTATTTTTGAAATTATAACTCAGTAGGAGACGAATTCCCTGCAGTTTGTTAATATCCAGTTATATCAATTATTGGTGCAACTGGGACATTTTGTGACTTCTCCGTATCTCCAACTATACATAAGTAATGGTATACAAAGCAATGGTGGATTCTTCGAATAAAAATAATGTGATTTAGCTACATATACCTCTTACCAAAAGTTAATATTAACAGAGATAGAGGGTGTCAAAGTTGAAAAGAACGGTGTACTCTCTGAAAGTTGATTCGAGCGACGGTTTCCAAGATTTTTGTCTTTAAAGCTTGACGTGTCTTGGTTTTAAATTACTAAAATATTAAATTTTCGAACTAGGCTTGAAAAAAAAGTAATCATAAGACAGCTTTGTAACTAATTTGTGTAAAATGTTAATTGCTGATAATATTATTATTTAAATTTTAAAAATCTCAATAAAGAAAATTCAAAAAATTAAGACGTAATTTATTTTCTAACAGAGATGTAAGATATGATCTCTGAGTCCGCACAAGAAAATTTTAATAGTCTGGGTGGTCAAAGCAGATATTTGGAGATGAATTTCAATAAAAGACAGCTAGATTTTTAATTGTTTACAATTCCTTTACCTGAAAAAGGTCATTTCCTACATACTTATTTTTGAAAATAAATTTTGTTTTGGTATTTTATTTAAATTTGCTTTAGAAATTTAAAAAATATGTGTAATAATAATGTCAGTACAGTAATATTTGATATAAACTATTTTAGAGTCAGTTTCATTACTTTTATTTTGAAATCTACTTCGAAAAATTCACATTTACATAACTTAAAATAAAACGTACGACAAACTTCCAAGGCAAATATCTTGAAAATGGTTGCTTGTATTAACATTTAAAAAGTATGCCTTTTTTAGGTAAAAAATGTAGGTAAATAAAAACATCTATTTAAAATAAGTGTACATGAAGGCACAAAAAAGTTATGATGCTTTAGAATAATACAAGGTAGCGTAGGTAGCGCCTCCTATGAGTTACTGACAATCTGTTAGCAAATTAAAATTTTCTGACCAAAGAAACCTCTCTATGCCAAATTTCTTGTCTATACTAAACAGTGTCTATCAGTTATGCAAAAAAATCCCAATTTTTTTTTCAACTTTGACACCCTGTATCTCTGTTAATATCAACTTTTGGTATAAAGTAAATGTGGCTAAGTCACGTTATTTTTATACGAAAAATCTACTCTTGCTCTATGTACCATTACTTCTGGGCCTCCCTGTATTTGCTAGTGTTTAAATTTGTAACTGATTAGACCCTTTTCCGTGGGCTTAGCAAGCGCCGTTCAAATCGAGCGCGGAAAAATGTCGGTCTCAATGCAAAATTGTCACTTAGAAAAAGAATGCGTTAAAATCATGTAGAATTGACTTGAAGAAACAGATTGTGTGCGAATGGAACGTTGCATTGCTAGTGACAAATTTCTGGAATACAACATTCTTGTGCAAAATATCGCTTGGAACGTGCGATTGGCGCGCCCTTCCAGGTCGCGCGAAAAGACTAAAAGTTTAAAGAGGCCTATGTTATTAGGAAGTTGAAATGGGTCGTCCGGCTTTCTATAAGAACATAAAACAAAGGCTGGTGTAAAAAAAGTGGACAAGAGAAACGAGATAGGCCCAAGTGCCAAACTGTACTGAATTTATTTATATCCTGAATTGGTAAGAAATCACTTCGTCTATGTTATTCAACTCAAGAAGTGGGAGAATCAAGGCAGAAGAATCTTGTTGTTCGATAATATACGTTCCCAGTTCAATTCTGTGTATTTCTCCTTGTTTTAAACATCACATTACAGTCAAAACCGGATATAAGGACATCGTTTACAACGTCGCATCGGTTATTACGACTAAATGTCAAGGTCCCCGCCTATTATTTTAAAAGCTAACTGTACTGCCAGTTTTATTGCTTATAACAACTACCGGTTACAGCGTCCGTAATTTATGGTCCCTTCAATGTCGTTATATCCGGTTTCAACTGTATTTATACTAATATTTTATTTAAAATTATCTAATCCATAAATAATAAACTAAAATGTACAAAATGTCGTTGAACTGTCATAATTTATTACAAATATTCAATTGTTTGCATCTGAAAGAACCCATGGCTAACACAATTATATTTATTCCTTTCACTTTAAACTCAATTATTTCGAAAAATAACCATATAATTGAAATGCAAATCTTGTCCCCTGAAACCAAGAAAGATTAAAAATCACAACAAAGGTTGCTTCAACGCGTTTTGATAGTCAAACTATCATCTTCAGGGAGATACTCTTTGTAGAATTTTGTGAATTTCAGAGGAAAATGTTCTGTACCATCTCTGAGAAGGTTAGACAAAAGTCGAGCATTCTCAAGAAGAAATTATGCAAATTAGGCACCCTTAAAGAACATTCTTCCCAAAAAAAATAACTCACTTATTGACTTTTAATTACTAGCTCACTGACTGACTCTAACTAACTTGAGGGAAAGGCGACCGCCTTACATGGTTTTGGCTCCCAGGTTCTAGAAAAAATCCGCAGATAAGGCTTATCGTTTGCCGAAATTTCTGGAACGCTTATCTGCCGTTTGCTTTGTTCTCGCGGCCGCTTTTTTATCACATCTTTCTAGAAATTTTTCTTATGTACTAAATTCTACAATTTACATTTCTTTACAGTATTGTAGAAAATCTCTCTTTGCAGGGCTGAATTACTCTCTGCCATCCTCCCGCACCGGTTTGGAAGATGTTGTTGTCTCCATTGAGAGCTCCTTGAGTTCCATGGCGGATGACACTAAAAACTATGTGGGGAAAGCTTGCAGACAAAAATTTTTTAGAAAGTTAAAAAATGTAAAACGATCACACGTGAAGGGCAGGAATATTGTGAAAGGACTGCGAGGGAAAGATTGTTTCTATGTATAGGCAGGTAAAGATAAAAAGGTTGTCATTTTATGTAGATAAACGAACGAGTTGACAAACTCATTAGTAATGGCGCCTATTTCCAAAAATTACAGTAGAACTCATTGAATAAAATGTTAGGTGGGCTGAAAAAAGTGCTCGGCCAAAGTAACAACCTTATTACTCCAACTTTAGAAAGATCCCTCCATGTATCCAAAACCACTGTACCTACATTATTTTGTCTGCCAAAAATTAATAAACCTGGAAAGGTGTGTCAGCTATTGGAGCACCGACCTATAATTTATCAAATGGCTAGTAAAAGAATTCAGCATATTAGAATTCCAACAACTCACTTTGTCAGTCGAGAATCCCCAAGAGTTTATTCAGAAAATTCAGATTGAAAAGTTGTTGAGTATCTGTCTCTTGGCTATCGAAACGCGTTTGAGCAACCTTTGTTCTCTTTTTAATCTTTCTTGGTTTCAGGAAACAAGATTTGTATTTCAATTTTTAAAGATAACCAAGGGCCAGTCCGATCGACCACAAAATAGCCATGTCAATTTTATATGTAAAGTCACATATCGCTTGAATCGTAATTTCAACCGCTTTGGAACCACGATGAAAAAATAATGTTGCGTGTTATCGGTTCGAATAATTATTACGCGTGAATTATAACCACTTTATTTCCAAACTAAACTCGGAACACTACAACTGAATAATTTAATTGACGTCTAACTAGTAACTCACTAACTAAGTACACTGACTTCTGACTGATTAAGAGAAAGCCAACCGGACCCCCTTTATATAGATCTCTGGTTCGGGTTCTAGAAAATTTCAGCAGATAAGCCTTATCGTTTGCCGAAATTTCTGGAACGCGTATCTGCCGTTTGCTTCATTATCGCGGCCGCTTTCCCTTATCAGATCTTTCTAGAAAATTTTCTTACGTACTAAATTCTAAAATTTACATTTCGTTACAATACGATATTGCATTTCAAAAAAATGCCTACGACATAATAATTCAAAAACAAAATCGAGCGACAACAATTATTAAAAAGAGTTTTGAAAAATCAAAATTGAGCTCGAGAACGATTTTTTTGCAAATTCAATGGTTTTCATTTTGTCTGTATAGTTTCTACATTTGTTAGTACCTACCTATAGTAGTTGTTTAGTGTACCTCGGTATGTTATCGATTTTTACTTTCTAATAAAAACTGAATAAAATAAAAAAATTGACTTGTTAGCAAATACGTAATTCCGGAATGAAATGCGTAGCAAATGTTCACAACCGATCTTATATCTCGGAATTTCTCTTCAAATACTTTCGTGGCTCGTTGTAAACCGCAAGAATTTTACACAGAAGCTGCTATGTTCGTTTTTATTTATTTTATAATCCTGTAAAAGTTTGACATTTCCACATAGGAAACATTTTATATTAATCTTCTTTACATTTCTCATCCTGGCATCAGGGCGAAAATTTGAAGCAACATATTATCGTGACACGCTCAAATATATTGCGCTCTCGAGTTTTAAGCTTTAATACCATTAATGAAAATTAATGTTACTAATCTTATAAAACATTTCATGAGTGCTTTTTAGATAAGAAGCCCACTCCTAATTTTTTGCTTCATTGCACGATTTTTATCATTTGCGGTCTTTATAAATAACCTATTAGGTTGAAATATTATTTGCTATTTACAGGTTGGTAATTTTTTGACAGAGGGGATATACAAAAAATAAAACTTTACTTTAGGTAATGGTCATTTGTTAATGTATTTCTCACATTAAAATTATTTCTGTTCTAACGGAAATAAACAATTAATTGTTAATAACTCCTAATCCTCACTAATGCATAAATGACAAAATGTGTTTATGTGTATGGCCGCTTTCCAAGATCAATTATTGAAGGATTTTGATAAAAATTGGTATAGAGGACCTCGCAGGATGTGATTGTTACTAGAATACATTTTGTCTTGGAAAACTGATATTTTGAAGCTAATATTACAGGCTGGACCATAAGTAATGGTACACAGAGCAAGAGCGGATTTTTCTTATAAAAATAATGTTGATTTAGCTAAATTTACCTTATAACAAAAGTTGATAACAACCGAGATTCAGGATTACAAAGTTAAAAAAATCCAATTTTTTCGTATAACTATTGAACAAATTGCAATATAAGCAGCAGCTATCAAAAAAGATTTTTTAAGAAACCTACCATCGACTGGATTGTCTCCATGTTAGATGGTAGGAGGATCAAAGTAACTTTAGGCAGTGATTCAGTCACAGTGAGCGCAGCAAGGGGTTGTCCCCAAGGAGGTGTTTTATGTCCACTGCTGTGGTCCATCGTGGTTGATGACCTCCTAAATATATTGCATTTCTCAGGCGTTGAAGCAATAGGTTATGCAGATGATATTACTGTCATTATCAGGGGCAAAAAGGATAAAATCCTGTCGGATTTAATGCAAAGAGCCCTGAACACCATTAACAACTGGTTTTCAAACCAAGGGTTAAGTGTAAACCCAAATAAAACAATTATAATTCCTTTCACGAAGAGAAGGAAGCTAAATCTAACAGCTCCCACTATGAGTGGAGTTCAACTCAACTTCTCAAGTGAGACTAAATATCTAGGAATAGTTCTAGACCAAAAGCTCACCTGGAATCCTCATTTGACTAGAATAATCAAGCGAGCCACGATAGCATTCTGGACATGCCGCAGATTGTTCAGCAAAACCTGGGGTCTGAAACCGAAAATAATCTATTGGTCATATAGGATGATAATTACACCCCTGATCACATACGCTTCTTTAGTATGGTGATCAAAAATGATTAAAAAGAAAACAGAAAACTAACTGAACATAGTTCAAAGGTAGGCATGTCTGGGCATAACAGGCGCAATGAACACCTGCCCAACAGCAGCAATAGAGGCAATCTAGGTCTAACTCCTCTCCACCTTTTAGTGAAGAGGGAAGCGATCAAAGGAGCCTCAAGATTACTTCAATTAAAACAATTTAAAGAAAAATACTTTGCTGGTCGCATGGAAAACCTCAGGGAATGTAGCCCGGTGATTCTAGCAAAATCGGTTGATAACATGCAACCCAGGTACGAATTTGATCATTTCTTTGAGGAAGACTTAGATAGCCACACTGACGCTCCATCGGTACCTAAAGAAAAACACAAATTATCCATCTGGTTTACAGATGGATTATACAGCACATGAGACGGAAGTGGGAATTTATGGCCCTAAGTATAGGTTTTCTAAAGCCTTGGGAAAATACCCTGTCTTTCAAACTAAAATACACACAATAGAACTCTGCACCAACAAGTGTCTTCGAAGAAGCCTGAAAGAAACAAAGATCTACAATAACTCAGGCAGACAAGCAGCAATAAAGGCTCTCAGCAGCTGCCTTGTCAAATCCAAACTAGTTTGGGACTGTCAACAAACGTTAAAGCAACTGGCTAAACACAACAGGATCAGGCTTAGGTGGGTGCCAAGGCACAAAGGAATACAAGGAAATGAAGCTGCGGACCAACTCGCTAGAGAAGAATCTGCATCATCGTTCCTTGGACCTGAACCGGCTTTTGGTTTTTCTAAACGTCAAATCAACAATGAGGTCAAAAAATAGGAAACAAAGTCAAGAATCTCCCACTGGACGTTATATCCAGGACTACGGCAGGCGAAAAGATTCATATCTGGAACGCTTGAAAAGACAAAAGTCTACTTAGAACTCAGCAAATCCGAATTGAGGATCCCAACCGGCCTCTTAATAGGACATTGCCCTATGAGGTACCACCTCAAGAAAATGGGTCAGGCTGAAGCAGACCTATGTCGCTTTTGCGCAGAAGCTGCGGAGACTGCAGAACATGTGCTATGCAAGTGCGATGCGCTTGCACGCAAAAGGCACGTCCAACTTGGATGGGCGTCCTTAGACCCCTTAGATGTGGAAAGACTCAATCCCAGGTCCATAATAAATTTCTACAAGAGTTTGAACCTGGGAACTACATAGATCAGGGTATGCAGAAAAGATCTCCTTAGGTCGAGGTGCGGGGTGGACGAAAAGAAACACGAAACGACGATATATAATCTAATCTAATCTAAAATATAGGCACGAATTTTGGCACAAGGGGGTTTCCCAAGTTGACAAACTCTAATTTGCAATTTGCTAACATATTACCAATAGCTGATAGAGGGCGCTGCCTGTGCTATTCTGCATGACTCTAAATCAGCATAACTTTTTTGTGTACTACGTACGAGTATATTTATTTTAAATAGGTAGCTTTATTTCCTTATATTTTTTACGAAATAAAAGCTTACTTTCTGAAAGTTGTTACGAACAACCGTTTCCAAGACATTTGCCTTTAAAATTTGAAGTGCATTCGTTTTAAACTCCTTAAGATATTGAATTTTTGAAGTAGGCTTGAAGAGAATATAATAAAAAGACAGTTTACAAAATAACTTATGTAAAATTTTCTTTGCTGGTAAAAGTATTACCTAAATTTTGAAAATCTCAAGAAAATGCAAAAAATTAAAACACACTGTATTTTCTAACATTGGGATGTGAGATGATCTTTGAGTCTGCACAAGAAAATTTTAATGATCTGGGTGGTCAAAACAGATGTTTGGATATGATTGCCAATAAGATTTACAATCCCTTTATATGACACAGATCATTTCTCGTATATTTATTTTTTAAAATAAATTTTATTTTGGTATTTTGTTTAAATTTGCCTTAGAAATTAAAAACAATATGTGTAATAATAATGTAAGTAGAATAATATTTGATATAAACTATTTTAAAGTCAGTTTTATTCCTTTTATTTTAAAACATTTTACAAAGATTCACATTTACGACTTGAAATAAAAGTACAGCAAACTTTGAAGGCAAATGTCTTGAAAACGATTGCTTCTATCAACATTCAGAAGGTATATCTTTTTACGTAAGAAATGAAGATAAATAAAAGTATCTATCTGAAATAAGTGTGGAGATACATGTGATCTTTTAGAATAATACAGCGTAGCCCAGGTGGCGCCCCTTATGAGTTACTGGCAATCTATTGGCAAATTAGAATCTTTCGACCAAAAACCTTCCTATGCCAAATTTTTTATCTATACTAAAATGTGTTCATCAATTATGTAAAAAAAATCAAAATTTCTTTACAACTTTTTTACTCTGTATCTTGGTTAATATCAACTTTTGATACAAGGTAAATATAGCTAAATCACATTATTTTTATACAAAAAATCCATCCTTGTTTTATGTACCATTACTTATGGTCCAGCCTGTATATCTATCCAGAAAGAGTAAATAACCTTTTTTCATATTCTAAGTAAATGATCTGACGGGGTACAAACTTATCCCAACTTTGCATAAGTTAGACTCGCTAAGAAGCTAAATATGCACATGAATGTATCAACAAATTTAATAAAATATCATTCTCAAATCTGCAGGAACCGTTTCAAATTGTACATTAAATTTTATTACATTTATTCAAACTAATTGTCTAAATGAGAAAGCATATTTTGACAGTACTATCTATTTAACTTACAACAACCTACTATACCTGATTGTTATTTAAAACGAGAGATACATTGAAACCTTAAAACAAAACAAATGATACTTACAATACGATACAACTTAACAAAACTCTCTAATTTTGGACACTTTTTCCGTTAAGTCCTATAAAGGTAATTCCTTAGATGAAGTTGGTAATAGCTGGTATTTAATATGATCCGAAATTAAATAATCTGGCTTGAATGCTTCGTTATTTATTGTTTGAAGCTCTTCATTGCTAGACCAGTTCACTAATAATTTTTATGCACTTATGGATGATGTACTTTTTAAAATACCTGTTTTATTTTTTTTTTAAATCTATTGATCAAAGAAATAAAAATAGTGAGATGTAAATATTTTCATACTAGTTTCAAGTGTGTGGGTATATAAATAAATCTACAGGGAAATAATGCGCGAAAATATCTTGCCCATTAGTTACGCGATATTTTTTCATGCCAATCTGCTTCATAATAAGTAGGTGTGGTTATTACATAATAAGCGCCTCTGTCGAGCTATGAAATTGTAGTCTAATAGAGTAGCTTGTTGTGAACTCAAGAGCGTTGATGTCAGTTTAATTGCCCCTCTTTTAAAAATCTGAAAAACATTTTTTTCCGTCATTGGCGTGTTCTCTATGAAAGCTAGAAAAGTCATCTTCATTTCAAAATATAATCTAGAAAATTTAATTTTTCTAGAAATTTGAAGTTTTGAAAGTAAAACGATTCTTTTTTATTTCTTCTGGATTTTTGGATCTTTTTCTTCAAATCCTTAGCATTAACCTCCCAACATCGATTTTTTCTTGAAATCAAGATTTTCTTTAAACTTCTGCTAAAATTTTGATATTTCGAATTTGTTCCAGAAATTTAGTTTTAAAGTCAACATTTCCAGGAAAAGGTAGAATTTTCTACGGTTTAAATTTGAAATATCTTGAAGTTAAATCCAAAATTTCTAGAATAAACCTGAAACATTTCCCCAAAATTCCTAATTCAGATCTCCTGTTTTACGTGTCAATCGTAATTTAGATTTTTTTAAAAAAATTCCAGTTCTTTCTGTAAATTAAGACTCTTATTGATTGAATTAATAGTACATAAAATTGACAATATTGTTGTCCAAGATTTGTATTTAAATTTTTGAAGATAATCAAAGACCAGTCCGTTCCACCAAGACAATATACTGAAACATTTTTTGAGATACCGAGTCATTGAAAAATAATGCCTAGATTTTAAAAAGATGTAGTATCGAAACGTTTTATGTTAAATGAGACATTTGTTTACAGGATGGCAACGGGTGAACGCAAGTTTAATAAAATAGAGGCCAACCTAATTTTCTACAGAGAGTGGTACTCAGTGATGAGCTGCGTTTCACATAAATGAATGTGTAAATCGTCAGAATTTCCGTGCATGGAGATCGCAACAGCCTAACGAAATTCACGAGTATGTTCGTGATTCTCCCAAACTCAATGTGTGGTGCAAGTTATTTCATGACCAAGTCAATGGACCTTTCTTTTTTGCAGAAAAAACCATTACAGGCCTCGCATAACTGGACACGCTTGAACTGTCTGTGTTCCCGCTATTAGACAACGGCGAACAACAGGCTGGACACACAACAAATCATTTTTATGCAAGATGGGACTCCACCTCACTACCTTCGCGATGTACGCGATACCCTCAACGCATGCTTTCCAAACGGTTGGATTGGTAGAGCCGCCCATATTTCCTGGCCTCCTAGAACATCTGACCTTACTTTCTGGATTTCTTTTTCTGCGGGTACATAAAAAACATGTGTGTGCATGTACGCAACAACGATTTGCAATTCGGACAATCTTCGGGAGCGAATTTCTGCCCCATCCCAAATGTTAAGCCAGATATGATTTTGATGGAACGGACTGGTCCTTGCTTATGTTTAAAAATTGAGATACAAATCTTGTCCTCTGAAACCAAGAAAGATTAAAAAACAACAAAGGTTGCTCTAAAGCTTTTCGATAGCCAAGCTTTCATCTCCGGAGAGATATTAACAACTAATTCTAAAATTAACCCTTCTATACTAAGAATATTCACTTAGTGCATGATCGACCACACCCGAACACGCATGCGCATCTAATCATACACGTCGTAGTGTCACAATCCCTTATCTATCAATCTATTTTTAACAGAGATGAGTAGTTCAAAGGCCTAGCGCGACCATTCATAAAGTTGTCTCCAGCCTTATGGATGGCTAAGCTTTCACAAGCATTTAACATAGAATTCTTATTTACTACTCTTAACAGTTTAATATTATTATCTATCCTATGATCTAATCCAAAAGCATGTCGAGCCACACTTGACTTCTCAGTTCTTCCGTACCTCAAATGAGCCAAATGCTCCTTCGGTTTGATTTTAACAGATCGTCTAGTCTGCCTGACATACTTTTGATTACAATCTTTACAGGAAATTTGGTAAATATCGGACTTGTCCGTTTGCTCTACTTTTTCTTTTAAACTACCTAAAAGCGAACCTAATTTGCCATTAGAACTGTAAACAACCCGGAAGCCTTGTTTTCGTAAAATTCCACCTAAACCATGCGTAAGCGAGAGTTCAAATGGAAGTGAGACGAGCTTTAAGTTTTTGTTTTCGTCAGCTCGGAAAGTCGTCGAAGGCTTTCCGAGCTGACGAAAACAAAAACTGAAAGATTGTCCTGAAAAGTACGTCGATCATACTAGACGATCTCTTAAAATCCGATTGAAGGAGCATTTGTCTCATTTGAGGTAGGGAAGAACTGAGAACTCAAGTGTGGCTCGACATGATTTGAATTAGATCATAGGATAGATAACAATATTAAACTGTTAAGAGCAGTAAATAAGAATTCTATGTCAAATGCCTGTGAAAGCTTAACCATCCATAAGGCTGGAGACAACCTTTTCAATGGTTGCGCTGGGCCTTTAGGCCATTCATCTCTGTTAAAAATAGTTAAAGTTGATAGATAAGGAATTGTGACACTACGACGTGTATGATTAGATGCGCATGCGCGTTCGGATGAGGTCGATCATGCACGAGGTGAATATTCTTAGCATATAAGGGTTAATTTTAGGAATAGGTATTAGTATCTCTCTGAAGATGATAGCTTGGCTATCGAAACGCGTTAGAGCAACCTCTGTTGTGTTTTTTAATCTTTCTTGTTTTCAAGATTTGTATTTCAATTTTTTCTCGATATGACTGAACGTGCATGGCAAGAAGTTGACTACCGATTTGACGTCTGCAGAGCAACGCACGTTGCGCACATTGCAACTTACTAACGACTTAAAACAAAATTAATTGTTTTCCGCACATTGTAACACTAAAACCATTAAATTATATTTAATGTCTTGTTGTGACACTTATTTAAAATCGAGGCTTTATTTTTCGATGACCCTGTACCTATAACTACGTGATATACGGTAAATCTGGGGATGGTGCCCATAGAGAAGAGATGACCCAGGGCACTAATTTCCCTTATTTTTTGTATTGGACGTTTTAATTAATATGACATAAATTACTCGTCTCAAAGAGCAACTCGCCAAGTTTTTCTCTTGTAAAGTGCTATTAACCGTTACTTATTTTTGATACATGTTTTTTGTCACATGCTCTTGTTGATTATTTTTAATCTTTTGAGTTCTAGGTAATTGACGGTTATAAATAAGTTGGTAGATATTTCTTATAATTGCCTTAGTGTGCAATGACGTCCATGATGATTTCATGAAATTTAAATACGTAGGATCTGAATTACTGTTATGGTCATCCCACCTTTATAAAAAGGAGAGATGTCACATTTTTTTTTCTATAAGTGATGGCCATAGTAGGGAATGTTGTATTTTGTTTCAGATTCAAAACGCTTACAAAAAAAGTTCTTTAGAGAGGAAGACGAGTTGAGAGATGCTTGGAACCTAGTTAAAAATAACGAAATGTCCATACGTAATGCCACAAGGAGTTTTAACATACCGAGAAAAACATTAGAATAGAAAAGACCGAAAAGAAACTATGACAAAAACCGTACGCTTGGTTCGAGTTTCATATTTGGCTACACTAATTTATTACCAGGCATACTGATATTCACGTGGAAAGGTAGAGTTGTAATACTCATTTCGTCAAATAATAGCAAAAAAAAGTCCAGTGTTGCAACGTAGTATTTGAGAAAAGAACGAACTCTCATACTAGCAAGAAATGTTTTACTGTGGATAAGATTGGGCTAGAGCTTTGTAATGGCTTCAAAAAACTCATTAATTTTATTTGTGGCTTCAGTTTATCAAAGAATAAAGAAGCAGCTTTTTGTCCTAAAAAGGTCAACAGAGAAATAATTTTTCTTTTATGAAAGTAATTTTTTGTTTCCAAACAAATTACATGGCTTTTTTATGCTAACTTGAAATATAAACTTGTTTATTTTGCTCTAAAATTATTTTTTTATTCACTCTCCTAGATATACTTAGAAGAGATGACCCAATTTTATTTTTTGGTCCCCGTGATAAATATTGATTAAATGAATAATTGTTTCATTAAAGATGTTAGGTATTTAGTATACCACACCCAAATATACATTTAAATAAAATCGTACTTAATTATTTAAGAAGTTAGAGAGCACTAAAACAAATATGGCTATCTGCCCTAGATTTACCCCAAGATCGAAACCAGTCTTTGGTTTTTCAACTATAAATTTAATAAATGTTCAAAATTATTGGTCTATCCATTATAACCAAGATGCACTTTTTTTCTAATTTTATCAAAACCAAATACTAATGGAGTTACAGAAATAGTAGAAAATCGTTACTTATGTAGAGACAGATCCATAATGCTACTTAAAAATTGATTTCGATGATTGGTATACCCCGCTTCATCTCTTCATCCTTCAATGTGGGCCGGGAAAGCTAAAAGGCTGAAAACCCCTGCTGTAAATAGAAACATGTCCGGGCAATTAGAAAATTGCTGTGGGGGTTTTCGTTGTGTTTATTGTTCACTCAGTTTCGGAATTATAACATTGAACAATTCCACGAAGTAAGAGCGCAAAACACCAACAATGTGTTTGTTTAAAGGAACAAAAACATATCCGTAAGCGATGTTATTGAAGAGTCAAGAACAATTGCGGATGACATTGATTCCGACCCTCATTTCCTACTTTCAATAAAAAGGATCCCAGCTAAAAAAGAAACCATTCTACTATGAATACAAAGATGAATCGTTGAGAGGTCCAAGTGATGTGCCCAAAATCAACGTATATTTTGTATTAACATACTACATTTCGACTCTAAAGTGGTAAGAGTTACAAATTTGAACCTAAGGTCAAACTTTAAACTTTAATTTTCAACTGCATTTTCGATATTTTGAGTGTGACATCAATATGTGAGATTAAAGCTGAAGGTTTAATTTTAGATTTATATTTATGTTTTATTGACTTTTCCTCGCCAGTTACTCCTTTCACAATTCTAGATTTGCAGTAACCTTAGGATTGGCAATATCTTATAGATTGGCCCAAATATCGATTGCGTTGGATCTTTGTCAATCGCTGTTTGTGACTCAACACTGAAAATACTTAAAACTATCTTAAGGTTTGAACGATGTAAAACTAAATAACAACAAGATTAATCCAAAGTTTTAACGTGTCGGGCAGTATTATTCTCTGCCCGTCGTCAGAAAATCGATATTAATTTCTTTTTCTCTACAATTTAGTGTGTCCTGTCAGAAAAAAAAAGGTTTCTGTAAATCTAGAATTGTGGAAGGAGTAACTGGCGAAGAAAAAGCCAATTAAACATGAATGAAAATTCGCACAGAATATCTGGAGAATATTGTTGCGTGTTACCGGTTCGATAATTAAAACTTCGTGAATTGTAAAAACTTCATTTCGGAACTATCTGAACTATCTAACTAACTTGACTAACTTAAGGGAAAGACGACCGCGTATTTATACCGTTCCGGTTTCTAGAACGGATCTTCGTACAGATCGCTCGCGCGCTCGCGGAAAAGTCTAGAACGCCTGTCTTCCATATGAATTATTTGCGAGCCGCTTCCCATTAACAAATGTTTCCAGAGAGTTCCTTACAATACACAATTACTAATAAAAATTTTACAACTTCTATCCTAAGCAAATTGTTTACACTCTCTTATGTTTGGTGGACCGAACTGGTCCTTGGTTATCTTCAAAAATTGAAATACAGAACTTGTCCCTCGAAACCAATAAAAATTAAAAAACACAACAAACGTTGCTCTAGAGCTCTAGCGCAACGTTTGTGGTGTTTTTTAATCTTTCTTGGTTTCAGGGGACAAGTTCTGTATTTTAATTTACACTCTCTTACAACAAATGTGTATTCCCTAACATCTGGAAATCTGCTAGGGTGCAGCCTGTCCCTAAAAAGGAAAAAAGGAATCTGGCTAACAACTATCGCCCTATATCTTTGTTACCCGTTATATCTAAAGTGATGGAAAAGGTTATCAACATCGAGATTCTGAAATATCCGGAGGAAAATAGAATCATCTCCGTAAGGCAATACGGTTTTAGACAACAACGTTCCACTTGCGAGCTACTGGCATATGTTACTCATATCTGTAACTCAGCTATGGAAAAACATGGTGAGGCTAGGATTGTGGCATTGGATATCTCAAAGGCTTTCGGCGGAGTCTGGCACTGACCTCTTCTCGCCAAATTAACATCTTATGGTCTTTCTCCTGAACTCTGTCATTTGATATCCAATTTTCTCGCTAACAGATCTCTTCAGGTCGTCGTCGATGGCATCTCATCCAAGATATTTGACATTAACGCAGGGATGCCTCAGGGGCCTGTTCTGTCTCCTACTCTATTTCTGTTACACATAAACCATCTCTTAGCTTCAACTTTTAATCCTATATGCAGCTACGCAGATGATAGTAAACTTGTGTCATCTTTTTTCTTCGACAAACCATTATCTATCGCTGCTTTAGATCGACTAGCAGATACAGACGATCAATCGGGATCTCGAGATTATTCTGGAATGGGGTAAGAACAATTTGGTCGACTTCAACGCATGAAAAACTCAGGCTGCGGTTTTCTCTAAGAAAACATCAAGGGATAATGCAACAAATATACTAATGAACGGTAAAATCCTTCCGATGGGATCTAATCTATCTATCTTAGGAGTGAATGAAAGCACTAACTTCTCTTGGGCTAGGCTTTCTTTTTAGAGCTAAAAAGTACTTTACATCTCATCAGCTAATAACACTATACAAAGCTCAAGTTAGGCCAACACTAGAATACTGTTTTCATTTTTGAAGTTCGGCCCCAAAACACACTTTAGCTCTCTTGGATTCAATTTAAAGAAGAGCGATTCACCTAATTAATGACGAGAATCTGACCGATTCTCTGGAAACACTATAGCACAGGCGTATGGTTGGTGATTTGTCTCTTTTCTACAAGTACTATCATGGAAGATGCTCGCAGAAACTAATTAGGATTGATCCTCCCAAGAGCAAAATTCTTGAGGCATACCAGACAGTCGGAGACAGCAAATTCCTGTGAGGTCCAGCTTGACACAGTGAGGACTTCTTTCTACGGAAGACTCTTTTTCCTATAGAACTTCCAAGCTATGGAACTTTTTACTGAAAGAAATTTTTCCCAAAAACTACAACCTATCCTTATTTAAGAAGGCGGTTCATCGCCATCTATCCTCGTTTCCGCATCCTACTGGCAGTGTTTTGAAAGCATAATAGGGTTACCCTTTACGAGTGGATTAAACAAAAAAAAAACGACACTTCCTTACTATATCTAAAAACATTTTTATTAAATCTGGAGTCATTTGTTATTGTTTTATAATAGGTATGATCAATTTTGTCTCAGTTGATCTTAAACATTTTGAACAATTGAATATTCTTATACCATATATATTACTTCGCAAAGAAGATACAGAGGATATCTAAATTTGTAATTTTGACTTTTGTTATTACTTTTTTTAGCTCAAGATTTTTTCAATGCAAAGATAAAAATAAAAAAAAATGGATCCAAGAGCTTAAGAAACAGTCCAAATTTAAAGAATAAAAAGATGCTTTACAGTTAAACAACAAGTGGTTTAAACAATTTGAGAGGCATCTCCTGTTTTCCATTTCTCATCAGATTCACAAAACTCGAAACGTTTGTAATAATCTTCAGGAAATACCTCTTGAATTAGAGCCTCTTTGTACCATTTGCACCCATGTAATTTTAAAATGTCTTACTCGGTTTACGTCACAGGTATTAACTATCTCTTGTAGTTCAATATCTTTCGATTTTCATGCAAAAAACGCATCGTCAAAATAGTTGATTTTTATTATAAATGAATGAAAATGTATTTATTATAAATTTGCATTTCGGTTCGTTTTACTATTACTTAACAGTGTTTAGTTAAATTTTGTGCTGCCCAATTTTGAGACGTGGGGAATCTAGCGTGTGCATAGATCTTTTTCTGCAAAAATTGCTAATAGGAATTCTAAAGATTTTACTGCAAAAAACTATAACCTAGTTCTGGAGAAATATAAATATATTTGTTTTTCAAAAATACAATTCAGCTTTACAATCGGTCAGATCAACTATAAATAAAGATTTTGCAAAGTGTTCTTAAAACAAACTTTTTAAATCATATGTAGCGACAATAACGATGAATCAGCTACTGCTTATAAGGTTGTTGGACGACTTTGTGCAGAATGGAACCAACCCCAAAAGACAGTAATTGAGAAATCGATAGTTACAGTTTAATAATAATTTATCGGTTACCAATACATATAAATACATATTGACCAATAACATAGTTTGACTTAGGCCACGTAGCAATGATGTATTTACTTACACGTTATTAAAATACCTTTTCTACTGAAATTGTATGTTTTTATGAATTGGTTCCTTTTTGCAAAATTTAACTTCGTACATTTTTGTATAAAAGGGAGCCAATTTCGAGAAAAAGGCGAACATTTTTATAGTTATTCATGTAACGAGATTACTATGCTATTTGTAATAATCGAGGACGTTGCCAGGCGACGAGGCGTTCGCCGAGTCGTCTGGCCACGTAGGAGATTGTTTAAATCGCTGATAATCGAGTTGCATTCAAAGCTTTATCGTATCATTGTCAACGATGACATAAAAAAAATCAACAAACTCTTAAAATAAATTTTGTATTTAGGGTAACTGACCTATTATAATTGTAATTAACGTATTATGTGCTTATGTGCTACTAACAATAAGTTATTATGAAGCTGCTAAATATTATGAAGTTAATAATTACCAATAAAGATTTAATTTTAAGGACCCTTGAGTTTTAATGACACGATAAAAAACATAATATACATCGCATTTTGAGATAAAACTTGTAATTTCGAAGCTGTACGTAATTTCCGAAAAATTGTCTTTCTCAAAAAAGATGAATACAAAGAAAAATTGCGGCACTTCGAAGAAAAAACGATTTCTGAAATTTTCTTTCAAAAACAAAAATTTTAAAAATCAATTTAAAAAAGATGAATTTCGATAAGAAGTTCAAAATTTTTAGAAATGTTAAGTATCAAAATTTGAGATGAAAATTCAAAGTTTAAGAAAGCAACTTTTAAAAAAAGCCAAACTTTTATAATCCAGTTAAAACTATTGAAAATTCAGATCCTTAAAGATCGAACAATAAACCCAAAAAGAGAAAAAAGAAATTTCACCAAAAAAGAACGAAATTTGGGCAAAAACTTCGAAATCAAGAAAAAATTTGAAATTTTCCAGAGAAAGTCAATTTTACGAAGAAAAGTCTAAATGTAAAAAAATAATTTTAGAAACTAGTTGAAATTAATTAAAAAAAAAGACAAATCTCGAAGAAAAAGTGTAATTCTTGCACAGAAATCTAAAAAGTCGTTTTTCCTGAATATATGTATATGAAAGCGTTTACAGGACTTTGAGGACCATGCTTGATAATGCTCTTCCAATACTCTCTGTCTCCAGCTGCCATTCTCCAATTTCTAATACTTTTTGCTTTTAGGTCCTCCTGTATTGCGTCACGCCACCGTTTTCTTGGTTTTCCTTTTCTTCTTTTACCTTTTGGAATCGTCCAACCGTTAGTTCTTAACCAATCTGTGTTCCTCCATCCTTTCCAGATGTCCCAACCATTGTAATCGCCGCGCCCTCACGTACTGAGCTACGAACGGTTCTTCAAACATCTCGTATATTTCTCTATTTACACGTCTTGTCCAGATTTTCTCTACCTTCTTCCCTCCAAAAATTCTACGTAATATTTTCTTTTCCCAGATCAACACGTTTTCTTCAATTTTCTTGTTCGTAGTCCATGATTCACAACCTATACAGCATCGTAGGTCTCAGTATGGTATTATAAAGGCTAATTTAAGTCTTGTGGAAAATCTCTTTTGACTTTATTAATCTGTTTAGCCCACCCGCGCTCCTATTACTTTTCGCTATCCTAAGATTTACTTCCCGACTCTTCGTTACAGCGTTTATTTATTAGTACGCCTAGCATAACACTCCACTTCTTCGAATTCTAGGACGTGTTTTGACTTTCAAACCTTTTTTTCCAAACACTATGGCTTCTTTTTTTGAGATGTAGACAGTTATTCGAAATGACAACTTATTTCTAAAATTTCAAATTTATAATCCTGAAAATTTTCGAGTTTGAACAGGTGTAAATTTGTTAAGAATTAACATATCCCATTTTTTGTTCGGAAATTCAAAATTTCTAAAAAAGTTAATATTTTCAGAAATGTTTATTAATGAATTCGCTTATTTTTAAGTATAAACTTGGTCGTAATTAGACTTTTTCTAAAACTACTTTGTCCACTCTAAATGTAGACTTTTCTGGATATTTCGAATTAAAATTCCAAATTCAAAAAACTCAAGATTAAGTTTAGAATTTCGATATCTGACATTTTTCGCAAAAATTTTCGAATCGAAGTTTAAAAAAATATTAATTGGTTTGAAGTAAATACCAACATTTTAAATTCTAAAAAAGTAAAAGTATTAACGTACTTCGCATTTAACAGAAAATCTATTTCAAATTAAAAATTTCCAAAAAAGCTCGAAATTTTTAGATGAACTGTAAAACTTAAAAAAAAAAGATAAATAACTTCATAGCAAAAACTTTTTTTCGAAATTTAGAAGAATGAAATGCACTTCGACATTGCAAATTCAGGTAGTAACAATAATTCTAGAAAACACTAAAATTTTAAAATTACCCAAAATAAAAAACGTAGGAATTGAAGTTATAGCCAGTTAGAAAAAGAGTTGGACGCAAGAGGAAACTTGAACCTAAAAAACATCTAATTTTCCAGAATTTACGAAGAATATCCAAATTCCAAGTGTTCGAGTGCAAACTTTGAATTTGAGATAAAAGTTAAAATTACGAATTTAATCGAAATTTAAAAAAAAATAAAAAAAGAAGATTTTTCTCCAACTGACTTCAAACTATGCCCTTGAATAGAGCACTTTCTAGGACATTTCATACAAAAGTGCCGGTTATAGAATATAGTTCAAAGATAAATTTTAGAAAAGGAATATCTTTCGAGTAATTTTTTCATCAAATATTTTGGCAGAATATCAGAAGAGTTAAATTCTAGAATTGTTTTTAGTTTATTTTTTTATATTTTAGTATACTTGTATACAATAATAATATTAATAGTAAAGTAGTATTGAACCGTGGCTTGTTAGCTCTAACTTAAACGCAAACAAAGACTAGGTAGTTTTAGCAGAAGGATCGCAACCCCCACCCCCCTCGAAAAAAATCTTGGTTTCGGTCCTTGTCCAGCTCATTCAGCTGAATAGTTTTCGGTTAATAGATGGTGCTACGTTTTAAATGAGACCTGGTGCTTTTTTACAGCATAGATTATGATTTCTTTTAAACTATGTGCTAAAAATCTATTTTTTTAAAGAATTTGTGGCTTGGTCCTTTCCAGTGGCGGCTCGTAGCCTAAAACAATGGGGGTGCTGCGATAATGTTTAGCGTTTTAAAATTTTTAAGATTTTGACATTTTCAAAACGTTACTTTTGGAAAAGGTTTCTTTAAAAACTTGACAATAAAAAACTTTTGATAATGTCGTGTTTCTTAAAAGGTTGGATTGTTTTTCCAAATTTCGACTGTATTGCAAAATTTTGATTTTCTTTTTAATCTCGACCTATTTTATTATGAAGTATTAACTATTTTGAAAAACTGTGAAAACTCTTTTAAAAATTTCCGTATTTTCGTAAATATTTGGATTTTTCGATGTTCTGTCTTTCTTCTTGTAATCTTTTTTTAAATAATTATTACATATTTTTAAATTTTTACCATTTGAAAATTCCTACTTTTTATGAAAATGAAAATTTTTTTTCAAAACTGGACTTTTGACTTTTTAAATATTCAGCTTTCTTCTAAATTTCATCTTTGTTCACAATTTTTTTTTGAAAATTATAATTTTTTTATTGAATATTTTGATTTCTAATAATTTCGACTGGTTTTTATTTAAATGTTAAAATTTCGACTTTTTTTGCAAAGTTTTGATGATTTTTTGATTTTTTTTGTTGAAAATTTCGTTACTTTTAAAATTGTTATGTTGGTGACCTAAAATTTCAACTTTTTAAAAAAATGTTCCACTTTAATAAAATTTTAACTACCAAAAATTTAAACTTTTTCCAAAATTTTAATTCCTCAATATTTCGAGTTTTGAAAACCTCGATCTACCTGATAATATTCCGGTTTCGAAAAATTTGGTTTTTATTGAAAATTTGAGTCCAAATTTCCCAACTATTCAAAACATAAACTTTTTTAAAATTTCGATTTATTTCGTAAATTCGATAAAAATTCTTAAATCTGTTGCAAATTTTGATATTTTTTTAATTACGACTATAAATTTCGACCCTTTTCTTTTGAAAATTTCTTCGTTTGCAAAATTTTGACTTCTTTTGGAAATTTGAAAGATTTTGAAAATTGTTGCCTTGTCAACAAATTCCGACTTTCTTTATTAAAAATTTCAACCTTTCATAATAATTCATACTTTGTTGCAAATTTTAGCTTTTTTTAAATATTTGATTTTTTCACAATTGTAGTCATTTTCCAAAATTTAAAATTTTTGACAAACTCAAAAATTTTGACTATTTTTTCCACTATTGTCAAAATTTTGACATTTTTTGCAAACTGTCGATCCTTAATTTGAAAATTGTGATTCTTTTTAAGTCAGACTTTTCTTAAAATCTTTTTTGTTAAACTGTCAGTAAAAGTGACATTTTTAGTTCATCGATAAGTGAACTAAAAATTGTTCGTGGGGTTGCTCCACTCGCTACGCTCGTTCCGCAATACTCCCCACTCACAAAATAAAATGTCACTTTTAACACTTGTATCATAAATAACTATTATTGACACTTTCGACTAATATTTCGTAAAATGTCGATTCCATTTCAAAACTTGGATTTTTTTTTCAAAATTTCTACTCTTTTAAAAACTTGATCTCTTTTGAAAAAAGTTCTATTTTTTTTTAACATTTCCAATTAAGTCTTCGACGATTGTTTTCAAACTTGAACTATCGAAATTATCGACTTTTTTTCAAAACTTTACCTTTTCACAATTTCAACTTTTTCTACAATTATGAATTTTCTGATAATTTTGAATTCTATCCAATATTCAAAAATTTCAGCTTCTTTGAAAATTTAATTAAAAACTCTGCAATTTATTTTAAATGTCCATATTTTGCCAAAAATTCGTCTTTCATTCACATTCCCAAAATTATTCAAAATGTCGATCATTTTAAAAATTAAGTTTATTTATCGAAATCCTTGGTTTCTTTCGAAAATTTGTCTTTCTATGAAAATTTCAAAATATTTGCCTTTTTTTTAAATTCGCATTTTCTGATGTCTTTTGCTTTATTTTTTAAAAGTGGTAATATTTTTCTTTTTAAATTTACACATTTCAAGAAAAATTTTGAAATAACACTCGAATTGGAAAAAATTAATAACAACATTTTGTATTTTTAAAATTGGGCAAAGTTTTGAAACAAATTTCCAAAAAAAGTTGCATTTTATACACAAATAAATTGGCAAAATTTGAATTTTAATCAAAAAAAATTGACTTCAAGCTGGAATATTTGATTTTTGAAATTTCTCTCAAACTTTAAAATTACTAGAAAAAAATTAAATTAGAGCTGTAAATTGTAAATGAACTTTTTTCAACATTTTGATTAATTTTAATTTCGAAATTTTGAGGCTCTTCTAGAAATGTTGACTCATTTTCTCAAAAATTTCAATAGTTCCCACTTTAAAAGTAAAAATTATAAAAATATTTTTGACAATTAATTTATTGCAAACAAATTTTTTTATTTAATTCCTAAAATGTTTTTTTTTAAATATTGTTTACAGATAACTTTTTCTAGAAATGTGATCCGAGTTCTCTTGAAAATTTGAGTTCAATCTTTAAATTTGGTTTTTTTTTATCAAAATTTAAATTCTAAATTTAAACTTGGGAATTTCAAGAATAAATTTAACATTTTTAGGAAAATTGGAAATTCCGATTCTCTCGAATTCTCTTTTGTCCTACAGCAGTAACAATTTTTTAGAGAAATATCAAATTGTAAAAAGGGTTGAAATGTACAAGGTTCGTTTTTTCTTGAAATTTTAATTTTTTCCACAGTTTTCTTATTTTTATGAAATTTGAAGTTTATTTTCCCCAAATTTATACCTATTAATTTTCAGTTTTTTATCAAAATTACAAAATAAAATGACTTAAAATATCAAAATTTTGTCAAAACATTTTTTAATTTCCAAAACAAATTAGAGAGAAATCGAAATTTCTACAAGAAAAGATATTTTAAACAAAAAATCTCCAGGGAAAGTCGAAATTTTAAAAAAATTCTTTTTATAAAATTTTTCGAAAAAAACAGAACAGAAGAAAAAAGCAAAATTTCTTAGAGAAAAAATCAAAATTTGAAAAAAAAAATTTAAAATATCTTTGCAAAAAAGTCAAAATTTTTTGTTTTTTACAAAATGTTAAAATTTTTATAGAGCTTTCCCGGTTTTTTCCCAAAATTTGTTGTCAAAACTAGAAAATGAAATGAACTTTAAATTGTTAAAGTGTCGTGAAAAAACTTGACATTTTTGAAGCCTTCTAGAAGAAATTTTAAGAACGATACTTTCAGGAAAAATGGAAATTTAATTTCTAAAATGTTTTTTTTAAACAAATATTGTTCCCAGAAAACAACTTTTTCTAAAAATGTGGTCTGCGTTCTCTTGAAAATTTGAGTTTAATCTTTAAATTTCGTTTTTTTTTATCGAAATTTAAATTCTAAATTCGAACTTGGGAATTTCAAGAATGAATTTAACCTTTTTAGGAAAATTGAAAATTCCGATTTTTTCGAATTCTCTTTGGCCCTACAGCAGTAGCAATTTTTTAGAGAAATATCAAATTGTAAGAAGGGCTGAAATGTACAAGGTTCATTTTTTCTTGAAATTTTAATTTTTCCCAAAGTTTTCTTATTTTTATGCAAACTTGAAGTTTATTTTCCCTAAATTCATACCTAATAATTTTCAATTTTTCATAAAAATTACAAAATAAAATGACTTTTAAAATATCAAAATGTTGTTAAAACATTTTTTAATTTCCAAAACAAATTAGAGAGAAATCGAAATTTTTAGAAGAAAAGATATTTTAAAGAAAAAGTCTTCAGGGAAAGTCGAAATTTCAAAAAAATTCTTTGTATAAAATGTTTGGAGAAAAACACTTTCATAAGAAGAAAAAAGCGAAATTTCTTAGAGAAAAAATCCAAATTTTAAAAAAATTTGAAATATCTTTGCAAAAAAGTCGAAATTTTTTATTTTTTACAAAATGTTAAAATTTTTATAGAGCTTTCGGGGTTTTTTTCCAAACATTTGTTGTCAAAACTACAAAATGAAATGAACTTTAAATTGTTAAAGTGTCGTGAAAAAACTTGAGATTTTTGAAGCATTCTAGCAGAAATTTTAATAACGACACTTTCAGGAAAAACGAAAATTTAGAGAAAATTTCTTATTATAAAATTTTTAGGAAAAATAAAAACTTTGCAGAAAAAATCAAAATTTCCTAAAGAAATCGAAATATCTGAAAAAAATTTAACATTTTTATACGAAATGAGATTTGAGGTAAAAATTTGAAGATACCGTATTAACCTATTTTTTAGAGAAATAGTAAAATGAGAGATGAGTTGGGTTTAGATTTTTTCTTAAAATTGTAATTATTTTCCTAAAATGCTGACATTTTCAAAGAAATTTGAGTTTTTTTTTAATTTTAATTCCTGCTCGAAATATTGATTTTTTTCCTAAAACTTTTACAACAGTTAGTTTATGAAAATGTGATATTGATTAAAATTAAAAATAAAATAGGGTTTTGAATGTCGTAACTTCGTGAAAGAAACCTAAAATATCCTTAAAAACAAAACAGAGAAAACTTAAAATTTCTACAACAAATTGTGTAATAAAAAGTGTTTAGAAAATCTTGAGAGAAAACTCGTAACCGAAATTGGGGGTGCTGCAGTTCCACAGTGCCTATACGCCAGCCGCCACTGGTCCTTTCATCAAAAAGCTGCGCAATTAGCTGCTTTCCTACGAAAACATTATCCTTCCCAATTTTCCAATTTAGTTTCTCTGACAATGCCTTCCTTTACGAGCTAAATACGTATCAGGCAGGATAAAATAAAATTTGTGTAGACGTGAGCGTATTTACGATCTGTGTTAATCCATTTATGTCTCCCGGTAAGAACTTCTTTCATTAATTTATCACTTTTAAACTCAACATTGTCGAGGTCTTTTCAATAGGACATAGATTAATTCACATCAATCCACCAACATTAACTGGCAAGATCGATCAAAAAACCCAAAACGTTGCTAACAAGGAAAGGTCGCGAAGTGTCCGGCGCCGATTTTGCTAATTTTTGGATATGTTTTAAAAAACCAAAATCTAAGAGACACGTATTTTTTTTATCGGCTGATAAACGGTTTTAAGGGTAGTTTTACCCCCTCAAAGTTGAGGCAAAAAATGCAAATTTTGCTGTTTCTCGAATACCACAAATGATATTCGAGTCGTTTCTTTTTCCAAAAGTTTTGCTTTGACGAGAAATAAAAGAAAAAAAATTTTTCAAAATGTTCCCACCCCCCTCATGGGGGCAAACTACCCCATTTAGAAGTTTTTTAATCATAAAAATGGTAATTACGTCAGCAAAATTTTGAAAAAAATATATGTTATTTTATATACCAAAACTAATTTTACCTGTTTTTGGATTTTGTCGAAAAAAATTTTTTTGGGGGGTAAACACCACTTATACGAATACGTATATGATAGGATGTATTTTTGTGATTTTTGTTTTCCTTTTTTTCTGAAGCGATTTATTTCGACGAGAAACTAAAAAAATAATTTTTTAAGATTTTTTCGGTGACCCCCCATCCCCACCCTCCACCCTTCCCTTAGAGGAGGCTGAGCTACCTACTTAAAAAATTGGAAAATTCGAGATTATTATGATCCCTCTACTATCTATATACACCAAAAAAAAGTTTACCAAATTTTTATTACCCCTTATGAAATTTTTAATTAACAAGAAAATAGTCATTATAGCAGCTAAATTTTGAAAAATAAATGTTATTTTATACATCAAAATTAATTTTACTTTTATTTGGGTTTTGGTGAAGGAAAATATTTTAGGGGTAAACACTCTTTAGGTCAAACACGTATATAATAGGATGTATTTCTATGATTTTTAATTCGTTTTTTATCTGAAATGAAGTATTTCAACGAGGTATTAGAAAATTAATTTTTTTGAACTTTTCCAGTCACCTCTCTTCCCCTCTCTCCACCTTATCTTACCAGAGGGTGAGTCATCTACTTAAAAAATCGCAAAATTCGAGATCATTACGATCTCTTTTTATACACCGAAAAGAATTCTAAACTTTTGCACCTTCGTAAGGGGGTAAACTACTCCTTTCTGAGGTTTTTAAGTATTCAAAAAATTGTCATTATAACACCAAAATTTTGAAAGAAGAAAAACGCTATATTTTATATACCAAAACTTATTTTATTGAATTTTTTTGGGGTTTGTCGAAGAAAAATGTTTGAGGGTAAACACGCTTTAGAGCAAATACGTATATAAAATATCTATATAAAAACTGCGGGCAGTTGTCTGAACTTTATAAAAATTTAGACGTTTTGTATATTAGATATACCTACACGAGAAATATGGGAATTTACCAAAACATTTAAGTGTATATTATTATGGCGGTAAAGATATTCGTTTCTTTTTTTCCTGGAACGAAATATTTCAACAAGAAACAATAAAAATAATTTTTCCGAATTTTTCCAACCACACCTCGCGTCCTATTTCTATCAGAAGGATAAGTCACCTGGGATGGGAAATGCAAAAATTTAAAACCTTTCTAAACTCTGTTTTGTGGTATCTAGAGAAAGCAATGATCTCGAATTTTCAGTTTTTCAAGCAGATAGCTAACTGGCTCATTCTACTGGTATACCAACACGAAGGGTGGGAACGGTAGAACCCAAATTCAAAAATAATATTTTTCTGCCCTCTTTAAAATACTTCGTTTCAAAAATAACGAACCGAAAATTATACAAATATATCTCGTATTATATATAAATATTTGTGTTAAAGGGTGTTCACCCCCAAAATATTTTCCTTCACCCAAACCCAAATACAGGTAAAATTATTTTGATGTATAAAATAACATTTACTTTTCAAAATTGAGCTGATATAATGACTATTTCCTTGTTAATTAAAAATTTCATAAGGGGGTAATTTACTCCTATCAGGAGGGATGGGGGTAAAAAAATTTGGTAAACTTTTTTTAGGTGTATATAGATAGTAGATGGATCATAATAATCTCGAATTTTCCGGTTTTTTAAGTAGGTAGCTCAGCCTCCTATAAGGGAAGGGTGGAGGGAGGGGAGGAGGGGTGACTGAAAAATTCCTAAAAAATTATTTTGTTAGTTTCTCGTCGAAATACTTCGCTTCAGAAAAAAAAATAAAACAAAAATCATAAAAATACATCCTATCATATACGTATTCGTGTAAGTGGTGTTTACCCCCAAAAATTTTTTTTTCGACAAAATCCAAAAACAGGTCAAATTAGTTTTAGTGCTGACGTAATTACCATTTTTATGATTAAAAAACTTCTAAATGGGGTAGTTTACCTTCATGAGGGGGGGAAAAGAAATTTTGAAATTTTTTTTTCTTTTATTTCTCGTTAAAACAAAACTTTTGAAAAAAGAAACGACTCGAATATCATTTTTGGTATGTGAGAAACAGCAAAATCTGCATTTTTTGCCCCAACTTTGAGGGGGTAAAACTACCCTTAAAACCGTTTATCAGCCGATAAAAAAAAATACGCGTCTCTTAGATTTTGGTCCTCTAAAACATATCCAAAAATTAGCAAAATCGGCGCCGGACACTTCGCGACCTTTCCTTGTAAGTAAAATGTACTGAAATGTACGATGAAGTTCCCATTATGGACCCCACAACCGTTTTATAAACGCTAAGTTAATTCACCGATATGCGATTTTTAAACTTTATGAAAATTGTATTGCATTGAATCAGATACCTTGATTTTTAAAATTATTTAATATTTGTTAAATATCTTTTAAATGACAAGATATAAAAAATTGATATTTGTACGCATGTGTAATTTGATATATTCTTTAAGAATAGTCGGGAAAAAAATAGGGTTGCTATTTATAAACATTGTCGATCACGTCATATCTTAAATTTGGGACATTCTGTATAAAATTTTCCTACATCAAAAAGAACGCAAATTAAAATATTAATCCACGTGTCCGACCATATTTCCGAAAAAAAACTGTCTTTGATTCACTGAATTTATTCCAAGTTACAGACTACCACTGTATTTGACCCAGATATGCCTATTGTACTTTTAAAGGTCTAGTAAAGGATTACCAAGAATTTACTATAAATATTATGCCTCCCATCAATGCAAATGACGACTTCACCGACGAAGATAGATTTCGGTGACGAAAATACTATGTCAATAAATAATCTGCCATAAAGGCAACTAATGGCAGAAGCTAAAATAAACATATCATCTGGTAATGACGAGGACGAGGAAGACAACATATCCCTGGTAATTTTACAACTTGAATGGAAGAGTTCTTCTAAAAAATATGATTGGAAAAATAATGGCTTGGCATCACCAGAGGAAGAAGGACCTCCAATTTCTACAGCTCCAAATAATAATTCTCCAGTAGAATTATTTCACTGTTTCATGGATCAAGAAATATTAGACATGTGAAAGTGATAAGAGGTCATTTTTTTGGCATACTTTTACTGAGTGGTTATGTACCATTACCACGAAGACAAATGTTCTGGGAAAATAGTAAAGACACACACACAATTCTATTGTAATTATTGCCTTGTCTAGGGACAGATTTGAATTTATGGCGAATTTGCATTGTTGTAATAACGATACATTGGACAGGACAGATCGTTCTGCAAAAACTAGAACACTCTTTGATACAATTCAAAAACCATAGAATGTTTTTTTTGTTTTTTTTTTATATTTATATGATGCTCATATTATCCAGGGTGACTACATTATTTTCAAATTTACAAACTTTATAATTTGGCCATTTTGTTACCTTATATGCCTATTGTTCTTTTAAAATAACACCGTACTTGAAGCATTAAGAAGTTTTGCGAAGCAAAATTTTCAATGGGATGTTATTGTATGACACAATTTCGGTACTATTTTATCAAAATGCCGCAAAAAATAGAAAATAAAAAATTCAGGCATATCTGGGTTAATATCAAACTTGTGAGGCAGAGTTTCCCAAATAGTGAGTCGCGACTTGGTACCGAGATATAAAAATAAAATACCGGATCGCAGAATCATTTCCATATTGTTCAATCATACTCATGAAATATGTGAAAACAAGAGATAAAATTTCTAGTGCCTTTTGGAACCCTTTATATGTGAAGCAAGAACATTTTAAATAAATAAGATTAGCTTTTTTCAAAATTGTTGTTAATAAATTTGGATTTTTTTAGAATTTTTTCTCAGAAAATGTTTATACCCTTAAAATTATAGTTTGTCCTTCTCTATATTTAAATTTTTACACCTTGATGACGTACCACACTATTTCATGCTTTGGTTTAAAGCTTTTCAAGCTATGACGAAATCATCTTTTTTTAATTTTCATTATTTTTTATTTTGTTTGTTTTATTTTTAAAATGGTTTTTTTCTAAATTTAGATTTTTTTGTTGAAAATTTCTACTTTTTTTACATAATTGAAATTTTTGTAAAAATTCATTTTTCTTCTTTTTCTGAACCTTTCGACTTTTTTTGAATATTTTGACTTTTTTTTTGAAAATTTCGATCGACTGCAAAACTGAACCTTTTTTCAAAATTGTTAATTTTTTAATTTTAATTCTGACTCACTAAAATCTCTAACTTTTTAAAAACTTCGGCCGTGTAAAAATATCCAAGTTTTTTGAAAAATTTCGCTTTTTAAAAATTCATTTAAAAAAAATGACTTTTTAGAAAATTTTCACATGTTGCTGGTTTTCTATTAAAAATGTGGATCTTTTTTGAAACTTTGACTAATAAAATTTCCTTTATTTTTTAATTTTGAACTTTTAAAAGTTCCATTTTTTTCAGTATGTTAGTTCCTTTTCAAAACTTCACTTATTTTGAAAATTTCTATACTTACTTCAAAATGTCGACGCAATTTGTTGGTCTACTTTAAAAATGTTTATCCTCTTCAAAATTTCGGGTTTTTTGGAAAATTTTATTTTATTTATTTTAAAAATTTCGACACAACTTTGACTTTTTCTTAAAGTTTTCACTTTATTTTTAAAAAATTCGACTTATTTTCTAAATTTCATATCTTGCGTTGAAATTTTAACTTTGTAGCTTTTGAAACCTTTTGGAAATTTTTCTAATAATAATGTTCACATTTTTCAAAAGGTGGTCTTTTTTAAAATAATTTTATTTTTCTCGAAATAATGACTCGCTAATACTATTATTACTCTTTTCTGAAGAATTCAAATTTTATGAAAATTACGACTTTTTAAGAATTTCGACTTTCTGAAAACTTGGACCTTTTGAAATTTTGACATTTCAAATTCTGCATTATTTCTATATTTTGACTTTTTTCCGTCGACGGAAGTCCTCGATATCGACTTATTAAAAAAATAGACATTCGAAATTTCCACTTTTTGCAAGTTCTCATTATTATCAACATTTCGACTTTTTCTCAAAATTGTGACTTTAAATTTTCTACTTTTTCTTAACATTTTTTATAAATTTAACTTAAAAGAAATCGACACTTCAAAATGTTGAGTTTTTGAAGACTTTTTTGTATATTTCGGCTTTCTTGAAATTTATTTTAACTTATAAAAATAAAGTTTTTTTGATTTTGACTTTTTTGTACATTATTAGCTTTTTTTTGAAAATTAGGGCTTCTTTTGAAAAGTTCCACTTAGAATTTGAGCGTTTTTCAAATTTCAATTTTTTCTGAAAATACTGACTATAAAAATTTTGGCGTATCAAAATAATCTACTTTTATTTTAAAATCTTCCACTTTTCTCAAAATTTCAGCTCTTGTTCAAAACTTTGACTAATTTTAAAAATTTCTGTTTTTTTTTTTCATTAAAACTACGGTTTTTTATAAGTATGATTTATGTTGAGAATTTCTACTTTTTTTCAAAATTTTAACTTCCTTTAAAAAGTGGATGTAAGTTTTTGAAAATCTCAAATGTTTATATTTTTCTCAAAATTAGCGGTTTAAGCTCGCAGAAACTAAAAACTGAAGATTTATATTTGGAGTTTTGAGAAGAATTGACATATTGGATTACCAATTTACAATAAAAAAGTTAAAAGTCCACGTTTAAGATCATATTTTGAAGTTTCCATTTTTATCTAGAAATCAACTTTTTTTATCAAAATGGTAAATTTGAGAGAAGTAGTGAAAAATTCTACAGTTTACAATTTACAGTTTTGAAATAGTTGTATAGGCTTTTACACCTCTCAGCACTGGGATCCATTAGGATATTTTGTGCGGACTCTATTTTTTTTTTAATGATTATCCAAGATGACTTTTTACATAGTCTATTATCTTTTTAGGAGCTGTTTCTTTTATTTCTTGGATGTCAGAGTCACCCTTTCAAGAAATTTAAGCCTTTTACAACACTGAGCCATGCATTCGCATAGCAAGGTGTCATGTTTCTGTTGCTGCGTTACAGAATCTGCAGTTTTAATTATTCACTTTTTCCATCTTCTTAAGGTGACTACTTTACTGGAAAGTGTCCTATGAAAAGTCTTGTTATTATTCTTATGAAAAATTCTATAAAAATACCCTATATATCTTCTAATTTTTAAATTTAAAAAAAGTTTAAACTTACTATTTAAAAGTCGATATCATATGTTTAAAAAAAGTTTAAATGTTTACTAAAATTTAAAAAAAAACAATGTCAATCAATTTCAATGTTGACAAAAATTCTAGTTAAAATAAGCTTTAGGAAAAGCCACCGAGACCAGAAGTTTCGAAGAAGAATCAAAGGCTTCGTTTGATAAAAAATATAAAGAAATCGACATTTTAACTCCAATTTACAAAAAATCTAAAAAAAGAATAACTTTACGATTTCTAGAGTCAAAAGTCTTAAAAAAGAAGTCAAAATAAAAAATCAAAAATTGGAATTTTAAATTCAGAGTTTTTTGAAAAGTTTTACCATTTCATGTTTCCTCTCAAAAGTTTAACCTTATTTTTAAAATTCTTTACATTTTTCTTTCAGTTTTGACTTTGTAATTCAGAATAGCAAGACTTCAAATAAAGTCCCTATTTAAACAACTAAAAAGAATTCAATCTACTCGAAATAATTTCAGAAAAGTATCGACATTTTAAAAGAAATTCAATATGGTGCAAAAATTCAGTTTTTACCTTAAAGAGAAATTGGTCAAATTTTGAAACTTCAAGTCGAAGTTTTCGAAGCAAAATTTTTGCATCAAAGTCGAAATTTTGAGAAAACAAAATTAAAAATAATAGAACGAAAGGCCAAAATTTTGACTTTTAACCTCAAAATGTAGTCGAATTTTTGAGAAACAAAACGAAGTTATAGAATGGTTACAAAATCTTTTAGTAAGTAACGTGATTGAAGCATAAAAATAACGGGGCCTTGACAAAATATTTTGGAAACTCTAATGTAAGGTATAGATTTTAATTTATTGCGGCCAAACCTTTCTGTAGATTGCAATAAAAAATAAATGTATTTTTTAGGGTGATATTATGAATAAAATAGTAAAATAAAAGGGATTTCAAGCAGTAATCGTTTTTTCACGGAATGGTTTTCTCGCAGAATTTCGATGCTTCGTTCCATACGTTAGGGAAACATTTTGAAATAACGACAACATATCTGCTCTACTACTACTTCTAAATGCATTTGGCTAAAACTTCGTTGCGTAAATTTTATCCAGTGTTGTTGGCTCAGAAAATCTGCTGCAATGCGACTTGGGGATTTGTATTGTAACAAAATGTAGTTATAAAATTTGTATTAGCGATTGTGTAGTGTAAGGAACACTTTAGAAACATTTGATAATAGGAAGCGGCCGCGAGAATGAATCATACGGCAGATAAGTGCTCCAGACGTTTCCCCAAGTGATAAGTCTTATCTATAGGGAGATCCGTTCTGGAAACCGGAACGGTACCTACAAATACGCGGTCGTCCTTCAGTCAGCCAGTTAGTTAGTCGAATAGTCAGATGGTTAAATAGCCTGCTAGTTGAGTGCATCATAATGGTAGTGATCCGAAATAAGTTTGAAATAAAGTGTTTACAATTCATAAACTTTTAATTTTCGAACCAATAACGCGCAACGTATTATTTCATCCACGGGGACAGTCTATGCTAAAAATCGAGTAGTGAAGGCATTCTGGCGTTTACGTCTCGCTTACGCAGCGAAGATCTAACGTTCTAAAAACTTTTTGCTGCCGGTGAATTATCTTAGCTCCCAAAAAAAAATCATTTAAAAGTGTGCGAACATGTAATTTATCTGAAATTTCTTCTCAGCAAATACCTTTTTGAGAATCCCAAATACATGATAATCACTTGGGGCTGGAAAAATAGGGGAACAAAAAAGATTTGCCTTGCTGCATAGCCAAGATGTAAAATAAGGTTTCGTTCGGTGCATTTTTTTAGACACTTTTAAGCTGTTAGCGATTTTGTTTATATCCAAATAAATCTCGTTGATGGAAAAAACTTGCTAAAAACTCGGAAGTGGCGTGAAATTGAGGAAACCGAAATAAGCGAAAAATATCAAGTGTCGTGAGTCGGAAACCGCCCGCAAATTGCAACACTCCGCTAACAAGGGATAATTTAGAAATAACTCCATATATAGCAAAATCGATAGAGATTCCTTGCCTTAGTTAAATCATCAACCGCAATGTTTGTTTTAGCGTCTATTGTTCGGCGCCTAATATATTGTAAAGTCTAGACAAAGCATCCCTTTATAAATACTTGTGTAATAGTTTTAATTTAATTTGGTTAGACAACTAAGTTTTGTTGATATAATAGTTTCGAACAAACATGTTAGGAATATTGTGCTTAAAACTAGTAATTGTAGCAACCACTAATGAGAAGCCAGCGTTATGGGTAAAAAACACAATAACGAACTTCATGCCATGTAACGAAAAATCAAAAATATTAAATTTAATGATCCCTCACGGGCTCACTACGTAAAAAATTTTAGTCCAGCGATGAAATGAATTGACGTAAAATTTCTTTTTTTTATATGAACATAACGGCAAGTGGTGTTCTTTTTTTATATAAACATAACAGTAAGTGGTTGGTTCAGTTATCCAAATGTTATGCCCAAGCTCCATTCAAGCATGTAGATAAGGGGGAAGCTAAGTGGGCTTCGCCGTAATCTCAAGTAAATGACAATACTGTCAATTATACAATTTGTGAGAATAAATTAATTTTCAGAAAATGCTAAACATTAACTTCTTTCCTAAATTAATGAACTTTGCATTTCTTTTTTTTTTAGATATTTTGAATTTTTTTCCAAATTTTGTCTTTAAATTAGTAATTTTAATTTTTTTCTCAAATTTAAAGTTTTTCAATATTTGTTTAAGTTTTCAAAATATTCGATTTTTACCTCAAAAATCGTCTTTTTCTCGCTTCGATATTTTTCAAGGTTTTCCAAACGGTTAGGTTTTTATTTTTAAATTTGATTTCTTAAAAATTCCGACTAGCCCAAAGGTGTTTTTTTTTATTATAATTCGTCTCTTCCTAAATTATGACCTTATACTCAAAGTTCTACTTTTTCCTCTTTAAATTGGACTGTATTGGAAATTCTGAATATTTTATAGAAATTTTTACCTTTTTCTCGAAATTTGAAATGTCCAGAAATTGCAACCTAGTTTCTCAAAATTTGTTCCGACTAAATGTCTTGTGTTTCTGGATTATTTTACTTAAAACTGAGTTTATCCAAAATTCGACTTTTTGGCGAAATTCGTTTATTTTTCTAAATTTGGATTAATATTTTAATAGAATATATAGATTAAAGGCAAAAAGGGATAAAGTAATCTGGCTAACAACTATTGTTCTATATCTTTGTTGCCCGTTATATCTAGAGTGATGGAAAAGGTAATCAGCATCAAGATTCTCAAATATCTGGAGGAGAATAGAATCATCTCGGACAGGCTATACGGTTTCAGGCAACATTGCTCAACTGGCGATCTATTGGCATATATTACTTATATCTGCAACTTAGCTATGGACAAACATGGTGAGGCTAGGATTGTGACCAGTGACGGCTCGCATATAGGCACTGTGGAACTGCAGTACCCCCAACTTTCATCTATCAATAACCTTTAATAAGAGGTCTTTTTTCCTTTGCTCTTTCTTTATATGTACGTGTACAACATACATATAACCCTTGAGGTTAATATCAGCAGCAATGCCCCAATTCATGAAAAAAGATGCAAACGTAATACATATTTGTTTGGAACAAGGAACTGTGCGATCCACAGTTTCAACGACGAGGTATTTGAACGTTATACGTTTGCGCGCATAGAAAGCTTCATATGCTACTGCAAAGGCGAGAAAGCACTGCTCTTCCTGCAGTACTGACCGTGGCGTATTAGATTAGCAGCTATACTGTGCCATTACAATCTACCCGGCAGAACACTAAAGCTTGCGTCATTTAATGCGTGTTGTAGAAAAGCAACATTATCTCCAACAAAAAATGCTGTTTATTGCAAAAAATTAATATTCAATTAAATATTGTTTCTCAGTTGGGATTAGTATTAATTTAATTAATCTACTTAAGAAAAAAGTTTTATGCAATTATTTCAGAAAAAATAAAAACCTTTGAAAACAATTTGTTTTTGCAAAAATAAATTATTTTATAAAAAATAATTCATTTTTATTTTTTAAATCTTATTATAATAGATAACGATAAATAATTTTCTGCCTTAAGTCATGCAATAATCTTCTAAATTAAAGATTAAATTAAATTTTGTTTTAAAAAATTTATTTTTAAATTTTATCTTTTTACTTAAATTTCAACCTTTTGTCGAATACTTGAATATGAAATGTTGATTTTCTTTTAAAATCACAATAACAATTTTTTAAATCTATTGGGAGATTTTTTTAAAATTTCGATTTTAATCATGAGCTTTCGACTGTATTTTTTGTAATATTGAATTTTCTTGCAGTTATGATATCCAGTTTATTTTACTTTGATAAAAAATAAATGCAATCTCGAGAAATTAGTGTGTTAAGTTAACGGATATGCAGCCAATTTCAAAACTACTAGTTTAGAATTAAGAAATTCAAAGTACTGTGAGTGTGAGAATCCTTCAAAAACACTCATGGCAGAAGCTAAAGAAGTGTGTGACTGTATAATTCTTGATATATTGGACAGATATTCTTCCACTATCTATTTAGTGGCTGCTACATTGTTCGACAAGACACGCTTCTCTGCTTTTAAGAATGAACATCCCACAGAAGGGACAGTACTGACCACCGATGCATATCCTATGATTGACAAAAAAAATTTGTCAACTGAACTAAAAGTATTTTATTCTAGGTCTGATATTCATGATTATTGTAAACTAATTGATCTGCCGAAATTTATCTTGGAAAATAATTTAGATGATGTTTTTAGTGAAATTACAAAATTAATTAAAATCCTTTTGACAATTCCTATGACTACTTCAGAGGCAGAAGAACGCTGCTTTTCAACACTAAAAATGAATAAAACTTTTCCAAGAAGCACTATGAAATGCAGTGCTTTCAATTGAAAAAGATTTCTTTAGTTCTCATCCAGAGAACAAAAAGAATTATCGATCTTTTTGCACAAATTAAAACAAGAAGAATAGATTTTACTTTTAAATGAAATTTTGAACTGTAACCATTTAATATGTAAAAAATATTGATTTTGTAATTTTAGGATCTTATCAAGTTTTCAAATAAATTTTCTATCTAGACATATTTATTTTCTTTAGCATAATTCTAAAATAAAGGCTCAAAATTTTCTGGAGCAGCACCCATATTAATTTTAGTCACGAGCCGCAACTGATTGTGGCATTGGATATCTCAAAGGCCTTCGACAGAGTCTGGCATCGATCTGTTCTCGCCAAATTAACATCCTATGGTCTTCCTCCTGGACTCTGTCATTTGATATCCAATTCTCTCGCCGAGAGATCTTTCAGGTCGTAGTCGACACATTTACTATTAATGCAGGGGTGCCTCAGAGGCCTGTTCTGCATCCCACTCCGTTTCTGTTACACATAAACGTTCTCTTAGCTTCAACTTCCAATTCAATATACAGTTACGCATATGATAGTAGCCTGGTGTCAGATTTTTTCTCCTACAAACCGTGGCTACTTTAGATTGACAGATGCGGATAATTATCTGGAACTTGAAATCATTTTGGAATGGGGTAAGAAAAATCTGGCCAACTTCAATACTTCAAAAACTCAGGCCACCGTTTTTTCTAAGAAAAGATTAAGAGATAATGCAAGAAACACACTAATGGACAGTAAAATCGTCCTGATGAGATCTAATCTGTCTATCCTAGGAGCGAATGCGAACAGTAACTTCTCTTGGGACGATCATGTCCGCGCCATTATCAGGTCCTTCTCTAAGTAGATAGGCTTTCTTTTTAGAACTAAAAAGTACTTTACATCCCATTAGCTACTCATACTATACAAAGCTCAAGTTAGGCCAACACTAGAATACTGTTCTCATGTGTGAAGTTTCGCCCTAAAGCACACATTTAGCTCTTTTAGGTTTAAAAAAGAGCGATTCGCCTAATTGATGACGATAGCTTGACCGATTCTCTCGAAACACTAGAGCGTAGGCGGATGGTTGGTGATTTATCCTCTTTTTTACAAGTACTTTCATAGGAGATGCTCGCAGTAACTAATAGAATTGATCCTTCCAAGGGCAAGATAAAAAAAATTAAGAAAAGTTTGAAATTTTAATAATCATATAAAAATTTTTGAACGTCAAAGAATTTTAAGTTTAAATTAGAAAGTTCGAGAATGAAAATAAAATTTAACCAGGGTATGTAGGATGTTATTAACTAAAATTACAACGGTCACTAGGAATGCTGCAAGAAGATTGTAGTCTAATGTCGAAGCAGTTTATAACATGATTTCATTAGAGCGTAAAATTGGTCAAAAACGAATATCGAAGGCACTGAATATTTCATATGAATGCGTCCATCAAATAGTTCAGGTCGTATATGATATGAAAAAAATATCTGCGAAGTCGATACCCAATATCTGAATGTTGACCAGAAGCATGCAAGGGTAGAAGCATCGCGTTCGATCTGTGCTAGGTTTGAGAAAGATCCAGACTTTTTAAGCCGTTTTGTTACTATGGATGAAACTTGGGTACATTTTTACGACCCAAAAACAAAGTAACAATCGATAGGATGAAGACACTCTGGTTCTCCAAATCCTAACAAGTTTCGTGTTCAAAGGTCTGCTGGAAAAGTTTTACCAAGGAGACATCATGACTGATTATTGGGATAAAGTAGGGTTGCAATTACTGTCCGACTTCACTGACCACTACGAGAAAAATTAAGAAAAGAAGAAAAGAAGGAAGTTGTTCAACAGTGTTTTGTTTTTGCCGGACACCAGTCGCATGTTTCCATGCAAACAATTCTGGTTTTGGGGTTTGAATTACTGGAACACTTCCCTTAATTCACTAGATCTGGCTCCGTCCGACTATCATCTTTTTTGTCAACTGAAGAAAGAGTTTAAAAGGTCGTAAATTTTCTTCCGATGAAGAGGATGCAGAAGCTGTGGAAGCCCGATTTACAAAGCAATATAACTGTTTGGAAAGTTCTAGAAGTGTTGTAGGTTTGGTATAATAAATTAAGTTAAGAAAATATGTTGAATAATAAAATATGTTTACTTTCCTCGTACATATTAATTATAAGAGCAGAAAATGGTATCATTGTTTAGGAAAACCTCTTCTCTTTTCTAAAATGTTATATTTCACTTGACTTATTTAAAAATTACCAAAGATATAATGAATTGTATACGAAAAATGCCAATCTGGTGCGTCAGTCTAATAGATGGATAGAGTGTGTCATCAAGTGTGACATGTTAAAAAGTTGAGGAATTTTCCTAAACCCAATATACTCCGCTTAACTCAATAACTTGAGCTGTCCGCTACGAAACTTTTATTGTAGAGGAGCAGTTACTCCGCACTTCTTGATGAATCAACTTATAAGCAAATGCTCTAGAACAGTATGTTATCAATTTTTTGCTTTGAAATGAATATGTTGTATAAATCTGTAAAGGGAATTATAAACTTCAACCAAAGGTTCATGGTGCGTTTCCTTAACTACTCAATAATTCATCGGATGAAGCATCTATTCCCCCTTTTCGAGAATTACACTAGAGAATTCGCAAGTGGATTGAAATGACAAAATTATCTATTATGCTTTAAAACCGGATTTAATGAACTAGAGTTGAATGACTTTATGAGGCTCTCCCTCGGGAGCCAATCGTGTATTACTCTTGACGCTTACGAATTTTAGTTAGTATAAGGTATATTCGTCGCCCGAAAAGCTTGCTAATGAATGACTCCCTTGTGTGAATTTTCACTTGAACCAACTTTTAGTTATTCGACCGTTTCGTTTGCAAAAATTCCCCTGGCGATTTTTCCAGAAATCATAACGTTGTCTGCCATAATAATGATACTTGGAATTTTCGAGCAAATTTATTAGCGAGAAGACCGCAACAGGGTGTAATTAAGTTAATACTGAGCTGAAATTTAAGCACCATGTTGCGAAAGTTCCTCCATTCGTTAAAGGATAAAAAGTAATAAAACTAACAGCAAGCTGCATTCTTCCTTCATAATAATTGGCAATTAAAAAAGCTTTAAATTGTAAGGAGTGTTGTCTTAAAATTAAGGCTCTTTAAATGGGTTTAGTAGGCGATAAACCAGTAAAAAATATAAAAGAATAAAGATAAATATCACTAATTCACTCATCACGAACTATTAAACTTATAAACTTGAAATGTCCTAGGTAAGTTTCTCATAGTTTACAGGCGTCTGCTAATAAGAAATTTTTAGAAATTGAACTCGTAAAGATTTAAAAATGTCTGATAAAGCTTTATTTAATCGGTTAAATACATTAAATAAATGTGGGGTTTTTCAAAAGTCGAGTGTTTTAAAATAAAAGAAAAAGTTATTAAAATATTTACGAAAATTTTACTAACCCCCACTGGGGCATATATGTTCCATGAGCTTTTGATGTGCTCTGTTGGGTAAATATTAACCGAAAATAGTGTGTAAAATGTATATAATGGTAATTTTCAAACATGTCCAGGTTCTGCATTATGTTGGTGCACCCAGTTTTGAAAAATTAGCTCCTTTTTGCTCCCATTATTAACAGTATTCATAATTACTACTTTTAAATGGTTTTACTCAGAGAATTAGTTGATTCATAAAAATATTACTAAAAATTATTTAGTTTAAATATAATACATTTATGTTTACTCATGTTTACTTACTTTTTTGTATAATTTTACATTGTGGCATATTTTTAACCCACTAGTATTCTATAGCGGTATAAAATAGTATTTTTTAACAGCAGGTCAAATAAAAAACAAAATGACATTGGGCAACTTGCGCTGAACAAAAATTTGAAAAGGCAATTTAATTATGTGTTAAATTTTTAACACAACTTCCTGTAAAATTAAAAAAAAATAGGAGTCTGCATTCCAAGGCTTTTTGACCCATAAGGTATTATTTTTTTTCCAACAAAAGAATTTGTTCAACTGAATAATAAAATGCATATCAAATTCGTTTTTTACATTAATTCATTTAAATGAATATTTTCGGAGTTAGCACAGGTTTATTAAATTGGGTGTAATGTAGTAATTGCATGACTTACTGTGTTGGTCATTGATTCATTGCGAATTGCGAATAAATCCTTTTTACCTGAGACATTATCAACACAGCCACCAGTTACATTAATACTGTTAACATCATGGAAATGTAGTCGTTAGTTCATCAAGCGCTATTTGAGCAACAGCAGCAAAGTTTTTTTCACGAAAAGCACTTTTTGGTCTATAAGACCTTGGTTTATCATTGATGAGTCATTTGGTTGATTTGCAGCACCAAAAAACTTACGAATTTTACGAAATGTTAATTTTAAAGAGTTTTAATTTTCATAGTAAGTTGAATAATTTTAATCCTTTGTTCTTGTGAGTACATATCCATTATGGTGCTCCTTATTTGGGTAAAAAAAATGTTCTTTTTTTTGGCAGGGCACCACTTTCAAATTTAATGAAAAAATTAAAATCATTAATAGTAATTGGCGACTTTTATTTTATTGAGTAAAACATCTAGCATGAAACATTGTTGTTACAATTACAAATTAAGAAACCTTTCCTCTTTTACCAATAAAAGCAAATATTCTTGTGGCTCTTAGTTTTTATCAGTTTATTATATTTATTCATTAAAGCCAACATCTGCTACTCGAATAGAATAAAGGATTTTTTGCAGCCTTAAAATTAGTGTCTCTTTTTCAAGTTATAACCTTTTTATTCAAAAACTTGCACGATAAACCCAGTATGTGAAACAATCTTAAGGTAATCTAGTAAAGATGTCCTCAATAGATGACATACTCAAACAAACATGTACGAAAACAACAGGCCTACAAGTAGGATACTACAATCTACAAAAAGTCTGTATAAAAGAATGTGCATTTGCAGATGATATAGTAATAGTGGCCAATTCACCCGAAGACCTACAAACTAACTTAGAAATATGGAAAGATGCTCTAGAATCTAAGCAATTGAAAATAAATGTCAATAAAACAAAAGTAATGGCGATAACAGAAGATGAAAATAAAAAAATAAATATACGATTGGAAAATAAGGATATACAGCAGGTCAAGGAATTTAAATATTTAGGAGTAATAATAGATAATAAAGAAAATCAGGATAGGGACATCAATGAACGAATAGAGAAAGCACTTAAAGCTTATTACAGTATGTGTGCAACCATAGTCAAGAAGAAAGAAATATCCAAAAATACGAAAATGTTGGTATACAAGACTATCTTCCAGCCGATACTACTATTTGGAAGTGAAACCTGGGTTTTGACGGAGAGAATGAAAAGCCGGATACAAGCAGTCGAGATGAAGTTCTTAAGAGCGATAAAGGGAATAAGTAGAAGAGATCGAATAAGAAATCAAAAAGTGAGGGAAGAACTGGATGCTAAGCCTGTATTAGAAATTGTCGAAGAAAAACAATTAGGTTGGTGGGGACATATACAAAGGATGAAAGATAACATGCAAGTAAAGAAAATATGGGAAGCAAGAACATCGGACCGGAGACGTAGAGGCAGACCTAAAGAAAGATGGGATGACATCATTGATAAATTAATCAGAAAGAGACAATTAAACCTAAACGAAGCAAAAATTTTAGCGCTAAACAAAAAGGAATGGAAAAAATTTTGTGAATAAAATAGAGAATACCAATCCCGACACCTTACGGTATAAGGGAATTGATTATATATATATATATATATATATATATATATATATATATATATATATATATATATATATATATATATATATATATATATTATATTTATTCATTAAAGCCAACATCTGCTACTCGAATAGAATAAAGGATTTTTTGCAGCCTTAAAATTAGTGTCTCTTTTTCAAGTTATAACCTTTTTATTCAAAAACTTGGACGATAAACCCAGTATGTGAAACAATCTTAAGGTAATCTAGTAAAGATGTCCTCAATGTTTTTTTTTTTCATTAACGTATTTGACATGAGTTATTTTCCTTTCCTAGTAATCTTCTATATCTTCGATTTTTAGAGAAATTTTTTTACTATTAAAAAAAGTCTTCGCCGAAAAATACAAGAAACATCAACTCTTTTGTAACACAAATGACCAGGTATTTTTTTCAGGTCAAGTATCGCCAATTTTTGTTTTATACATACTTAATAATAAGATGTAAAGTATTTCAATAACAATAACAGTAAGTCATTTTTCGGTGCTGACGATCTGGCAGAAGCTTGAAACCAATATATTATGTATATCGTTACAAAAAATTCATATATCTCTCACAATTTTCTCTTCCTTTTGGTTAGTTTAAATTACTGTTTAAATAAGAAAATTTTCGAGCAATACACAGTTTTACCAACCACTTGGCAAACATTTTGAAAAGTCAAAATTTCAAAAAAGGTTGATAGTTACTTTGAAAGATGTCGAAATATGTTTAGATCGAAATTTTCTAACACAATCTAAATTTTGATGAAATATAAAGATTATGATAACGAAGGCTTCCACCGCCAGAGTCAGTACAGGATATACTTCTTCCGGGATTGGACCGTGACAAAGAACTACTAAAAGTGTTCAACGTTTCGCGCACCATCGTAGGGGGCTTCCTCAGGAACAAAGAAAAGAAAAGAAACAATAAATAACAATATAAGGGAATATGCAAAAATGAAAGAATGAAAAGGCCAATTTCAAAACATCAGAGCACGGTAACTCAGTATGTCCACCATACCAGAGGCGAAACTCTTCCGAACTGAAAATTGGTACAAAGATAAGAAAGTTTAGACAGAAGAACACGGTAACTCAGTATGTCCACCATTCCAGAGGCGAAACTCTTCTGAAGAGTTTCGCCTCTGGTATGGTGGACATACTGAGTTACTGTGCTCTGATGTTTTGAGATTGGCCTTTTCATTTTTTCAGTTTTGCACATTCCCTTATATTTCCCTTTTTATTTATTGCTTCTTTTCTTTTCTTTGTTCCTGAAGAAGCCCCCTACGATGGTGGGCGAAACGTCGAACACTTTTAGTAGTTCTTTGACACGGTCCAATCCTGTAAACATAAAGATTATAATCTAATCTAGATATATCAAAAAAGTCAAAATTTTCAAAAATGTTTAAATAATCACGATTAAAATTTTGAAATTTTGCATAGTTGAAATTTGTAAAAACAAATTGATCAGCTTTTTAAATGAAAAATTTTAAGAGAAAATTTAAATAGTAGAGTTACAATTTTGAAGAAGTGGTGCACTCTTCAAAACGTACACAGATGAAATTTTGAAAAAAAACGACAATTTGAAAAAGGGTCGAAATTTTCAAAAGAATTTTTAAATTTGAAGAATAGATAATTTGTTGAAAAAATTTAAAACTGTAGTAGGAACTTTCAAAAATAGTAGATATTTTAGAAAATGTAAAGATGTAAAAAAATTCGAAATATTCAAAACAGTCAAAATTTCAAGCAACTCGAAATTTTCAACAGAAATGGAAAATTGGCAACAAAAGTCGAAATTCTGAAGGATAGCCGAGATTCTCAAAAAAGTTTTAAATTTGAAAGATGTTGGAAAAAGGTTGAAATTTTGAAAAAATTTTGAAATTTCAAATAATCGAAATTTAGAAAATCCGAAATTTTGAAAGTGTCGAAATTTCAAAAAGTCAAGATTTTTGAAAATTAATTAAACTTCGAAAAGTCGAAATTTTCAAACAAAATGCAATTTTCAAAAAATATAAATTTTTGGCAAAATTGATGTAGGTACTTTCGAGAGTCGTAATTTTCAAATAAAGATTTTGAAGACAATGCCTAACCTTTAAAGAAACTGGCCATTATGAAAAACAGTTGAATATTACAACAACAAAAAAAAAGAAATTTGAAAAAAGTCGAAATTTTTAAAATAAACTTTTCAAATGATAAATATCTTTGAGAGAAAAGATGAAATTTTCAAAGAAGCGGAAATTAAAAAAGACAATTTGAAATCATTAAAATTTTGGTAAAATTTGAAATTTTTGATAGTTAAAATCTTAATGAGAAAATTCAAATATTTTAAAAACACGAAATCTGAAAAAAGTCGAAATTTTGAAATAAAATCAATATTTTGAGGAAAATCTAACCACTTAAAAAAACATTTTTAGGAAGAGTTGGGATTAAAAAAAGTTGAAATGATCGAAATTTTTGGAAAATATCTTTTAAGAAAAACATCTTCAAAAAGAGTTGAAATTAAAAAAAGATTGCAAAAGATCGAAATTTTCGGAAAATATTTTTTTCAGCGGAAATTTTCGAAAATTTGAAATGAAGACGAAATAATAAAAGTTAGAATTGTGGCAAGAAGTAGAAGTTTTAGAAAAAGTCAATTTTTGAAATGGCTAGAATTTCAAAAAAATCAAAATTTTAAAAAAATTTCGGAATAATAAAATAAAATGATTCATTTCGCAACACTAAAGTGATTGGCACAATAATGAATGTTTCACCCTCATCGTCAAATGGCCTATCAACTCTCTACTACTTGATAAACCTTTAACATTGATTTCAATCTAACATTCTGTAATGAAACAGTGCGAACGTGCCAAACTTTTGGAAAACCTTTAGGGTTCCATAGTACTTCTGGTTCGAACATTGATTGGCAGACATCCCGCAGCCTAACTAGTGGAAGCATGTCAGTTCCTTATATAACGTAGGTGAGTACTAATTAAGAATTTGTGAAAATTTATCCCCTAAGGATCTTAAACAGAGGATGAAAATCTGTATAGACGTTTGTCGTTTTTGGAAGATATGGAAATTGGTGTTAAGGCTTCTGCTTTACATAAAAGTTATTTGTATCAACGTTTTTAGAAATTCATCCCCTATGGGGGTAAAATAAACTTAATAAGGTCTAATGAGGTCTAATGAGGACTAGAAGAATAAAACTTTTCACATGACTTTGTCATATAACGTGAGCACCAACAAAGATATTTGAAAATTCTTCCCCTAAGGCCTGTCGTCCACTGGACGCATTTTCATCCAACGCCTTACGTCAGCAATCGAACGCACAAAAATGAGAATGATCCCTATATCATCCACTTCCAATAATTGAAGTTATTAGCTTTCCAATATCTATTATTTCTAGTCAGTGTGTTATACAAATCGTCAACAAAGCTCGAACGTACGAACCGTATTGGATCGCACATTGCATGTTTTCGGTCGAAATCGCACGAAAAATTTCTGATGTAGTTTACTACCGTCAAGGCCTTTCACTTAAATGGGATCATTCGCACTTTTTTCGTTCGATTTCTGAAGAAAGCAATTCGATTCCAATTACCGATAAGGTATTAATTATGGCATCAGGGCTGGTGATAGCCATAGCATCATTTTTAAGACTATTCGGTAAAATATTGCAGCCAAAACTAAGACAAGATATTGGAAATCAAATTAGTGAAGATCAGAGTGGCTTTATACCGGGCCGATCGTGTGTCGGTAATCTCTTTACTCTGAAAGAACTTACAGAAAAAATATCTCTAACAGGCATGAGGACCATATGGCGTTTATCGATTTGAAAAAGCCTACGACACCATATCATGAAAAAAACTATGGAATGTACTACATCATATGGGAGTAAATGGTAAATTGCTGTAATTCAAGAAGTCTACAATAACAACATATCATACATACGTCTTGAAAAGAAATTTTCTTCTCCTATTTACACAACCAAAGGATTTCGACAAGGAAGCACTCTGTCCCCCGTGTTATTCAACTTATACCTGGAAGGAGTGCTAAAGAACTGGAAGTGGATAATGGGTAACATGGGAATTCCAGTCAATGAGCGACATTTAGTTTCATTAAATTTTGCAGACAACCAAGTGGTCTTAGCCCACGATGCGTATGACCTAGAATATATGCTTCGAAGACTACACCAAGAATACAAAAAATGAAGATTAACCGTTAGCCTAAAGAAAACCGAATATCTAGTAGTCAACAGTGATGCCAAATTTGAGGTACTAATCGATGACGACACTTCGGTAACACAAATGTCCGAGTGTAAATACCTAGGAGTGATGATCGACAGGAATGGTATAAGCGAAGTAGAAATTAAATGGCGCATTTAACAAGGAAAGAAAGTCGTAGGCTCCCTAAATAGTGTCTGGTGGAAGAAAAACTTATCAACAAAGAATAAAAAACGATTAGGGCAGATACTAGTAGAGTCGGTACTATGTTATGAATCCGAACTCTGGATCACTAACCACGATTTAAAAAGGAGGCCCACAGCCGTCGAGATGGATTATCTCAGACGGAGTGCAAGAATATTCCGTTTACAACACATACCAAATACAAAAATTCATTCCCGGATGGCTGCAAGTGGTACAATTAAAGATGCTATAGAGAGAAGGAGCCTAAGATGGTTTGGTAACTATATGCGGACGGAGGATAACCGATGGCCTAAGAAGCTATTCCAGTGGGTTTCACCAGGTAGGAGAAAACACGGAAGACCTAGAAGATCCTGGAATGATGCAATCAGAAGAAATATGGAAAGAGGGGACTTGGACGAGGACGAGGATGGAGTGTATGACAGGGACGCTTATAGAAGGGAATTGTACAGGCGGAAGTTAACTGTAGTTTAATATGTTACATTACTGTATTTAGGTACAATCAAGTCCAAGAGCTGGTCTGTCCATATGGGTAAACTAGGCGACCACTTAAGGCACTAAAACTTTATGGACGACAGAAGGAGCTATGAGTGGTGTTGTTGGTATTGATTAAAGTTCCTTTTTTTTTGGTGGCCTACAGAAATTATTTATTTATTACACAAGGAATAAAACTCAAGAATTTTTGTTGTTGTTTATGGGGCACTGCTGGGTTTTTCGCCTAAGGTGGCCAATCTGCTCCGATTGGTACTGTAGGGGATGAAAGTTTGCATGGCAGTTCGTCATTTTTAAAGTCAGAAATATGGAAATTGGTGTTTAGGCTTCTTTTATAAATAAACGTCTATTTAATAGGATCTCTAGCAATTCATTTCAAGGAGATAAAATAGGGGGAAAGTGCCTTATTTTTGAAAATGGAAACGTAGTTTAAGGAAAGTAGGATTGATTCTTGAGATGTTGCTGTATGCCGATCAGAAATCTCATCGGGCTTACGGCAACTGATAAGTTTCCTTCTTTCCATTAATCTAACCCTAACCGAATCCCTATTTGAAGCGAATCTTATTTGGTCTGTATTATAATAATTACATATTTATGTTGCTACCTTTACATTTTCATACAAAATGTCCAAGTTTTTCAGTAAATAAATATGATGTTTGAAAATAAGTCAAATAACACCAAACAAAACACAAATTTGTATAAAGCAACATCGGAAATATGATTTAATACCTCAGAAAATATATTTCAAAATCTACAGAGATGGAAGGGATAAGAGAAGCAGGCGAAAAATACCGATACTGATGCAAATCACTTCAAGCATGATATACATTTCTGCAAACAATATGCTCATTTAATCTGATAACCTCTTTTTAAGACGCTGCAGTACAGTTAATTTCTTGTAAAACTACCTGAGATATAATTAGTTTTATCGCGGAAATTCAAGAGTTAGTCGATAATAGAGTAAACCACGACCCTTTCGGTTGGTGTGTACTAAATATTAATACTCTCAGGGTAATTCCCCTAGAGCTTCACGCTTTCAAGAAAATGCATTTGGAGCTCTAAAATCCCAAAGCGGCACATCCAGACTACTAAATTATCAGATAAATTCCACTCTACCTCACATTTTTAAAAATGTAACGTTATTAACTTTTCATGAAAAACGTATAGAACACGTATCCACATTGCAAATACCCAATGAACTTTACATAGAACTTAAAGATTCAAGAATAAAATTTACTCAGAATCAATAAGACTTAAGAGTTTTAAGAACTTAAGGAATTTCACATAAAGATTTAAAATTAGTATACTGTGCTAAAAGTATTACCTATAAAAGAAATAATAACCATAAAGTCCTAGTAAAACTTATCTTGAACACTAAAGTAACAAAGAAACTCATCCAGAACACAAAATTGTCAAGAAAAGCATCTGATCTCCAGTCACGAGTCTTTAAACAAACTTCTACGAACTGGCCGATTTGTTTGGAGCTATCTTGGTTATTTTTTGCTGATACAAACCGGTTTTTTTGCCAAGTCTTACAAAAAATATTTCTCATCATTTGCATTTTCCCTATGACTTGTTGCAGTGGTTGTAAATAACAATGTTTTGCGCTGTAGAAATCATCGTGTTTAGTGAACATACTTATGATCAGCTGAAAGTCAGTGCGCAATTTATGCAGCTTCTATTTCCATAACAATTGTACTTCACTACATTTCGTTGCGATTTCTTATATTCATGGTTCCTTATGCTTATCTCACTTTCAGCAACGATTATTATTCTTGGGTAGATAGTTTAAAAAAAAAATAAATTTGACATGTCAATTTTAACATGCTTGTCATAATTTGGTAAATTCAGATTACTTCAACAAATTACATACAATTTCTATAAAATGATTAGTGATACACAAAGCAAGATTTCTTGTCTTGCTTGCTAGATTAAATTAGATTAGACATGATATGAGTCGGACAGGATATATACATTTCTCTCATCTCTACAGCCTTAAAGACCTCTTGTGATAAACCCCAATATATATTTATCTTAAATTCCCAAGCTTTCGTAAAGGCCTAGGATTTTCCTAGATGAAATTTCATATATCTCTGCAGGTGTAACTAGTACCTGTTCCAGGTGAAGTAGTCTCCTGTATAACAATGCGTCGCATGTGCAAAGTAAGTGTTCTGCAGTTTCCTTCGCTTCGCCGCAAATGCGGCAAGTCTCTAACTCCGCATTGCCTATCTTTTTGAGATGGCATCTAAGCGCACAGTGTCCAGTGAGAAGGCCTGTTATTAACCTTAACCCCGGTTTGCTGAGGTCGAGAAATTCCTTCTTCTTGGTGTGCGAACATGTGATGAACTTTTTCGCATGGTTTTGTCCTGAAATTAGTGGAATTATTTTTGTTTCTCTTCCCATTTGTGGACTTCATTTCTCATATGGCATTTTGCTACACTAAAGTAAGATTCGGGTCCAAGAAATGGGGATGCTGCACCTTCTCTGGCTAGGCGATTGACAATCTCATTTTCTTCAACACCTATGTGTGCTGGCATCCACATCAAGGTTACCTTGTTGCGGGCAGCCAACTATTTTAGTAGTTGTAGACACTAGTATGGATTTGACAGCAAAGCTACTCAGCGCTTTAAGCGTCGCTTGACTGTCTGAACAGATATAGATCCTTGCTCCTTGTAAGTCCTTCAATAGACATTCCCAAGTGCACAGTTGTATGGCATGTACTTCTGCCTGGAAGACTGTGGGAGTTTGACTTAAGGTTTTTGTTAGCCTATATATTGGGCCATATACGCCGACCCCAACTCTCTCTGCTGTTTTTACCCATTCTTGTACCAAATAAGTGATTCTTTCGGTAGTTTAGGTTTTTGGTCCATCCCACTCATATGACGATCATTTATGACCACTTCGCATACTCGAACTCCAACCTGTTTGTATTGTATCAACCGGTTTTATCGTTGCCGATGACACAAATTCTTGGAGAATACTCATGTGTCCGATAAAGTCTCCTTTCTTCAGATCTTCTACCTGAATAAGTCTTAAAACCCCTAGAATTGCCTCCTTCTTTACTTATAGATGTAAAGGGAGAAAATTCAGCATGACTTCCAGAGCTGCAGTTGGACAGATTTTTTTTCCTCCTGTAATTGCAGGACATGCTGAACGTTGTACTTTTGCAAGTTTATCTTGTGCTGTCTTTTCTTTTGCTTTTGGCCACCATACAAACGAGGCGTACGTAACTATTGGTCTAATAACCGTCAGGTAAGACCAGTAGATTATTTTGGGGTTCAGTCCATAGGTTTTTCCAAAGAGCCTACGGTAGGTCCAGTTCACCACTGCTGCACGTTTGACTACTTTGTACCTTTATCAGGTGTGTGTTGCTTAAGTTTCTGGTCTAGCATTAAACCTCGGTCCTTTGTCTCACTTGAGAAGTCAAATTATACTTCGTTCATAATGGGAGCTATTAATGAGAACTTCCTTCTTGCAGTAAATGAAATAAAAACTGTTTTGCTTGGATTGACTCTTAGGACTTCCTTCCAGCACCAATTGTTGGTGATATTTATACGGTTTGCATCAGGTTTGATACAACTCAGTCATGCTTTCCCCTTACAGTGACAATGTCATCTGCATATCCCTGCGCTTCAAAGCCTGAGTTGTGTAACTTTAGAAGAAGATCATCTACAACAACAGACCATAGTAGGGGCGTTAATACTTCTCCTTGCGGACAGCCCTTTACCACAGTAACCATTGCTAAGTCTCCTCCTAAGTTTGTTTTGATTCTTCTTCATCTAAGCATAGATTGTATCCTCTTGGTTGTTGTTGTTTCAAAGTCCTTGTTTTCTGCAGCTCTTTTTATTGATTCCTATGAGATGTTGTCGAAGCACCCTGTATATCGATGAATGCACAAAGAACAATTTATTTTACTGTGAGTGCCTTTTAGATTCACTTTATGAGGTTATGTAAAGTCTTGCTTGCTAACTTCTTGTCTTGTCTTGCATAGCAAAATAAAAAGTTATTTCACTTCTTGTCTTGCCAATTTCTTGCTGGTTCGATTCTTGTTTTGCTAGCAAGAAACTTAGTTTTGCTTGTTCTTGCTGGTATATTTGTTTTACCCATAATCAATAAGAAAGCAGGTTTAAAATTGATTGCCACATCACATTCATTTATAAAAACAAATAATATGAAAAATTGTAGACGTGAGTTTTCGAAAATCCACCTAAAATTTATAAATAAAAATCCAAATTTTGAAATAAGAATCAAAATGCCAGGAAAAAATTGAAATTAAAAACTAATCTTTTCAAAATATAATTTTCAAATCTACGCTGGAAATTTTGAGAAAAAATTGTGACACTAGGAAAACACACTAGAAATTAACAATTTTTTTTAAATAATTTCGTGTAATTTCGTGAATATCTACCTCATTCCTGAAATTTGAAGTTTAAATCCAAAATTTTATTTCATATTTAACATTTTAGTTTCAGTGCTAAAATTTCCATTTTACAGGAAAAGTTAAAAAAAATGTTTATTAACAATTGGATAAATTACTAATTACGAGAAAATACTCAACATTTAAACATTTTATTTGAATACAATAATAACTTATTCTTGTATCCCATGCTGGGATAATATAGTAATAATATTATCATGTAACGTATTCAAAGTGATGAGTTAACAGATGTAGGCAACTTTAAATGCAATAGTATGTATTACTCATTAAATAAAAAGTGCGTAGCCCTAAATGCCCATTTTTACTCCATTAGAGGCTGAATCCTTACTTAGTGCTCACCTGCGTATTACAACGAACACTTATCTGTTATGTTATGTGCTGTGTTATGAAATCTTTATGCTCCTAGACCCAGTCGTTTAGGCTGTACATTGTCTGACGGTCAGAGCTTAGAGATTTATTAAATAGATTTAAAATTTTTCTGGAATTTCTAATTTTTTCTAGAAATTTAATGATTAAATTTAAAAATTAATGTTTCAGTTATAATTTGAACTTTAAAATCAAATTTTTTGACCTTAAATGCAAATTTTAAATTTTGTATTCAAGGATAAAGTAAAAATGTTAATTTTAAAATTTTGAGAAAAAGAATCGAAGTAGAAAAATTTGGGTAAGAACTCAAAGAATGTTAAATCAGGTTGTTTAAGTTGAAACTGGAAATTTCAATAATTTGAGGAAAGATTCGAGTTGTTTAAAAAAAATTAACTTTTTCTCTTATTATTATACTGTATTTAGTTAAATTTTCCACTATAAAGCCAATTTTAAATTTGCTTTCGACGTTTAGAATTTCTGAAATTTCTTTAAAAAATGTTTTCTGAAACTTAGAGCTCAAATTTGAACTCTCGAAATAAATCAAAATTTCAAGAATAAATCAAAATTTTGATCTGTTTAACTGGGAAATTTCGTGATTAAATTCAAAATGTTTAGAAAAAAACCTAAATTACAAATTTAAAGAAAAAGAGTGGAAATTTCTACAGGAATTTAAAATTTGAAAATCAAAGTCAAAATATTGTGGTTAACATTACAATATAATCTTGAAATAAAAGTCGAAATACCTGGATAAAAATTGAAATTTCGAAAATAAAATAAATAGTTTAGAAGATACTCAAAATTTCTGAAAAAAGATCAAAATTTGAGGAAAATTAAGATTTTTTTTAACTCGAGATATCTACTTAAATGCTGTTATTCTGTGAAAACACTCAACATTGATTTCTTTTAATGTTGAGTTCATTTTTTTTTAATTTGAGGGTGCCGCCAGAACTTTTTACCTGAAAGGACGACGTTTGTTCAAAAATGTTTAAAAAATACTATTCTAGAGAATTATTTATTGAAGGAAAATGAAAAAAGCAAGAAATCTTGCTTCTTACTAATTTCTTGAAAAGAAAGCTCTTTCTTGCTAAAAGAACTTCTGGTCTTGTCTTGCTCTTGCTCATTAATTTCTTGTTTTGTTCTTGACAACAACAACAAGACAGAAACAAGAAAAAGTAAGACAAGTCCAAGAAATTTATTAAAGACTAAAAATGAAAAGAAAAAAACCTGTCGATAAATGGATTTTCTTTAAAACGAAAGCGAATTACGTCTTACCCTTTTACACCGTACTTGGTGGGAACCTGACCTACTGAAAGTTTTAAGAATTTGAGATTCGTAAGTTTGATTTTTCTCTAATAAACAAAAAACAAAAAAAAACATTCAAGAAATACGACATATACCGTGATTACGTACACATAAATCAACCGACTGAACTGACAATCGTTTTTTATTAATTAGCTAATTTTGGATTTAATAGCAACTTTAGAATGTAGCCAATGTATCAATTTCTCTATCCAAAAAACTATACTGCAACTGATTTGGTGCAAAATTACCCAAAATATAGTAGTTTTATGGTAAAAAGTTAAATTTTTTGCATTTCTTGATAACAAAGCAACCCGCTGCCGATGCGATGGTCGTGCAGTATCAATAGTGAAAGACATTATGCATGGCCAAAGCCAAAGCTAAGGACAAAATTGACAATGGATAAAATGTTGCCCTGCTCATATATTTGAAATAATTGTGACATATAAATGAACGCTATGACATAGAAAGGAACATCACAATTAAAACAAGATAGTGACACTAATTCAAATAATAAAGAATTGGGGAAAAAAACTGCAAGAAGGTAACCCAAAAAATCACCTCCACTCCCCTCCGGGTCATTGCATACTATATTATAAATACGGAAATTACATTAAAGCACGATATTCATCAAATACTAATGAAAATTGATAAATTCTCCGTACTTATTTCCCAAAGTACATTTGGCACATACAGTCGAATGCGCGTCGCCTCTTAAAACAGCATCTGCACGACAACTTGTTTTTCAAATTTCGCTTGCGGTTCTTATCGCTGTTTTAAAAGCATCCAGTTTTAGTTTTTTCATCTTCACTGCTTTTCTTGAGAACCTTTTCGGCGATTGCCTGGCAGCGAAGTTTTAACAGCGTGAATATATCTGTGTTTGATACCCTCTTTGATAAAAAGTTTCGAATTGTATACAACTTTCAATTTTCAATATTTTCAGAATAAAAATGATGCACACAACTGCGAAGATTTAATTTACAAGACGTCAGTTTAGGTAATTCTTAAAGTTATGATTTTTGCCATTTAATTAATTTAAAAATCGGGATGATACCAGTTGCTATTTTCGATATTTTAAAAATCACTTATTTTATATATATTGTATTCAGCAAGTTGTGCAGATTCCAAAAATTTACTTACGATCAGTAAAGCTAGGATTAACTGAAAACAAGTCGTTCAGCATGATAAAACTCGACATCTGCAAGTTCACCGACAATTAATGGATAGGCTGTGTGCCTATCCACCTTACACACGTGACGCAGCACCGTTACATTTCAATTTGTGTTATTTTCTATAAAAATTTATCAACAGAAAAAAATTAAGGATATGGAGGATACAAAAACTACATTTGATCGTTTTTTCTTAAACAAATCTAAAATAGTTTAAGAAAATGGAATTGTTATATTTCCTGGGAGATGATAGGTGATTGTACAGTGTGAATCGTTAGTACGGTAATTTTACATCTTCAAATTTTTCGCTTTTACTCGACGAAAATAGCAATATTGCTGTTACCTCCAAGGAAAAGGTTGACATGTTAGCCTTAATGTTTGCTGAAAATTCCAATCTTGATTCTCGAAACGCAAAACCTCCTATTGTTCCTAAGGTTGGCACTCCGATGCCTGAAGTTGTTTTCAGACAACGCACAATCAGGAAGATTCTCCTTAAGCTTGACACTTCGAAAGCTTCTGGCCTTGATGGTATTCCCGTTATTGTTCTTAAGAATTGCGCCCCAAAGTTGACTCCTGTCCTAAGCAAATTGTTCACACTCTCTTACAACAAAGGTGTATTCCCTAACATCTGGAAATCTGCTAGGGTGCAGCCTGTCCCTCAAAAGCGAAAAAGGAATCTGGCTAGCAACTATCGCCCTATATTTTTATTACCCGTTATATCTAAAGTGATGGGAAAGGTTATCAACATCGAGATTCTTCAATATCTAGATAAAAATATAATCATCTCTGATAGGCAATACCTTTTTAGACAACAACGTTCCACTGGCGATCTACTGGCATATGTTACTCATTCTGTAACTCAGCTATGAAAAAACATGATGAGGCTAAGATTGTGGCATTGGATATCTCAAAAGCTTTCGACAGAGTCTGCCACCGATCTCTTCTCAGCAAATTAACATCTTATGGTCTTCCTTCTGGACTCTGTCATTTGATATTCAATTTTCTCGCTGACAGATCTCTTCAGGTCGTCGTCGATGCCATCTCATCCGAGACATTTGCGATTAACGCAGGGGTGCCTCAGGGTTCTGTTCTGTCTCCTACTCTATTTCTGTTACACATAAACGATCTGTTAGCTTCAACTTCCAATCCTATATACAGCTACGCAGATAATAGTAACCTTGTGTCATCTTTTTTCTTCGACAAATCATTATCCATCGCTGCTTCAGATCGACTAACGGAACAGCAAATACAGAAAATTAATTGGGATCTCGAGATTATTCTGGAATGGGGTAAAAACAATTTGGTCGATTTCAACGCTTCAAAAACTTAGGTCGCGGTTTTCTCTAAGAAAACATCAAGGGATAATGCAATAAATATATTAATGGATGGTAAAATCCTTCCGATGGGATCTATAATCTATCTATCCTAGGAGTAAATGCGAGCACTAACTTCTCTTGGGACGATGATGTGCGCGCCATTGCCAAATCCGCCTCTCAGAAGCTAGGCTTTCTTTTTAAAACTAAAAAGTACTTCACATCTCATCAGCTATTAACACTATACAAAGATCAAGTTAGGCCAACACTAGAATACTGTTCTCATGTTTGGAGTTTAGCCCCAAAACACACTTTAGCTCTCTTGGATTTAATTCAAAGAAGAGCGATTCGCCTAATTGATGACGAGAGTCTGGCCAATTCTTTCGAAACACTAGAGCACAGACGTATGGTTGGTGACTTGTCCCTTTTCTACAAGTACTATCATGGAAAATGCTCGCAGGAACTAATAGGATTGATTCCCCCAAGGGCAAGATTCTTGAGGCATACAAGATGGTCGGAGACAGCAAATTAAAGTTTTTAAAAATTTATTTCTTTACGTTAACAACAACACTAATAAATAAACTTTTTACCGCATAATTTTCAACAAAGTTTACAAATTCGCAAATTCGACATGTCTCATCCCCACTGCGCTTTTATTAATCCAAGGTAAAATATACAACTGTTACTTAGAGACCGGATAATATGCAACATAAAAGGCTTAAAATAGGCATGCAAATATACAAACAAAATGCCTAAAATACAGGGTTGGCGTGACATATACAGAATAGACCTTAAGTCATGGTACATAGAGCAAGAGTAGATTTTTCGTATAAAAATAAAGTGATTTGGCCACATTTACCTCACACCAAAGGTGTTTACCTTTGGTATCAGGTAAATGTAGCTAAATTACATTATTTTTATTCGAAAAATCCACCATTGCTCTGTGTACCATTATTTATGGTCCATCCTATATATCACTGATATGATATTTATAATAATATCATGATATTTGCCAACCCTGCTAAAATATGTTCAAAAATGTCAAAATATGCAACTTTAAGTTAATATTATTTTTAACTATTATTTTAGGAAAAAATGGAGGAATCTCAAATGGAGAAGATGTTTGAATGAAAATTAAGAAATAATTAAAAATACAAATCTTGCCCCCTGAAACCAAAAGCACCACAAAGTTTGCTCTAACGCGTTTCGATAGCCAAGCTATCATCTTCAGAGAGATACTGAATGAAAATACCAAAAAGTAGAAGTTTGAGATTAAGGTCGAGTTTTGGAAAAACACCTATTTTAAGAGAAAAAAACGAAATTTCGAGAAAATAAATAAATTTCGAGGAGAAAATCTAAATTTCCAGAAATTGAAATACAAATCTTGTCCCCTGAAACCAAGAAAAATTAAAAAACCCAACACAGGTTGCTCTAATGCGTTTTCAATAGCCAAGCTATAATATTCAGAGAGATTTTAGAAACTTTAAGAATTCAATCAAAATTTCTAGACATTGAGATTCTAAAATATTCAAATTTTTTGAAAAATAGATCTTAAATAACCGAATTTCGAAAACAAGGTAACATTTCGAAAAAGCGGTCGAAATTTTTAGAATTGACGGTCGAAATTTTCCAAAGAAAGTCGATTTTAAGAAAGAGTCGAATTTTGGAATAACATGGAAATTTGAAAATGAATGAAATGAATGGAAGAACCCGAAAAAGACGTGTTTCGAGCAAAAAGACGAAACTTCAAGAAAGCAATATAAATTTCCCACAGAAAGTTAAATTTTGAAAAAAGTAGTTGAACTTTGAAAATAGTTGTCTATGAAAAATATGAATTTAAAAAAAAATCGAAATTTTGAGAAAAAAACGAACCTCGAAAGAAAGGTGCAGATTTGTAGAATCATGAAAGCAGAAATTTTGTCGATTTTGAGAAAGATGTCGAAATTTAGAGAAAAAGGCTAATTTTAAGAAAAAAATTCAAATTTTCAAAAACAAATTTTGAGAAAATAGAAATTTCAAATGAATGATTGAAGTTAAAAAAAGACCAAGTTTGAAGAAAAACTCGTCATTTCCAGAAATATTAAACACCGAATTTTGAATTAAATATGAAAATTTCGAGAAAAGGCAAATGTTAAGCAAATAATCCAAATATCTGAAAGTTCTGATCCTAGCGGGTAGAAAATTTCAAAAAGAATCTAATGTTAAGAAAAATAACGGAAATTCGAGGAAAATCTTGAAATTGAGAAAGAAAATTTTGGGAGAAAAAGACGTGTTTCGAGCAAAAGGACGAAACTTCAAGAAAACAATCTAAATTTCCCAAAGAAAGTTACATTTTGAAAAAAGTAGTTGAATTTTGAAAACAGTTGTCTATGAAAAAGATGAATTTTGAAAAAAAAAATCGAAATTTTGAGAAAAAAACGAACCTCGAAAAAAGTGAAGATTTGTAGAACATAAATGTAGAAATTTTGTCGATTTTGAGAAAGATGTTGAAATTTCGAGCAAACAAACTAATTTTACCAAAAACAAATTTTGAGAAAATAGAAATTTCAAATGAATGATTGAAGTTAAAAAAAAGACCAAGTTTGAAGAAAAACTCGTCATTTCCAGAAATATTAAACACCGAATTTTGAATTAAATATGAAAATTTCCAGAAAAAGGCAAATTGTAAGCAAATAGTCCAAATATCTGAAAGTTCTGATTCCATCGGGTAGAAAATTCCAAAAAGAATCCAATGTTAAGAAAAATAAGGGAATTTCGAGGAAAACGTTGAAATTGGGAGAAAGTCATATTTTCAGAAAAAAATCGAGTTTCATGAATAAAAGCAAAATTTAAGAAAAACGAATTTTGAAAAAAAAATCAAAATTTTCAGAAGGCAAATTTCGAGAAAAAATTAAAATTTTAGGTAGAAAGTCAAATTTTCAGGATAGAATTTATGAAAAAAAAAAGAATTTAAAAAAATGTTCAATGTTAAGAAAAGATTAATTTTGAGAAATACGATTAAAATTTTTAAAAACAAAAATGAGTTACAAAAGAATTCGAGAAAAAGATCGAAATTTCAAGGAAAAAGTCGAAATTTAATAGAAATTCAAAATATGTGGAAGTCTTCAATTTCGTCAAATTTTGAAAAAAATATACCTATTTTGAGAAACATACAAAACTTTTCGGTTGAATATTTATTTTTTCCTGAGTACTTAATTCCGAGGGAGATGTGACGGCAGAAAATATCCGATATTGAGATAAATGTCAACATTTTGATAAACAAGTTGGAATTTTCAGAAATTTGGATTTAATAAAAATCTTGAAAACTTTGAAATGTACAAAAGAAAGTGTCCTAAAATTTTTGTCTTAGAAAAATTTAGATTTTCCAAAAAAATTTTTTTCAACGTTTTTACTTTTTTATCAAAAGATCGACCAAATTTTGAGAAAAAAGCAAATTTTGATATACACTTCGAAATTTGGGCTTTAAAAAAATGGAAATTTCCAAAAAAAAAGGTCGAATTTTGAAAAATCCATATTTTAAATTGTTGTCCAATTTTAAATATATTTCATTTTGATGAAAAATAAGTCAAATTTTAATAATAATTATAAATTTCAAAATAAAAAGGCAAAATTTTGAAGAAAAAAAAGGGGGAATTTTGAGAAAAAAGTCATTATGTGAATTGAATTTCAAAATTTTAAGGAAATGACGAATTTTGAAGAAAAAATGGTAATTTCTGGAAAAGTCTACTTAGTTGACTATAAATTTTAGATCGACTGCTTTACCCAAGCAGTGTAAAAGCTCCACCTAGCCTATGTTAATATTAATGGATTATTTATTGTTTATTACAATATTATGTTTTTATTTTGTAGAAAGGAACCACAGCATTCTGCAGATTAAAACCTACTCAACTCGTTCATTTGATTGGTTCTTTGGTTGACAGGTGATAAAATGACGTTTGGTTTTTTTTTCAGCAAAGATTATTATTCTTCTAAACTATATGCTCAATATTTTTGGTTCCTTTTTGCAAAAGTCACAAAAGACACATTTCAAAGCTTGAGCAGACTTTCAAAATGTTTTTAAAATATTAATTCAAATTTTCGCGAGTCTACGTCTAGCAATGCGAAGTTCATTTAGCCAATTTTATTCATAACTGAATAGATTTAGTTTCACCCATCGAAAAACATGTGTAAATATAGCGAAAATATGCATTGTCATTAGATTTTAGATGAAATATGCAATAACCGATAAAAATGGATTGAATATGCGTTTGCATATGCAAATATGCAAAGGGCGATTAGGAGAACAGAGACGGGATGGGTTTCGGAGGGAATTGAGTAAGAAGTTCGCGACGTAAACCGAACTTCTTACTCAATTCCCAATGTGTCATATCGTCACTTTACTGATATATGATACTGTATAACTCGACCTTAACGAAGTGTGCATGTTGCTGATAGCAGTTGGTTTAGTATTCATATTTGTTGGTAAACTTGCAAGTGGAGATTTTGACCTGTTTCTTAAATTAGTATTTTTTTGTCGCGCTTTGATAAACAATCAAAACAGAATTGACAAATATTTTTTGAAAATTTCAACTTTTTTTTGATATTTGGATTGTTGAAATTTTAACAAAAAAAAATCAAAGTTTCCCGAAAAACATTTTCTTCGGAAATTTTTTTATTTATTTATCGAAATTTGGCTTTTTTCCAATTCGACTTCGGGGCCGTGCCATAGATTTTCTTAGTATGATGTAACTCATAAATATCGATTTTATCTCAAAATTTAGTTTTTTTTTTAATTTTGTATCTAGGCATTTAACTATTATTTTTCTTTTCTTAATTTGCCTGAAAGGGCCTTTTTTTCTTCTATTTGTGAAATTGAGTTTTCATTGCCCAATTTTTTTTTATCAACACTTTTAAATTCCGAGAAGATTTTTTTAACATTCTCGACTTTGTATCTACTAATTTCCATTTTATCTAAATTTTGACTTATTTTAACAAAATCGTTTAAATTCGAAATTTTGTCCGCAAAGAGTTGTAGACTTTTTTCAGAACTCATAATTTTAGTTTTGTTATTCGAGAGTTACAAAAAAGTATTTATTTCTTAATTTAATACGGGATTTGAGAATAAGGTGAAAGTTTAAGATTTAATTTTGGGGCTTAAACTTGAAAAAGGGTGAAATATCAAGATTTATAAAATAATTCACATTTTTTAAAATTGAAAACTTTTGCGAAATCTACAGAGTTTCAAGTTTTCACTTGTAATTATTATTTTTTCTTAATTTTAGGCATTACAATTGAAATTTCGTTATTTAAGTCGAAATTTCAGTAAACAACTTTAATATTGTAAGGCCTATTCAACTATTCAACTTTAAGACCAAAATTTTGTGAAAGAAGTGAAAATTTCGACTTTAAAATTAAAAATTAAAATTTCAAAAAGATAGTCAAAATTTCTCAAAAAAATTCGGAATTTTGTTTAGAAACTTTTTAATTTTTCAAAAAAACAGAAACTGTTTTTTAATTTCGACTTCAAAAACAAAATGTGAAGAATAAAGTCAAAATTTTGAGACTAAAATCGGAATTCCAAGGAAAAAGTTAATAATGTTGAAATTATGAAGTCGAGAATTTGAGAAAAATTCAAATACAAAAATTGTCCCGAGAAACCAAGAAAGATTAAAAAACACAACAAAGGTTACTCTAACGCGTTTCAAGAGCCAAGTTATCATCTTCAGTGTCTCTCTGGCAATGACAGCTGCTTGGCTGTCGAAACGCGTTGGAGTGTTTTAATCTTTTGTAGTTTCAGGGCACAATTTTTATATTTTAATTTTTGATAGATAGCCAAGAACAGTCTGTTCCACCAAAATTGAGAAAAATTGTAAACTTCGACTAAAATGTCACAATTTTATGTTATTTAAAGAGTTTGTTGAAATTTAGACTTTTAAAAACAAAATTTTGAGAAATGAGTGAAAGTTCTAAACTTGAAAGAGGATACATTTAAATAAATTCTGAAAAAAGTCAAAAAGTGTAAATTGAAAATTTCAAATTATTTTCTTAGAACTTAGACTTTAAAATAGAATTTCTAGAAAAAAAGTCGAAACTACAAGATTTCTAAAATTTCCCTTTTACAAATGTCAATTTTTATTCATTAATATTTTTATTTATTTATTTTCTTAAGCTCGAAATTAGAATCCATATTTTCTTAAACTCGAATTTAGAATCCGGAATTTGAGATTTAAATCAAAATACTGGAAAAAACTTTGAACAGAATTATGCCAAAAATTTAACTTTACGGAATTTTGAACTTGAAAAAGACGTTGCATGAATTGTTTCCAAATAATTTTTTTTCAACTTTTTTACCTGAAATGTTAGTTTACTTTAAAATTTAAAAAATAATTTTTTCTTTTGCTATTTTTATTTTGACTGGAAAGTAAAGGCTGAAAATTTAATTTTTTTTTCTAGAATTGCAATTACAAATAAAAAAAACAATTTCAGGTTAAAATTGAAACTTTTGAAAAAATAGCCAAAATTTTTAAAATTCTGTGTTCTCTTTAGAATTGTACCTTGAATTATGAAAAAAAAATGATTTTATGTTTGAACTGAAATTTTTGAAAAATAGCAACAGATTTAAAAAAATGAGATTAATGTAAGGAAGTTCTCGAGTTCCCATTAGTCACAAAACTTTGATTCTAAATTGAAATATTCGATATTGTTGTCGACGTTTTCCATGAAATTTCAAAATCTCTAGGAAAATTCGAATAGTTTAAACTTTCAAATCAAAATTTGGAGAGAAAAGCTTGAAATTGGGCTAACGAATTGCAAACTTATAAAAAAATCCTTTGACACATATTCCTTCTTTCAGTTCTCTAAGCAGGTAAAGTACATAGTTAGAAATAGGTGACTTAAAAATGCTTTCTTTTACCCTTTTTGTTTCCTGTTAATTCCTTTAAAATTAACTTGTGCTTTTCTACAAAAATACGGAAGCACAGTATTTTCTTGAAATTACGAATTTTCTCTGAAAATTCTTCTTTGTTGGCACTTCGGCTTTACTTTCAAAATTAAATTTTTTTCGAAAAAATGACTTTGAGACAACTTTATTCTAAACTTCCACAAAATGTTTACCTTTTTTCTTTTAATTCGTGCCTTTTGGAATGTTGCCATTTTTCTAAACTTCGGTTGTCTAATAATTTCGACTTTTTTTCTAACAATTCGAATTTTCGAAAATGTTTACCTGGTCGAAATTATTCGTTTGTTCGCCTTTTTAAAATGTCCAAATTGTCAAAAAAAAAGCATAATTTTTTAAAGAAAGTCGAGATCTACAACAAAATAAAAATTTCCTAAAAAAGTTGAAATTTTGAAAAATTACGAAGTTCCAAAAATAAACTATTTTAGAAAAAGGAAAAATTTTGAAACGGTTACAATTTTCTAATTAAGTCAAAATTTTGTTTTTTTAAAGGGAAATTTGAAATAAGAGGAAATTTTAAAATGTCCAAGTCGAAATCATTAAAAAAGTAGAAATTGAAAATGTCAAATTCTTCAAGAAAAACTAGAGATTTTAAAAAAAGTTGAAAATATGTATCAGAAAATAGGAATTTTCAGAAAAAGTCGAAATATTTGGTGAGTGGTCGAAATTTTTAAAACCAAATAAGGAAAAGTCGAAAATATCATAAAAATCATATTCTTCAAAAAAATTCATAATTTTCAAAAACAGTCCAAAGAGACAAGATGTCGAAATTGTGAAAACAGTTGAGATTCTTAATTAAAGTAGATTTTCAAAAAACTGCCGAATTTTAAAAAGGCCAAAATTCCAAATTTTCAAAGAGATGAAACTTTTATTCTCCCACGCATTTTCTCCTATCGTCAAGGTAAGAACTAAATATCTGGATATAAATACCTATTAATTAATTATGTGAGAAACAATTTCGTTCTTTGCAGATATAATTGGACGATTTTCGACTACAAGTGATGCTAGTAGAATATAACGTTTCCAATTTAAATGATATAAAATCAATTCTTCTTTTTTTTTGCTTAAATCTGTTATAGCATTTATTTACCCAAACAATTTATATTTTTCCAAAGAGTAATATAAAAATGTTAATTAGGAGAGAACAAAATTCTTTTAAACATATCAAAACACAAACCACTAAATAAATTATTGTAAGCTACAAATACTAAACAATTCATTTTACTCTCAAACTCTGGTAGAACAAATGTTTTAATATTGTTTATTATTATGATATATCCGCCGTGCTTAGATAAAGAAATATGAGCTTGGAAGCCGAAGGTACTTCGTTCGTTGATGACGTATTGGGGAAGGGGCAAAAATTTCTCTGCTCCGCATCACGTCCACCTCCGTACCCTGCCTGACCTGAGTGAGGGCAACCTAAATCTAAGCGCAATTTTTATGTCAAACACCGCTCTCTCGCATTTTACAAATGGGGTCTTTATTTTTCAACGTTTTGTTTACAAATTTAAACCACTTATGAAGCAGGGATGATGAATCTAGGCTTTGTAAGCACTTTTTTAAAATTCCGTTTAGTTTTCGAGATGTTTGCTTCTAAAAATAGGCAAAAAAATAACAAATTGTTCGCCTATTTGTGGAACTACTAAGAAAAAAAATAAAAATCTGCTTCGAAAGCCCGAATTCCCCAACATTTCTTAACATTATTACCAAATTTCATTAAATTCTAAGCGATAGTATTGACGCAATTTGTAAAATGGCAAGAAGAAGAATTTAGACGTTTTAAGAGTACCAGACCACGCCTTATTAATAATAGATAACACAAAAATGGAACGAGTGTAGTGGAATAAACACTATTTATTTATTGGAACGTTACATGAAAAGCACTAGCCACGCACTTAGCTTTAGTACTAGAGGCAGAGTCATGACAGACCTGTCATGAAACGTCTGAAATATCTAGTCTTTGGCGTAAAACTTATTCATTTCAATACCGAACAGAGTTTCATGAAATGCCTAGACTTTTTATGAAATGACTGATTTCACGAGAAGACCGTGACATATACAAATGTTTTTTTTCGTAATGTGTATAGACTTTTTTCAAAAATCTAATAACTACGACATATTTTTAAAACTTCCCACGTACAAGTAAAAAACTTGTCAAGTCAAAGTATTTTCAAAAAACTTGGTCCTAAAAAATTTTTTCACGTATTTAGTTCAATAAAAAAAATATTTTCTTAAGATTTAAAAAAAAATGAAAAAGGTTGTCAATCGGTTTTGATTTCAAAAAAATATCTATGATAAATTTAAAATTTTTCCACGTCTTTTCAGCTTTGCATATTTCTATGAAAATTACTAATATCAAATAATGTGAAAATTAAAAAAATATAGTCCTTTATCTAGTATTTAGAAAACATCCACTTACATGTTTACGTGGTCACGTGTTTCCGGTGGCGAAGCGATATCAGCTAACCAGCACCGTTACACGAAATACACTGATTATATTACCGATTCTCAACCACCAAGCGTCGCGATGTCGGCGTCGCTTTCACAAATTCGGTTAGAATCGGAATATTCCGGTAAAACCGTCAGCTATCCTTCAATAGCCCTTGTTTACCAAATTAATTAAAAGTACGTCCGTGGCCGGCATGCATAAAAAACGATTGTTACTACAAAATGCGCTAACTAACAAGGCTACCAACGTGTTTTCTAAATGAAAAAAAAAAACAAAACAAAAAATGTTGCCACATGAATCGTAGATTTACTGGAAATGGTGTTATAGCGTTAAGAACGTTAATTAGCTTGTGGTTTACTCGCTGCAACTTTGGTAAATGTTGAATAATAATTAGTGTTTCATGCTATCCTAGGATCCAGTTCTAAATAAAGGGATGTTAACCACACGATTAGCTAACATATATCCAAGTTGAAAACCGGATTTACGACTGGTGCACTGAAATTATATTTGTCAATATTAACTAATAGGTGCGTTTATCCAAATTGAACACAATGTTAACTAATGAGGTTGTTTTAGATTTACACCAATAAACTCTGGGTTGTTTCCCATTGTGCCCGATTTGGGTAATCCCTATTAGACATTTTAGGGAAAAAAATTTGGAACCTCCAAAAATATAATGATGATGGGAACAAGAAAAGAAGTACTTTATCAAGAGCAAGATTTCTTGTCAAAAAATTAACAAGAAACAAGACATGCTTTTTTCAATATATTGTTACGGGCTTATCGGTTCGAATTGATTCACACGTGAATTGAAAATAATACCCACTTTATTACTAAACTAAACTTGGATCACCACAACTGAACAATTAACTCACTTATTATTGATTTCTACTAACTCACTAATTACACTGATTTTAACTGACTGACTCGAATTTTTTAGTTTTCACTTTTTTCAAATATTTATTTATTTTATTAATTGTAAGAATTTTTAGTCTGACCTTTCTTTAGAATTTTAATTTATTTTCCAAATTCTGAAATTTTTGAAAATGTTTAAGCATAATTTCAATTTTTTTCAAGTTTGTTATTTTTTTCATAATTTTGATTTTTTTCTTTAAATGTAATGATGCTAAAAAACTGACTTTTCAAAACTTCTACTCTGTTTTTTTGAATTTTCATCTTGGCTCAACTTTTGACAATTTCTCAAAGTTTTGATCTTTTTTAAATTTCGACTTTTATGTATTTAACTAAACTTTTATTTAAAAAATTAGATTTTCCTTTAATTTTTGTTATTTTTAAAAATTAAATTTTTCTCAAAATTTCCGCATTTTTAATATTTTTGAACCTTTTTCAAGATTTAGTCTTTTTTTAAAAACTTTAACATTTAATCATCAAAATTTCGACTTTTTCTAGAAGGTTTAACTTTTCCAGAATTTTATTTTTTTTAAATTTCCTCCTTATTTCAAAATTTTAATTTTTTTCAAAATATCGGTTTTTTTTGTAGTATGATTATCTTGAAACATTTTTTTTTAAACCTTTACCTTTTTTTTTAATTTTCACTTTAGCTCAAACGTTTTACTATTTCTCGAAGTATTAACTTCTTTTTTTGATAACTCCGACTTTTTCCTGAAAATTGTCACTTTTTTAAAAAATTTAATTTTTCTTCAAAATTGCGGCTTTTTGAAATCTTTAATTATTCTTTAGGATTTTAATCTTTTTTGAAAATGTTTACCTTTTATCATCAAAATTTGGACTTTTTTCGAAATTTTCATTTTTTTTTTTCATAAGTTCAACTTTTTGTGAAAATTTCAACATTTTTTCAACATGTGCTTGTTCTAGAATTTTTTTAATTTTTTGAAGAATCTAATTCTCCAAATAACGAATTTTTAAATTTTGAACGAATTCTACAAAACGAATTCAAGACTTACATGAATTTTCATTTTAAAGCTGCCTAAATTCAAAAAAATTTGACAACAATCGCACCTTCGAAGGTAGTCACAATTTTAAGAAAACCGTCAAATATAGCGTAAACAAAATCAGATAAAAATTGAAAGTTTAAATTGTGTCAAGTTTACTTTCAAAATTTTGACCTAAATTGGAATATAAATGTTGTATTTTCCTCTTGAAATTTTGACTGAAATTTCAAATTTTTAGGAAAAACTAAAAGTAGTGAAATACAATTAAAAATTTTGAGAAAAAAAGCCAAGTCCTGAAATTTTGGGAAATTTTAGGAGGCTGGCATCGTAAAAAAATCATTAGAATTTGAGATTTCGAGAAAAAAAAATGGCATATTGAAATTAAAGTGAAATTTGAAACAAAAATTTCAAGAAAACGCGATATTTTTGTTAATAACTTCAAAAAATTAGGGGTATCAGATTATAAAAAAAAAACAAGTTTAAGAAAAAAAACAAATTTTGAGTGTTTGTTCTAAAGAAAAAGTTGGAATTTGCAGAAAAATTTAAATTTGCAAATGAAATTGCCAGAAACTGTGATCCAATCAAAAAGACTTCACTGCTTTAGTCCAAATTTACAATAGAATATAAAATTTTTATTTTAAACTCGAAATTTTATGAATAAGAAAAAATATTTCGAGAAAAAGGTCCAACTTTAAAAAAGAGCCGAAAACTTTGAAAAAAAAATATTCAAGCTATACAACTTAAAATTCAATTTGGCTTAAAATTTTGAGAATTAGATCAATATTTTCTTAGAAAGTGTGGAAATTGTAATTTTCTAATCCAACTTTAAAAAAAAAAGTTTTTAAAAGTAAACTTGTAATTTTCAGGTGAAAGTTGCATGAATTTTTGTAAAATTTTGAAAAGGAAATTTATTAAAAAACTTTCAAACTTTAGGGTAAAGTAAAAATTATTTTAAGAACATATGAACCGAAATATACCGTTATTTTTTTCGATTCTGTTCCAGTTTTTGTTCCGACAAAAATACCGGTTTTTACGGTTTCCGGTTTTCGGTTCAGTTCCTGTTCGAAGCTCTGATTGGAATTTTGACTTTGAGTCGATTTTGTTTCTTAACATTTTGACTTTAATCGAAATTATTTTTCCCCTAAACTCAGCTTAACTTCGATTTATTATCGGTATCTGAATTTTTTTCAAATGAATTGCGGAAACAAAATCGAAAGTTTAAATTAGAAGTCAAAAAGGTCGACTTTGAAGTGGAAAATTAAGTGAAAACATTACCCTAATTTATAATCGAAAATTCAGAATTTGAAAATAAGTCAAAAACTTTTGAAAAACTCGAATTTTTCCCAAAATATTAAATTTTCCAGTTTCAAGGTAACTTTTCTTGCATAATTTTTTAGAGCATTTAGAATTTGTCAGAAATTTTTATTTTTTTCAGAAATCTTAAATATTTCGCCAAATTTTTCCATCTCAATCTTTTCTCGAAATTGCTAAATTAACATATTTACTGCATACTATCGTAATTTCAGAAACAAAATCTAAAATTTAAGTGTAACAAAAAAATTTGACTTTGAAGTTGAAATTTTAACTGAAGAATTTAAATTTAATCATTTGATAAATTAGAAATTCTAATAAAAGTTCAAAAAATCCAAATAGAATGGAAAATTTTTCAAACCTATTAGAAAATATTAGGTTTTTTGTAAAAAATCAAAAATTTTGGTTGTAGAATTGAAATCTTATACTAAGCATATACTGAAATTTTGAAATTTGAGATTCAGATTTTGCGAATAAGACAGATATTTAAAAAAAAACACCCAATTGCTGCTGGAACAATTTTTTTAATTTGGAGCGTTCTCTCTAAATATCAACTTTGTTTTGTCGAAGTTCACAGTCTAAATTTAAAACTTAAGGTTAAAAAGATTTTTTTAATTTCCCGAAATTTCGATGTTTATTTAAAAATTTTGATTTTTTTATACATCTTTATAGATAATAGTAAATATTCGCATTCGCATTTGCATTCGCGAATATTCGTATGTTTTTTAATATTCGCATTCGCATTCGCATTCGCATTCGCAAGAAACTATGCGAATATATAGTATTGCGAATGTATTTGGAAATAAAACAGGAAATTATTTATGGAGTAACAATGCAACTGCTGAGGCAAGATTTCTTAAACTAGTGTTCATGGACCCTCGAACTATAATCGTGAGTTCGGTAGCGTACCTAACAAGTAATGCAGTAATTATCCAGTCCCGTCTAATAAAAACCATTTTTCCCTTTCTTTTTTTTTTCTTTCTTTCTTATCTTTTTTTTTAATTTCCTTTCTTTTGCCATTAGAATAGGACACTAGGGCGCTTACTTTCCTCTGGTTCATACAACCAACCGAAAATTTATACTCTCAAAATTCTCAAAATTTGTATCTGTTCCTGAAAATCAGTCCTTTCCTTGACATTTCGATATTATCTGGAAATTTCGAATTCTTTTCTAAAAATCCGTCCTTTTTCACGAAATTTCTCTTTTTCTTTTGAAATTTCCAATTTATACTAAAATTCGAGCTCTTTTATCCAAATGCAATTTTCTCAAAATTTAGTTTCTTTCTCAAAATTCGTCGTTTTTTCTCCTCAGAATTTCCTTATTTTTCAAAATTTGACATTTTATAAAAATTTCAATTTTTTTAAATTTGTATTTCTGCAAGAAAAACGCGACTGGTTTGTCAAACTTTAAAAATGTTTAATTTTTGTAAAAAGACAAGAATCCCAGAAAACTTAAATTCCAACTTTTTTCTCAAAATTTGGACCATTATCTTAATAGCGGATATTTTTGACGTCACAATGGGGCAGGGGGCAGCTTCGCTTTCACTCAGGCAGCCTTAAAAAATAAATGTTGGGTCGCAAGATTACGACTATTTTTTCTTGAAATATTGACTTTTTTTCCTAAAATTCTCCACAAAATTCGCCCCTTTTTTTGAAATTTCGTCAAAATTTGACTTTCTTCTCGAAATTTTAATCTTTTTCTCAAAACATCGATATTTTCCTCGAAATTTTCATTTTTTGCAAATTTTGTTAAGAGTACTTGGAACTTTTCATTTTTCCTTGAAAATCATCTTTTTCTTTAAATTTTGGATATTTTTCAAATTTTTCAAAAATGTCAGGTTTTTATATTAAATTTGATTTCTTGAAAATTCTGACTTGGTTACCACTAGACCAGGTCATAGAACAGTGTCTCATCTACAAACAAACACAAATCCAGAGCAACATGATGCAAAAACAAGGAACACAAAACAACGATGGAAATTAAACCCATATTAACCGCATCGAAAAGCAAAACATTAAAAAAAGACATTGGGAAACACAGACAAATAAATGTTCTAGGTGCGGTTATAATCACAATTTTAGCGATATAAAAATGTGCCCAGCTCACAACACAAAATGCCACCAATGCGAACGCATAGGTCACTTCGCAAAGAAATGCAGAAACATAAAAAATAGACGTATGAACACACTAAACACAACAATGGCAGGCCGGCAAAGACAACCTAACCGCGGGAGAGTTAATCAAGTAACCAAAGACGATGAGCAATATGGAACCTCCTCAGTCAGCGACGTTCGGAACCTCGAATGCTTCAAAGCAAGCGAATCCAACCACGCGACAAGAGACGACATAGTTCTAGTGCAGGTAGGGGGTGTCGCCATAAGTATAAGCCAGGAGCTGCGTGTAATATAATAAATGGCGAAGATTTTCAAACCCTCACCGCAAATAAGGCATCCATTTGGGACTTGGAACATAAAGTTGTCAGTAATTTAAAATTGTACGCCACAAACGAATCACTCAAAATTAAATGCAAGTTCGCAGCACCGATAGGCGTAAATAACGGAAAAGAAACCATCGGGTCATTAGTTGTAGAAAACGGAACAATATCACTACTTGGGAAAGTAACATCCATAGGCTTGGGAATACTCAAATTGGGACTCAATAATATAATAAACGAAAATGGGAAAACTAGCCCATTCCCAATTATACGGGATATCAAAGTCGAATTAACAATCGATCCGAGAGTGAAACCCATACAACAACCAATCCGATGAGTCCCCATAGCAGTCGAAGGAAAAGTAGAGAACAAATTAAACGAAGCGTTGGCCAGAGACATTATCGAAAGAGTTAAGCAGCCCAGTCCCTGGATTTCTCCTATTTTTATAGTATTCAAACCTGATGGTGACATTAGGATATGTGTCGATATGAGACGAGCAAATGAAGCGATACTAGGAGAAAATTTTCCGTTACCAACATTCGACACTTTCATGACCAAATTACGTGGGGCGCAGTACTTTTCTCCGGTTGGATATGTCAAATAACTCTCATCAATTAGAGCTCGAAGAAAACAATAGACCAATTATTATGTTTATTACCCATCTAGGACTATTTAGATATAAACGGCTAAAGTTCGGGGTAAACTCAGCCCCTGAAATTTTCCAACGGATCTTCCAAAATTTACTCGCATAATACAACAACTGTTTGAATTACTTAGATATCATAGGGTACGGAAAAACCGAGGCAGACTACAACGCAAGCCTACGCAAAACACTGAACACGTTAAAGAACCTTAATGTTCTTCTAAACCAAAATAAATGCCAATTTAAAGCACAAACGCTCAAATTCCTGGGGCACATCTTGACACCAACAGGCATAAATCCTGATCCAACGAAAATTAAAGTCGTCCGTAATTTTAGTCCACCCCAGAGACTAAATAGACTGAACGTAAGACGGTAAGCAGTGAAGCCAGTTGAAAGCCTGGCGGAAGCCTAGCTCAACCCAGTTTGCAACGCACTCTCATTATTTGACAGACCGTTGCGAACATAACATCGGGGTTTTTTTTAGAAAACGGCCTGAAAATATGGGGAAGTGTATTGTGGATCATTGTTGAAACCTCAGTGAACACATTAGTGAAGGAAAATCAAGAGTTTCATTCTTTGGGTAGGTAAAAATGAAATATATAAATATTCAATTATCGGCGTGCGCGCGCCGCCATTTCACTGCTATCATGACGTGTTTACAGCACCGGCTTAACAATATTGTACACAGGCGTCGCGTATTGAAAGAAAATTATTTTACTATTAAACCAAGATGTCTTTGAAAATAGTTCTCCTGAACTTTTACCAAAAAGCACTTATAAAAATTATTCTATTGGTCCAAAAGCCCCTAATTCTAAACTTTCATCTAAATCGTTAGAACCGTTACGCGGCAAGTTTCGTATTTATAAATTTTACTTAATCCGGCCATGTCCAAGAGTAGTGGGATGCAGCTTCCCACTACCCCGCATTTTAGCTTCAACTGTACGCATGAGACAACATTGAAATGTTCAGTCTATTTAGTCTCTGGTCCACCCACTAACAAAGACGAGACACGAAGTTTTCTCGGGCTAGTGACATACTTGGCAAAATTCGTACCGAACCTTGGAAACCTTACCGAACCACTACGACACTTAATAAAAACCGATACCCAATTCACATCAAAACCAATCCATCAAAAGAATTTCGAAAAACTCAAAGAAACCCTAAGTCAACTTTCATCTCTGGCTCTCTTCGACCCGAATCTCCGCACCAGATTAATCGCTGATGCAAGCCCCGTAGCACTTGGAGCAGTCTTATTAGAGTTCAATAAGGATAATACTCCACAAGTCGTATCTTACGCGAGTAAGAGCTTGAGTCCCGTTGAACGCCGTTACTCACAAACAGAAAAAGAAAGTTTGGCATTAGTTTGGGCGGTAGAACGATTTTATTTTTACTTAGCGGGCCTCAATTTTGAATTGATAACTGACCATAAGCCTCTGAGGACCATCTTCAAGCCTACCTCAAGACCACCTGCCAGGATAGAGAGATGAGTTTTACGACTACAAGCATTTAAATTTCGAATAATATACAAATCTGGAAAGTCTAACATTGCCGATCCACTTTCTAGGTTATGCACTTTGGAGTCACCCGTAATATTCGACGAACCAAACGAACACCACATATACACTCTACTCAGAGAAGCAGTTCCCAAAGCCTTAACCATTCCAGAACTTGCAAAAGCTTGTGATGCAGATAATGAGATCAAGAAGATCATAATAACAGTTAATAATAATTCTTGGAAAACAGACCAAAAGAACTCGTTTTTCTACCCCTTCCGACTCGAACTTACCACTCTAGGACCATTTCTCCTACGAGGAAATAAAATTGTCATTTCTACCGATTTACGACTACAAACTCTAAAATTAGCCCACGAGGGTCACCCTGGAGAATCTGTAATGAAAAGTCGCATTCGATCGAAAGTTTGGTGGCTCCAAATCGACCGAGACGCCGAGAAATTTGTCAAAACGTGCCGCGAATGCCTTCTAGTATCACAACCCAACCGGCCTTCCCCAATGAAGAGACAGAAACTACCCCTAGGACCCTGGCAACACGTTGCTATAGACTACATGTCAGGAGGGCAATCTGAATATCTACTAGTGGTAATCGACTATTATTCGAGATACGCAGAAGTTTTCCTCACTAGATCCACCACTTTCTCAACAGTAATAAGGATTCTTGATGAAATATTCGCAAGATTGGGTATCCCAAAGACCCCTAAAGGCAGACAAAGCGACAAATTTTAACAGCGAAGAATTCAAAATTTTTTATCACATTAATGGAAACAAACTTATCAATTTGCCTCCATATTGACCACAAGCGAATGGAGAAGTCAACAACTTTAATAAATCATTAAAGAAACGTCTACAAATATGCCACACAAAAACAGTTAAGGACTATAAAAAAAGAGATTTTGGACTTCGTCTTAATGTACAACGTAACTCCACACGGCACAACAGGGAAGTCTCCGTCCGAACTATGATATAATCGTCGAATTCGGAACAAAATTCCATGCTTGGAGGACATCGCGACAGATCCAATCGACGAAGAAACCTACGATAAAGACTTAACAAACAAAACATACGGAAAAGATAAGGAAGACAAGAGAAGAAGAGCTTCTCTGAATCATATCGGACCAGGTGATAAGGTACTTGTCAAAAATACAACCTTCCCACACAAACTGACGCCGAACTTTGGCAAAGAGATATATGACGTCACCGAAAGATATGGAAACGAACTTACACTGCGCGGAGAAGTAAACACGATAAAACGCAATGTAGCCCACGTCAAAAGAATACCGGAACCATTTAACCTCTCAATAAACTCCTCACCATCCCCAGCTTTCACACATTCAACAACACCGTCGGACCTGGAAGCCATAACTCCACATAAAAACAGTCCCGGTGATTATGGAGACCAAGACCAACCGGACGTCCCACTGAGGCCACTGAGGCTCGTGAAGGATGGAGAGATGTGGAGACCAGCGACCGACGAAGAGATGGAGCGCAGCGGGGGCGAGGCAGTGAGTGAACAGAGCCGCGCTTCGAAGGTGGGGACGGGAGAAATCACCGAGGATATGTAGTTATGGTAGTAATGTTTAGAGTTTATTGGGAACGTAATAAAGTTGTTACTACTTTATAGTGTATACTTTTGAAACCTCCACACAGAGCTAATACAAATGCAATGTCTTACCTTAAATTACTAATTATTTCACTAACCCGTTTGTCTCTAGTGTTGTTTTAATCACTACACTGTTCTTATTGTTTACACCTTTGGTTTACCACAATTTTCTGAATTAATCGCTCATTAATTCCCGTAGAATTTGCGTTTATTAATGGAGCATATATTTAGCAGCTGTTTATGCACGTACCGCCATACGTACATATAATTTAATCATCATAACGAAAATTATAAAATAAATATTCAAAGGCTAATGAAATGTTAAAGGTTGGAAATTTTATAAATTATGCATAAAAAATACTGTACTTTTCATTATACATTCTTCATGTCCAAACTTCACAGGCTTATAACAGTATGTACCAAATTAATGATTTTTGAATAGAAATGGTATAAATATTGCTAACTTTTATTTAATCTTTTAATGTATTGATAAGGGCCCTGCACACTTCCGGTACTGTAAGACTAAACACCTGATGTGATACCTTAAACAAATAACTGAGGCTGGAAAAACTATCCCCACTTGCCAAAAATCGAAGAGTTATTGCTAGGCGGTCTTGAATTGAAATTGCTTTTCTCATATTGGTATCTTTCTTGATAATTTTTAAAAATATTTCAAAATGTTCTGCAGACATTCGATAAAAATTTTCAAATTTCCCTGAAGGTTCTCTGCGGAAGTCTGCGAGCAAATCTAAGCCATTATACCTAAAAATAAATTTTGAATATCGTTAACGATAATATGTGCACTTTCTATTTATAATTGTAGTGCATACATAATCTGCTTCAAAATTATACATTTTTCTAACCCACCGTTCTCTACTTTTATCCACTGACAGGATCCACCACCTTCTAAAACATCTTTTTTTTAGTTTTTGCTGTAACAATAGTTTGCCAAAGATAAAACTATTGTACCAGCAGCAATGCCAGTCGTTAATTCTGTGACATCCATTTTCTTTTAACAAGTGACAGCCTAGCAACATTGGCTCGAATGTTGACTTCCATTGTTGAGTTGAATGTTCGCCACACCGTGTAGGAGAAGCATTTGCCAATTGGTACTGTACTGATTTTGGATCCAACGTCCCCCTCCCGTTCGGATGTCCGGGTGGAGGGCGTACGAGGAAATCCAAAATCGACGAAAAAGTTTAATGTACCACGGCCCAAGTTTCTTTCAAACAATTCATTCAAAATTCAATTCTGTAACATTCGGAATCCAAACTCAAATCTAAACTCGGTTCATCAACACTTTCAAAATGGAAGACCACGTGTGCTGTCTCTGACCCAAGTCTCCCCATCCATCAATACAGTCCATATGCTTTGCCCTAACTACGACTTGCACACAAAATTTCGACACAAGAGGGGAATTTGTGGTTTTACGCGAAGCGACCTGTCCTGTCAACGAGAAGAAGCACTCGAAACTGCTGATCATGATGTGATTTGGCTGAAAATCTTCTCCAAAAACGAAGTAATATTCATGTGTTCACTTTATTTGTCTCCAAACGATCCCTCATACAGACAGCTCTCCTCTTATCTCTCCGTAACCTTTGATCACCTACAAACGAAATATCCAAAAGCTGAGGTTGTCTTTCTGCGTGACTTCAACGTACACAACATCCCCTGGTTAAAGTTTTCTTCCCGAACTGACGACGCGGGAAGGGTGGCAGATGCTTTCGCCATCACTTGTGGACTATTCCAATTAGTTGAGCAACCCACAAAAATTCCTTATTTAGATACCCATCAACCTAATCTACTCGACTTTTTCCTTACAAATTCACCAAATTCGTATAAATTCTCTGTGACGTCACCACTTGGAAATTCGGATCACAAGCTTGTAGCAGCCTCTCTCTCGCTTCATATACCTCCTCCTTCCCAGACGCAGTCCCGTAAGGTTTGGCACTTTAACTTTGCAAACTGATAAGAATTAGGAGACTTCTTTGCATCTTTCCCATGGCAGATAGTCTGCTTTAACTCAGACAACCCTTCCGAATCCATCACGGAAACTATCCTGATTGGTATGGAATGCTCAATTCCCCATTCCCAAAAGAAGACTGCCTCCAGTAAGTCTTGGTTTAGTAAAAAATGTGCTCGGGCTGTCTCCTGCAAAAATCTTGCATATCGTCGTTGGCGAAATAATCCCTCAGTCGAGACTCGGACCATATTTGTAGATGCACGAAATTCTTGTAAACAGGTTATTGACGAGGCAAAATTCTCGGAACGCAAAACCTCCTATTCTTCCTAAGGTTGACACTTCGATGCCTGAAGTTGTTTTCAGACGACCCACAAACAGGAAGATTCTCCTTGAGCTCGACACCTCGAAAGCTTCTGGCCTTGATGGTATCCCCGCTATTGTTCTCAAGAAGTGCGTCCCAGAGTTAACTCCTGTCCTGAGCAAATTGTTCACACTCTCTTACAACAAAGGTGTATTCCCTAATATCTGAAAATCTGCTAGAGTGCAGCCTGTCCGTAAAAAAAGAAAAAGGAATCTGGCTAATAACTATCGCCCTATATCTTTGTTACCCGTTATATCTAAAGGGATGGAAAAGGTTATCAACATTGAGATTCTGAAATATTTGGAAGAAAATAGAATTATCTCCGACAGACAATATGGTTTTAGACCACAACGTTCCACTGGCGATCTACTGGCATATGTTACTCATATCTGTAACTCAGCTATGGAAAAACATGGTGAGGCTAGGATTGTGGCATTGGATATCTCAAAGGCTTTCAACAGAGTCTGGCACCGATCTCTTCGCGGCAAATTAACATCTTATGGTCTTCCTCCTGGACTCTGTCATTTGATATCCAATTTTCTCGCTGACAGATCTCTTCAGGTCGTCGTCGATGACATCTCATCCGAGACATTTGAGATTAGCGCAGGGGTGTCTCAGAGGTCTGTTCTGTCTCCTACCCTATTTCTGTTACACATAAACGATCTCTTAGTTTCAACTTCCAATCCTATATACAGCTACGCAGATGATAGTAACCTTGTGTCATCTTTTTTCTCCGACAAACCATTATCTATCGCTGCTTCAGATCGACTAAGGGAACAGCAGATACAGATGATTAATCGGGATCTGGAGATTATTCTGGAATGGGGTAAGAACAATTTGGTCGACTTCAACGCTTCAAAACTAAGGCAGCGGTTTTCTCCAAGAAAACATCAAGGGATAATGCAACAAACATACTAATGGACAGTAAAATCCGTCCGATGGGATCTAATCTATCTATCCTAGGAGTGAATGTAAGCACTAACTTCTCTTGGGACAATCATGTGCGCGCCATTGCCAAATCCGCCTCTCGCTAGACTTCCTTTTTAGAGCTAAAAAGTACTTCACATCTCCTCAGCTGTTAACACTATACAAAGCTCAAGTTAGGCCAACACTAGAATACTGTTCTTATGTTTGGAGTTCAGCCCCAAAACACACTTTAGCTCTCTTGGATTCAATTCAAAGAAGAGCGATTCGCCTAACTGATGACGAGAGTCTGACCGATTCTCTCGAAACACTAGAGCGCAGGCGTATGGTTGGTGACTTGTCTCTTTTCTACAAATACTATCATGGAAGATGCTTGCAAGAACTAATAGCAATTGATCCCCCCAAGGGCAAGAATCTTGAGGCGTACTAGAAAGTCGAAGACACCAAATTCCTGTGCGGTTCAGCTTGACACAGTGAGGACTTCTGTCTACGGAGACTCTTTTTTCTATAGAACTTCCAAGTTATGGAACTTGTTACCGAAAAAAATTTTCCCCAAAAATTACAACCTAACCTTGTTTAAGAAGACGGTTCATCGCCATCTATCCTTGTTTCCGCGTCCTATTCGCAGTGTTTTGAAAGCATAATGGAGTTACCCTTTGCGAGTGGATTAAACGTAAAAAAAACGAACGTTTGATCCAATGTTTGACGTATCGAGTGGCGGCGGCATAAGAGTAATTGTTTTAGAATTACTTTCCTTGGAAATTTATGCTTGAGCTTCTTATTGTTATTATGATGGATTAAATTTCTATTTTATCAGTTTATTTTATTACTATTCTTGAGCAGCACCTTAAAAAAGGATAAATAGGCACGACATTTTTGGAGAATACGTCCAAACCGTATGTAAAAAGGCAAAAAACAAGCGAAATTTAAATGTAGACAATAACGCATGAAAAACGCCGAAAGAGGTGAAAGCGTAGGATCATAAGGTATTACTTAAAATCCGGTCTCTACTAATAAGGTTTAAGAACATCAATTTCAACTAAAAATATCTCTGAGTTAATTAGAAGTCTAACAAAGGGCATGAAATTTCATCAAAAAGGACTAATTTACTGCCCACGCCATTAAGACAAGAAAAAACTGTGAAACTGAAATTCTTTGAAACTAACTCTCAAAGGTTAGGCGGTTCGACAAATTATGAGGGCAACTGTGCAAAGAAAAACGGCTAATTAAAAATATAAAACTTAAATATAAAAAGAAAACAAGACAAAGTAATAAACCGATTATAAAAAAGTAAATTAAATACTTTTAAGGTTTCTGTTGAATTAACGGCTTTTAAATTTAATTAAGAAGAGAACGCCAAAATATCTTAATAACAATGAATTTGAGTTCTTATATCAATAAAAGTTTTTTTTTATATTCCTCTGTCCTTGTTACCTTGGTTGATTCAGTTTAAAGGGCATTGTATTTTTAAATGAAGGTCAATGATTGTAATAAATCATCAAAGTGTTAATAATATCTTTACTCCCTTATGTAATGTAATAAAGAGCCAGCCTACGCCTGAATTTTGATACAGATTCTCGACTTCCCTTGAGAAAGTCGACAGTAAGGCTACAAGGTAACTGAAAAACGACGCACAAAAACTAAAACACTTTTCCATTTACAATTCAGTTTGGAAAGGTGACGGTAAAATATGCTCACTACTTTATAATAAAAGCAAAGAGTAAAAATGCGTTGAATACATATATAAAACCCCGATACTTTTACAAGCTTTTGAATTCGATATTTACTAAAGTATTTTGCTAGTTTCAACAGAAAGTTTTTGAGAAATACTGTATTTGACGGTTGTATGAATGCAAATAGACGCTCTTCTAAAGCCTCAAGGGTTTTAAATTTCAGAATTAAAGCAGGAGCTGATACATTGAGTATCAGCCGATCAAAAAGTTATGACAGCATAATACTTCTTGATTTATGTTTTGTAGTTAATGAAGCATTTTCAGTAGCAGAACTTACGTAAAAAGGGTTGCCTGTTTTATGTCTAATACAGCAGCGTGTTTTGTCTTTTATAAAAGGGGGGACTTAATCGGTAAGGAACATCAAATCAGTCGCACTCAGCTATCACAAAAGCTTGGCCTATAGTCCCAAAAATCTCGCACTTTGCAACGCCTACGTTGAAATCCATCTGAGACAAGACAAAGTAGTGAGAATAGAATGTGACTAATGCAAGTCACCGAAAACGTCTACCGGTTGCGGCGCATTTCTCGATTCTCGAATGTATGAAGCGCCAAAAGGAGACCTTCACGTAAGCGAAACGTTTTTACATTTATACTGTGCTTTTAGTGTCAATGCAACTGTGAATTCCGTTAGGAACATAATCGATCTGTTAAAAAATAAGACGTTGACTGCTGATGTCGGCCAAGAGGGAGTCGGGCTCACGCAACTGGGGTTCCGTACCAATTACTACAGTAAACAGTCAGTAGACCAAATTAAATCTCTTTTACTTATGTATGAATTTGAAATTTTATCCAAATTTTGTTGTTATAATTGAAAAATTTTAAAAAAATTAATTTTCATACACACACTTTTTTCTACAATTAATCGCAATATTTGATGAACTAATGGCTGTGTTGATATTGTCTCGGGTAAAAAACACTTATTCGCAGTTCGCAATAAGTCTATGACTAAAAGACTAAAACAGTATATGAGATCGCCTTGAATCGCACTAAAATGTTCGATTCCAACCGCAATTATTGCGTTGCGTACAATTTAATAAACCTATGCTAACCCCGAAAATATTCAATAACGTAAAAGACATTTTGATTTGCATTCTATCCTTCGGCTAAATCAAATTTGTTATTTGAAAGAAATTATTACTGTATTTCCTGATACCCACGCTTTCGTCCGCGTGAAAGAAAAAAAGAATTCTTGGAAATTCTGACATTTTTATAAAGAATTCAGTTTTTATTGGGAATGTAGAATTATGTATTTTGAAAATTTCGACTTTTTTCAGAATGTTGACATTTCCTCATTCGACTCCCAAAACTTAAACATTTTTTTTCAAATTTTTGACTTAATTTGGAAAATTTTAACTTTTTTCGAACTTCTTACTTTTTTTGAAAATTCCAGGTTAAAATAATGACTTTGTTATGTATATTTTGATTTTCTTTTTTGGAAACTGTTTATGATAAATTTTGTTTTTGTTAAAGAATTTATTTTTTCAATAGCTTAAATTTTTAATATTTTAACTTTATCTGGGAGTTTTTAATTTTTTGGAACATTTTGACTTTTTGTCACATTTTTGAACTTATTTTTGAAAATGTTAACCTTGTTTCAAAATTTTCATCTTCTTTTTGAAGATATATACCTTTTCTAAAATTTAAACTCGAAATTTCAACTTGTTGTAAACCTGACTGTTTTTATATTAAATGTTTATAAAACGTTTCCATTCTAAATTCGACTTTTGTTTCAAAATTTCAGCCTTTTCTTCATTTCGACTTTTTGAAAATAACGATTTTTTTTTAATCTGACTTCGATTTTTATTGAAATTCTTGACTTGACATTTCGACTTTATATTTTGAAAACTTCGAATTTCCAATTTTCCATTTTTCCAAATTTTAACTTAATTTGTAAATTGCAAACCCTTTTACAATTTTGACTTTCTTTAAGATTTTGATTTATTTTCGAGTTTTTTAAAAATTTTGATACAAAATTTCGATTTATAAAAATTTTGACTTTCTTATCAAAATTTGGTTTTTTTTAGTATGATTCTGTCGAAATATTGCTTTTGAAAACCGCTTTTTTTTCATTTCCACTTTTGACTATGTTGGAAATAACGTTCAAAACGTGAGAGCAAAAATCTATCCGTGCTTATTTTAAAATAAAATATTAGACAGCCTCGAATACTCTATGGGTTTCTGTGTATCTTCTACGAACTGAAATCTGAAACGGGTACTTCAACTTATTTGAAGTACTTTTAGGTGGATGATTAATTTTAAGCATGCTGGTCAGTCCCTTTTCTGAATATAGGTTTTAAGGGATTAGCGTTGATATGTATATTAGCAGTGTATCATGAAATAGACCAAATGTATTTGGAAATATTACGAAAAGATTCCTTTTCGACTATAAAATTGAGATTATAATTTCGTCGCGACAACACACACCTTCCGAGACCTCTTGACGTTAAAATCGAAATCTTAGAAAATAAAATAAAAATCGAAAATTTGAGAAAATAAGTAGAAACTCTAACCTTTGAAAATTAAATCAAAATTTAAGAACATACTCAAAATGTATAAAAATAATTTTAAAAACGTAGCTCGGAGAAAATGCGTTATTTACATTTTAAATTGGAGACAGTACAGTGCATCGCATTTTCGATGGTTTTACCCTGTTACTACTATTTTCAGCAGATGTAGGGGATCGGGGTCTTTACAAACCTAGACTAATTTTTAGAGAGTTGTGAGAATTTGTAAAAAATTAAAAATTTTCAAAAATCTGATACTGTTTGTAGCTCCTTTCTATTTACCTACAAAAATTTAATTAAACCGTTCTTAATGCACACGTAGAATTTAATGATGGAAATGATCCTTTAACTGACCTTTTGGTTTTGAAGTTATAACCTAAAGTGCTATTTTTTTTTAATGGAAAACATGTTAGGAAATGATTTTAAATGAAAAAGCATTTTTCCTCTTTTCAAAAATATATGTGTTTATAAATGTATTTTAAAAATTTTCGAAGTTACGACGATTTTTCTATTAATTTATGTATGATTAAGTGCGGTTTGATGTATTACATCTGCCAATGAGAAAATTTCCAGGAGAATCACGTTAAATCAAAAATTTAAAGAGCTATCGCTTTCGAACAAGCAAGTAGTGGACGGTCGACGGCCACGGCAGGTTAAAAGTGAAGGCTCTTTTTACTCTCTTTGAGAATTTTATAAAGCGAATCTATGAAACGAGGTAGATAAAGGCACTGTTTTCAATTTAACGTTAAAGTTTAACACTCCAAGGATTAAAAAAATACAGTTTCGCTCAAACACATTTATTTCCTTTAAGCAGCCCCACTTTGTCTCTTTTTGTCTCGAAAAAGTGTAGTCACTAACTAAAAAAATGCAAACTGATTGAAAATGTTTACTGGATATTCGTTATCTGCAGCGGAATAGATTTTTAAGCAACTAATATTACTGCACATTTCCCGATCAGAGTTCTAAGCTTTGTAGCGAATATTAATAAAATAATATATCCTAATAATATAAATAATAACAATTTCCATTTTTTTAATAATAATTTAAATATCCTACAAACTAGGGTTAGCAAGCTAAAATAAAATTTTTGAAGTGGCAAGAATGCCTGATACATATTTAAAAAAAAACATGTTTTGTCAAAAACCAGTAAAACCTAAATTATTATAGGACTTAGAAGTATTTCAATCGTTTCAGTTTGCAATTATCCTCTCCTTCGCACACAACCTTTCCGTATCTTGGAATTTTGAGTGTCCATGATTGGGATTGAAACCTAGACCTTTGCATTATTAGAATAAGATTTTTAAAACGGCGCCAACTAATCTGTCGTATATTTAATAATTCTACCGTAATTTATTGTCGAGTATACGAATATCTAGCCATTTTCCGCTACTTGAAAAAGAACGCATTTGACTAAAACTACGTCCTTATCTACGTTACGGGCCGCTCTATAGTATTCCCAAATTTCCTCATTGGTAACTGCGACACATAAGTCCAGGCTTAATGCACTAGAAGCTGACGCAGCTTCAACATTTTTTAAAATATGTATATAAACACATATATTTTTGAAAAGAGAAAAAAAATGTTTTTTCATTTAAAATCATTGCCTATTCTGGTTTTTATTGAAAATTATTGAACTTTAGGTTATAACTCCAAAACCAAACGGTCAATTAAAAAATCATTTACATCATTAAATTCTACGTGAAAAACTACAGTAAAAATATTTGTAATCAAAATTTTGTAGTTAACCGGAGAGAGCTACAAACAGCAAAAAATTTTCGAAAATTTTTAATTTTTCAAAATTGTGCTATGACATGTAAAGATACAACATTTTTGTGCTCACCAGATAATTTATCACACAAAATTGTTTTACGTTAGTGAAAACCCCAATTCTCTATCTCTGCTGGAAGTAGTAGTAATAGGGCAAAACCATCGAGAATAAGATGCTCTGTACAGTCAAAATTTCTAAAACAAAAGTCAAAATTTGTAGAAAAAATGTAACACTGCAAGTCAAGATTTTAGATAAAAACATAAAAATTGCTGGTTTAAACCCTGAATTTTAGAAGAAAAAAACTAGGCAGTAATAAGGACTGCTGACAGAAGTGAAAACTTAAAACTATAATATAACAGTGTTTTTTTTTCAATGTTCAACTTACCTAATTGTATAATAACAAAAACAAATTTCGTAACTTGTAAATTAAAATTATTATTTCTAGTTTTTATATCTTATTATATGTGAATACAATCTAGTCCTTGTTTATTATGCCTTTGTCTGTTGGGTGTGTGATATTGTAGGAACGAGAATTCTATTTTAACTTCGATGGCGCATAATGCAATAAAAGCACAATTTCAATTTGAACAATGTTTAGCAGCCACGTAGTCAATTTGACTTGTACATTGTGGACGTAAGGATAGGTTTTCGAGCGAGTTCAACTTTTATAATAATCCTATTTGTTCGTTACATTGAAGAGTTACTTATATAAAAAAATTGAATTAATTAAATTTAAAAATATATTAGTCCTTGACTTCTCTATAACATTGGCAAGTGCCGGTTCTTGACTTCAGTAAACCCCAATAATGTGAATTGCACTTAAACAATTGGCTATGGCATTATTATTATTGTTTTTACAATAGTTAGGGCAATAAATCTAAACCGACAAACTTATTTTGCTTACACACAATTAACGATTACTAAATTATACAACCTAAGTTCACCGGTCTTATCTTTCTTAATTATTAACCTATATTACATTATATTACACTTTTAATCCAACAAGAGGGTATAGCGCAATGAATACGAAAATTGCTCCTTGCGTGGTGGGCCGAGAGTTCGAACCCCGCTTCCGACCACTCGTTTTTTATTAGTATTACGTGTCTTACTCATAGCTACATAATACTATTAACATTAAAGCATGTTGGTAACGGGAATTAGCGTGAAGGTGAAGCGATTTGGTATGATGGTGAAGCGAACTAACGTGATGATGGCGCGAAACCATGAGTTCTTCCCCTATCAAAAGTCGCTGATCGCACCTAAAGAAGTTTTCATTTCAAAAATAATTTTAATACTTTGCAAGGAAAAATGTGCTTCCATAGCTTCTATTTAGGACAGGCTCCTGATATAATAAGAAAAAATAATTAAAGGATTTCTCTAGTGAAGTTTACAAAACCAAATAAAACGAGATTTTAGTTGGACAGAAAAAGAATAAAATTGTATTTTACGTCGTTCTATAATCCGTGTCTAAAACAAACTAACATTGAGAATAAAAGCGCTCAAAGCTCACTTTTTTAAATGACGTGGTCGTAACATACCAACTGAGCGTAGGCTGATGTATCACAAAACTCATTTGAAATGAGGTTGATGTTTCGTACAAGATTGTTTTCAAAACATTGAAACAAATAAGAGATTTTTATCGATCGCCAAATGCATATCTCTTATTGCGTGCGTACCTTCCTGAAGTTGAAAATCTAATAAATGCAGCTTCGAGTTGCCATAAATATACATATTTCATAATTGAAATTAATTGACATAGGATTTATATTTAGTCAGGTTATATAAGATAACTTTCTTGTGTTCTGGCTTAAATACAAGCGCCCTCGGCGTGTGTTTAGGTATATTAAACTAAATAATGTAATCAAACAGTCGAAGCTGCTACAGTTGAAAATATTTGCCACCAACAACCACGGACCGGTTTCGGCTTCATCAAGGTAATAAGGTTCCTGTAAACTTTTGCAACTTATAGCCATCAGTCAGCCACATAAATACTTAAGAAATTTAAATCTCATTTAGTGATTTGTAACCAGGGCTTCGAACCGGAACTGAACCGAAAACTGGAAACCGAAAAAAACCGTTATTTTCGTCGGAATGAAAACCAGAGCGAAACCGGAAAAAAAGATCGGATTTATTTCGGTTCGTTAAATTTATGTACCTAAAACAGTTTTTATTTTACCCTTCAATTAGGAATTTTTTCTAAGAAATTTCAATTTCTTTTTCAAAATTTTACACAAATTCGTGCAACTTTGATCTCAAAATTAAGAGTTTACTTTCAGTCTATAATTCCTGTTTAAAAATTAGATTAGAAACTTACAATTTCCACAGTTTCTAGAAAGTATTATTCCCAAAATTTTAAGCCAGATTAAAATTTCAAGTTTTAACTTGAATCTTTTTAAAATTTTCGACATTTTTTTGGAATTTCGACCTTTATCTGGATATTACTCGAAATATTTCTTTTTTTCTCTTAAAATCTCGAGTTTAAAATAAAAAAAATATCCTCCGTTGTAATTTTAAAATAGGGCAGGAGCGTGTTTTTCATTCAAACTAGAGAATATCGGCTTTCGTTACGATTTTATTTGTAAATTCGAATTTTTCTGGAAAGAACTTTTTGTAGAAAACTCCAAATTCACTTCTTTCCTTAAACTTCGATTTTCCTTTCCTAATTTGATATCTCTGTTTTTTAAAGTTAGTAGTCAATTTTTTGATTTTTCGTCTATTTTTTCAAATTCCACTTTTTTTTTCGGAATCTCAAATTTAAATTCTTATGACTTACTAAAACTTCCTAAAATTCAAAGATATGATTTTTTTCTTAAAATGTTCGCTGAAATCTCGATATTTCAAAATTAACCTTAAAATTTTTAAATTTTGAATCAACATTTCAGGAAAAAATTAAAATATTATAATTCCAATTTAAAGCTGGAATCTTGCAATTAGTGAAATTGGATCTTTAAATGGTGACAACTTAAAAAATGTCTAACTTAAACTTCCAACGATTTTGTTTACGCTAAAATAGTAAATTTTATTCTAAAAACTTTGATTTTTTTTTCTCAGTATTTCGATTTTAGCCTTGAAATTGCGATATGTTTTCAGATTGTTTAGACATCAAAATTGTGTGTTTTTTTAAATATTAATTGTTTCGCGAAATTTCTGGTCTGGTATAAACTCAAAAATTTGGCCCTTTGCACCTTGAAATTTTATGCAAAAATCGATTCTCAAAATGTTAAATCTGTTCACAAAATTTTTAGCTACAGCTAAAATTTTTGCTCGCTTTCGTATTTAAAATTGAAATTTCCATATTTGGGTTTAAAGTCACTATTTTTAAATCGAGATAAAAATTTTGAAAATTTTTCTCTTAAATTGTTTTTTTTCTTGAAATTTTAACTATTTCATCAAAATTTCAATGTAAAATTTTTCATTTTATATTATTTGGTCTTTTTCATTTTCATTTATTTTTTTCGTTTTATCTTTTTAATCCAAAGTTCAAGAAAACCAAGACCAAACATCAAAAATCAATTTTGTTAGAAAAAGCGAATCAAAGTCAAAACTTCGCTAAAAAACCAAAATTATGAAAGAAAAGTCTCTCAAATTTTTGATTTTAATCGCCAAATTTTGTATATTCTAGATCTTTTTGACTCTAGGGTATATAATTTATTTTTTATGAAAAAAAAATTATGAAATTTAAATTTAACAATTCTGCGACCCAATATTTAACGGAGAAATGTTAAATAAAATCAATAATGTAATGTTTCCGATCAATAAGAACCTACAATTTAAATTTAAAATTTCTAAACTCGAAATTCCGATTTACTTTTTAGAGTTTAGATTTTGCTTAAAATTTGAACTCAAATTGAACTCAAAATTCAGGGTTACAGCTTAAAATTTTTTTACTTGAAAAATAAAAATTATTTTCCTTAAATTTTAGGCAAATCGGAGTAGTTACATGTTGTAATATTAAAGAAAAAAAAAAGACAGAACATTTTTTAAATTTTGTCCGAATATCAATTTTTAATTCGAAAACTTTTGAAAAATCATTAGTTTTGTCGGAATAAAAACCGGAACTAAACCGATATAAATTTTTTGCTGGAACGAAAACCGAAAACCGGAACGAAAAGAATAACAGTTCGAAGCCCTGTTTTTAACTGACTTTCGACTGTAGCTCACGTCGAATTTTTTATGTCAATCTTGAAATTTCCACTGAAAATGGATGTTAAAATTTTGAAAAAAAAGTCGAAATTTTGAGTTTGAAATTAAATATGTGAAAGAAAGAACCTAAATTACAACATAAGGATAAAGACTTTGAAATTGTAATTTTTTCAGTCAAGACATTTATTATTTATATTTTTTAAAATAAAGATCCTACCCCCGATTTTCGATGTCCTAAAAATTAAACTATTTATTTTCTAGTTTTTTTTATTTAAACATTATTTATTTCAAGATAAAATAAGGTGCCACGTTCGCAAATGTTGAAATTCTAAATTCGAAACTAAATAAGACAAAGTAAAAAATTAAAATCAAAGTAAAATTTTCGAAATTTTGAGTTTTTCATTATTTTTTTCATAAAATGTTTAACGTAACGTCGCCATTTTAACACCAATCGACAAAAAATCTAATTTTAAAAAAGTTGAAATCGAAATTTCAAGTTTGATATTAAAACTTTGGCTGAGCGATTTTAGATAGAACTTGTGGTTTCGCGTCACTATCACGCATTACCAGCATACCCTAATGCGTTGATTGAATACATATATACTATATTCAATCAACGCCTAATGTTAAAAGTATGTTCTACTGTTAATATTAAAGCACATTAAAATGTATTGAATTATCAATAAATATTGGATTCGTTTCCACATGTTTACAAGCATCCAAACAAATATAAAAAGATAGGTCAGTTTGACAAAATTTATTTACAAATATTGCCAATATTCTGATTTGTTTACTAGTGAGGCTTCGAACTACGCTACGTATTTCCCAATTTTAAGTTTTCGTTTTTGTCGGCAGTCGCCAAGACTGCCTTTTTTTTAATTTGAACTTTAACTTCAAATTTTTGAGATTAAATTCGTAATTCAGAAAATTCCAAAAGTTAAAATTTTAGTTTAATATAAAAATTTCTACATTAAAGATGAAATTTAAAAGATATTTGAAACGAGTCTAAATTTAAAGGTAAGAGCAGGGCATTCAAAATGTTGACTTTTTCTTTCAAAGTTTTTATCATTATTATTTTTTTAGTCAAAATAAATATTTCGATATCTAGATATTTTGATTGTTTTCCATTTCTTTTTCAAAATTACAAAATTTAATTTGAAATTCGAAAGTCCTATTAGAAGAAATGGAAATAATTTTAAGAGTAAAGTACTCTATTAATTTTATTTAACATTTCTGCGACCCAGTTTGATAATATTTAAATTTTTAGTGATGAAAGTCGACAAGATTTTGAAACAGTTTTTGAAATATGACTACGTGATACCTAAATTTTTAAAACGTTACCTTATGTTAAATAAAATTAATAAATATAATGTTTCTGACCAAAAAGAGTCTGCCATAAAGAAAAAAGTTTTTTTTGAAATTCCAACTTTTTCTTATTTCTTTCATGAAATTTAAAGGTTGGCTGTTAAGATTTTAACTTACCATCAAAAATTATCAAAAATTTAAATTTTTTAAAAAATTTCCTATTTTAAAAAATTTTGAATTCTTTTGAGAAAACTTTCAAAATTCGATATTTTCCCAAAACTTAACTTTTCTTGAAAATTCCGATTTTTTTCTGACCCTTTTTTAAAGAATTTTATCAAAATTTCGACTTTTTTAAAAAAAAAGAACTTTTTTCAAAATTTTAATTTTTTATGACAATTTTAACATTTTTCAAAATTTAGTCTTTTTTTAAATTTTCCCAAAATTTTCATTGCTGTTTAAACATTTTAGCTTTTTTAAAAATTTTGATATTTTTCAAATTCATTTATTTCTCAAATTTCCAAAGTTTTGTATTAAACCAAATTGTATTTTAATAAATTTTAGTTTTTTCTAGAAATTTGAATTTTTTCTTTATTAATATTTGAAATTAAAGTGGAAATTCTTAAAATTTTGAATTTAACTTTTCAATGTTGATGTTTTTTTCAATATTGGACTGTAATCTCGAAATGTCAACTTTTTTTGAAAATTTTAACCTTCAAACGTAATCTTCTAAAATATAGTTTAAGTCAAAAATCGGAAGGAAAAATAATTGTCATTTCTCAACAGATAATTAATAAAATTAGGCCTAGACAGGCCATCAATAAAAAAAAGTTTTAGAATCTTCGAGTTTAAAAACGAAATTTTGAGTTCCTTCTCGAGATAGCAACTCGAAATAGCAACTTTTTCTGAAAATTCCAAGACTGAAATCAACTTTTCGACATTAATCTCAAAATTTTGATTTAATCTCGAAAATTCGACCTTTTTCTTGAAATTCTTTCTCGAATTTCGATTTTAACATAGAAATTTCTAAGAAAAAGTCGAAATTTGGGTTATTAACCATTAAAATTACTGAATACACCCTACTGTAATCTTCATCTGCCTAACTCAACCATAAAGGTCAACCTCGAAATTTTCACTTCACAGACCGACCAATAGGTTTGAACATTTAGATTCGAAGTTTGGAAATCAAATACCGGTTTCGATCTTGTTAGATCTCGTCAGTTTGGTATATCCAAGTCGAATGCTAACAAATTTTCCGACAAGTAAGTACTAAAGAATTCACGGACGTCATGTGTGTGACTTCAGTACTAACAATCACCTATTGGTCCATAGAGAAACTATGGCCATCGCCAACAATGTCGTATGCAAGTAGAATGCAACCTAGACTACAAATTCATGCAGCCCTCCAGGCGTGTATAGTGAATCATAGGTAGCTGAACTACCAACAGTTGAAACACTGCCACCTAGCGAAGCAGTTGCTCTCTAGGAACAATTTCCCAGAAGACAAGGATTCTAATGCACAGACCAATAAGTTTGAACATTTATTAGATTCGAAGTGTGGAAACCAAATACCGATTTTAATCTTGTTAGATGTCGTCAGTTTGGTATATCGAACTGGAATACTAACAAAATGTTCCGACAAGTAAGTACTAAAGAATTCACGGACGTCAAGCATGTAACTTCTTAGTACTACCGCCACTTATTGGCCCATAGAAAAACTATAGCCATCGCCACCAATGTCGTATGCAAAAAGGATAAATAGGCACCAACATTTTTGAAAATAGGTTCAAATAATGCATAAAAAGGCAAAAAAGTAGCGAAATTCAATAAGCAATAACTCACAAAAACGCCAAAAGAGGTGAAAAGGTAGGATCATAGGATTTTACCTAAAATCCGGTCTCTAGTTATCAATTAGACAGAATGTCCAATTTCAAAGACCAGAATCGACACCGATTAATAATTATTATCAGTTATTATTAGCAATTTCACTAGAAATAAGCATTTATACTGCTACAAGACCCATTCTTTATTGCAAAAATAAATAATTAATTTCTAGGGGAAGCATGACGGAGAATTCCTAACGCTCTTAGAATATGAAAAGGTGGAGATTAAATTTTTATTCGAAATGTTTACCTTAGACATGAATTATAGAATGCTGAGAGGAAAATAAATCTTCCATGTTTTTATTATTTACGTAAAAAAGAGTAATGTGCAATTCATACTTTTTATTATTTACGTTAAAAATATTAACTAATGTGTATTAGGTAATTCAAAACTATCTTTTTTATATCAAGATATAAAAACAATAACAACTTTTGAATTACCTAATGCACATTTACTCTTTTTTATGTAAATATTAAAAGGTATGAATTTAAATTACATCCAAATGGACATATTTTACAAGCTGCAGATCTGTAAGTTAATAAGCTAACACCTGTAACTATCGAATTTATTCGAGGAGAAGCGATCGCTCAAGTGGAATGATTTGCATCAAATTACATGTCTTTCAACCCTCATCCATTCATTGTGGCTTCCTTACCCTTATCACCTGTTGTATTTTGATAGGATAATGCGCTTCTCTTAACAGAACATGCCACCTGTCGTTTATGTAATTTATTTTCTGGCTGTAAATTTTGACGAAAAGGGCAAATAGTTCAGTTAACATCTTAATATTATTTGATATTTCCTTTTAAGCTAAAATTGCTTTTAAATTCACTTCTTTTGTCTTAAAAAATTAAAAGTAGCATAAAAATGAGTAGGTAGGAAGACACTTGGGCCTGGGAAAATGTCATGGTTCGTGGAAATATTCTACAATTTTGTCTCACTCAGTGAAAAATGTCATTTTCTAAAATCTGCTGTAACTTCTTTTTTTTAGTTTGATTAAAAAACCTTTCATCATTTTTGTTTGGTTTTCAAAATACTTTCCAGTGGCGTAGGTAATTTTTTGTGTTGAATAATTTCCGAGAAAATTATGGTAACTTTGTTTTATTCTGATGAACACTATACTGGATTTCCTCATTTTAGAAGCCACCAACCAAATAATTTTCTGATTAATTTGATATGTCAGATGTCATACATCAAAAGTGAAACATAGGAGTCGTAATAAAAAAAAACACAATTTATGTTTTCAAATTAGTAGGCTATGTAAATAGTCGAAAAAAACACTGGCAATTTCGAAAATTTGCATAGATTTAATCTAATGACCACTACCGCCCCTAGAGGGGGCAAACCTTGCCCGAAGTGTCAATTTCAAGGGGATGAGGTACACGACGTCTTGACCAGTAATTTAATCAAATCGGTTTATGCTACTTAAAAAAAGCTTTCTAGATTTAAAAATCACAAAACATGAAATAGACAGATATACATTGTTTACTACCGTTCTAAGGTTATGTGACAAATGTTGCAGGATTGTCCGCTAATTAATTTGCTAATTCAACCTCCTGTAGTCTGTCCTCGAACATTTTTTTTGTAACTTTTTTATTTTACCAATAAATAATTTCTTTACTGTTACTAAATGATTTTGACTGAGATTGTTCGATAATAAAAATGTCTTTGTCTTTATTCCATGCCTAGTTGCCATCTTGCCTAGTCTAAATACTACCTTCAGCAAACGAAACAATGTATACTTTTGATGTGCTTTTGACCAGAGTCCTGTCGTATCATTTATGAATGGGGAAGCTAACCGGAAATCCTTTTAAAAGATTAATTACAATTTTGCGTTCAACTGATAACATTTTAGATGCATTAGCATTCAAAAAGTAATATTTCTTTTTGTCGCGTTTCGATTAGTCCAAATATCGATTTAAATTCAGGATTTCAAAACAAAATTTAAATTTCGAGATGGTCAAAATGGAAAAAAAATTAAGTCTAAATCCAGGTGTTTGTCCAAATTTATTTTAAAGAAAGATTTTCAAATTTTAAACTTTGATTATTATTTCTTTAATGTTCATTTTGGTTTTTGGACTGTTTTATTTTTTGAATTTTTCTCTTTCAATTTGGATCTTTACTCAAAATTTCGAATTAAAATTTGAAATTAATAGAACAAAAACTCCAAGAATAAACTCAATTTTTTTGTGGGACGGACTGGTCCTTGGTTATCTTCAAAAATTAAAATACAAAACTTGTTCCCTTAAACCAATCTAAGTGAGCCATACTCAGTATCTCTCTGAAGATGATATCTTGGCTGTCGAAACGCGTTAGAGCAACCTTTGTTGCAGGCAAAAAATTGAAATACAAAACTTGTCCGCTGAAACCAAGCCAAGCGAGCCAAGCTATCATCTTCAGAGAGATGCTCAGTATATTTCTGAAGATAATAGCTTGGCTGTCGAAACGCGTTAGAGCAACCTTTGTTGCAGACAAAAAATTGAAACACAAAACTTGTCCCCCGAAACCAAGCCAAGCGAGCCAAGCTATCATCTTCAGAGAGATGCTCAGTATATTTCTGAAGATAATAGCTTGGCTGTCGAAACGCGTTAGAGCAACCTTTGTTGCAGGCAAAATATTGAAATACAAAACTTGTCCCCTGAAACCAAGCCAAGCGAGCCAAGCTATCATCTTCAGAGAGATACTCACAAGGAAAGGTCGCGAAGTGTCCGGCGCCGATTTTGCTAATTTTTGGATATGTTTTAAAGGACCAAAATCTAAGAGACACGTATTTTTTTTTTATCGGCTGATAAACGGTTTTAAGGGTAGTTTTACCCCCTCAAAGTTGGGGCAAAAAATGCAGATTTTGCTGTTTCTCACATACAAAAAATGATATTCGAGTCGTTTCTTTTTTCAAAAGTTTTGTTTCGACGAGAAATATAAGAAAAAAAATGTTTCAAAATTTTCCCACCCCCCTCATGGGGGCAAACTACCCCATTTAGAAGTTTTTTAATCATAAAAATGGTAATTACGACAGCAAAATTTTGAAAAAAATATATGTTATTTTATACACCAAAACTAATTTTACCTGTTTTTGGATTTTGTCGAAAAAAAAATTTTTGGGGGGTAAACACCACTTACACGAATACGTATATGATAGGATGTATTTTTAGGATTTTTCTTTTATTTTTTTTTCTGAAGCGAAGTATTTCGTCGAGAAACTAATAAAATAATTTTTTAAGATTTTTTCGGTGGGGATGAGAGGTCACCGAAAGAATCTTAAAAAATTATTTTTTTAGTTTCTCGTCGAAATACTTCGCTTCAGAAATAAAATAAAACAAAAATTATAAAAATACATCCTTTCATATACGTATTCGTTTAAGTGGTGTCTTTACCCCCAAAAAAATTTTTTTCGACAAAATCCAAAAACAGGTAAAATTAGTTTTGGTGTATAAAATAACATATATTTTTTTCAGAATTTTGCTGACGTAATTACCATTTTTATGATTAAAAAACTTCTAAATGGGGTAGTTTGCCCCCATGAGGGGGTGCGAAAATTAAAAAAATTTTTTTTTCTTTTATTTCTCGTCAAATCAAAACTTTTGGAAAAAAAAAACGACTCGAATATCATTTGTGGTATTCGAGAAACACCAAAATCTGCATTTTTTGCCTCAACTTTGAGGGGGTAAAACTACCCTTAAAACCGTTTATCAGCCGATAAAAAAAAAATACGTGTCTCTTAGATTTTGGTCCTTTAAAACATATCCAAAAATTAGCAAAATCGGCGCCGGACACTTCGCGACCTTTCCTTGTCAGTATACCTCTGAAGATGATAGCTTGGCTGTCGAAACGCGTTAGAGCAACCTTTGTTACTTTGTTGTGTTTTTTAATCTTTCTTGGTTTCAGGGGACAAGTTTTGTATTTCAATTTTTCAAAATTTATGTTAAAAAATTACACAAATCATAAAATGGAACTTAAACAAGGATCTACTTTTTTCCTGAGACTACTAATTTCTACATTTAAAAAAATCTAAAATTTAATAAGAATGTAAACTTATTTTTCGAGAAAATCCAAATTTTTAAAAAAGTCCTAAATTATTAAAAAGTCGAAATATCTAAAAAAAAGTTAAAATTCCAAAACAATCAAAATTTTCAAAAAATTCAAAACCAAAATGAAACCAAATTTTTTAAAAGAATTTAAAATTTCCAGAAAAAGGAAAAAAAAACTTCGAAACTTTTAAGTCACAAATTTGAAAATTCCAAATTTTCAAAAAAATTTAAATTTTAAAATAAAAAAAAATATTGAAATTTCAAAAATATTGAATTTTTCAAAAAAGTCGAAATTTTTAAGTCAATATTTTAAACATGTCGAAATTTCCACCAAAAGTTATCTCAGAAAAATTGAGTTTTTTTAAAAATAATCAAAATTTTGGGAAAAGGATCTAAATTGTAGACAAAACCAATTTTCAAAATTATTGAAATGTTCAACATAATTATAAATTTCTAGAAACACAACTTTTAACAAACTCGAAATTTAAAAAAGAAATCGAAATTTTCGATTAAAAAAGTCGATATTATGAGAAAAGGCCAAAAATCGTTTTGAAAAGTTAATATGTTAAAATATCTGAATCAGGTCCGTAACCCGGGGGGGCTAGGGGGCTGCATCTCCCCCCGAAATTTTTTGACTGCACACTTGATAGAACTGAATTTTCCAGATGTGCGACCTTTTTAAAAACCATTTTTAATGGATCATTTTGTTTTCGTACTGAAATCCAAGGATGTTTTTTTTGAAATTTGGTGCCATTTCTTATTATTAGAGACCGGATTTTAAGCACAATCAAGCAAGGTAAAAAGGAAAGAAAATGTTATATTAGGCAAAAACAAGAAGCTAAAGAAGGCATCAAAAAGGTAAAATACTCTTAAAAAAGGCATTAACAAGCAAAAACACAATTAACAAGAAACACATTTTAAAATCTGTAGAATTTAAAAAAAATAGTTTTAGGATATTCAGAAAGAGTATAACATTTTCAAATGAAAAAGTCCTTAAGATTTCGAATTCATTCTCAAATTTCCACCCTAAATCTTAAAATTTTTACCTTAAACTCATCCAAATTTTTTCTAAAATTTTGACCAATCTGAGATTTTATTTCTATAAAAATGTAAACTTTTCTTGAAATTTCTTTCTTTCTATTTAAAATTTCAATCTTACGTTTTAAATTTTATTAAAATAATGTTAAATTTTGCTAGTTTTTTAAGCTTAAACTCCCTATTTTGAAAAAAAATTCAAATTTTGAGAAGAACTGAAAATTTATGTAAGCAATTTTTAGAGATTTAACACCGAATTTTGAGAAAAACTTGCATTTTGTGTGAGTTTTACAGTTTTGGAATTTAAAAATTTGAATATTAAATTGGTATTTAAATGAAATTTTGAATATTAAGCCCTTTACTAAATGATCAAAATCTCTTATAAACCATTATTTTGAGAAGACATTTTTGAATAAGTTATTTGTATAAATTTCTTTTATAATTTTTCTAACAGGGCAATTGAACTTTTAAAAAAATGTCTAAAATGTCCATTCTTGAGCATTTTTAAGTTGGAAAATTCAGGATTTTTTAATAAGTTTAATCCATCGGCTTAGTTCGAAGTTTTTAACTTTTTTAAAAGGTTTTAACTTCATAATAAAAAATTTCGAAATTTTTTGTTATGAAGTTGATTTGTTTATATTTTGATTACGATTTCAAAAATTCGACTTTTTTCTCCAAAATTCGACTTCAAAGTGAAAACTTCCAAAAAAATATTAAAATTTTTATCTCAGTTATCAAATTTCAACTTTAATTAAGAAATGTTTTACTTTTTATCACAACATTTTTACTTTAAATTCATATTTTTAGAAGATTTATAAAATTTTTATAACATTTTACGACGAGTTTAAAAATGTCAAGATTAAAGTCGACATTTTTTTTTAATAAGCTTAATGACTTGAGTTTATTTTTCAAAATGTTTACATTAACACTGGTTCAAAATTCAGACTTCTTTAAAATATTTTGACTTTCTTTTTCGACATTTAATTTAAAAAATATCCCCTGACCATTTTGAGGAAACACTAAAAGCTGAGGAAATATCAAAATTTATTTTTTAAATTTTGTTTTAAGACAAAATGTTGAGTGTCATTAGCTTTTGTTAATAGATTTTATCTTTTGGAAATAAGAAATTTTTTTTAAAAATTTTGACTTCAAACCTTTTCTTTTTCAAAAATTATATCTTCTTTTTTCTTCGGATTTAGACAGTAATTTTAAATGTCAACTTATTTCTAAAATTTCGAATTTAAAAAACTAAAAATTTTGAGTTTGAATTAACACATCCTACTTTTTGTTCGAAAATTCAAAATTTCTAAAAAAGTTAATATTTTCAGAAATGCTTATTAATGAATTCTGGTTATTTTTAAGTATAAACATGGTCGTAATTAGACATTTTCTAAAACAAATTTGTCCACTCTAAATGTAGACTTTTCTAGACATTTCGAATTAAAATTACAAACTCAAAAAACTCAAGATTAAGTTCAGAATTTCGATATCTAACATTTTTCACAAAAATTTTAACGAAATTTCCAGGTTTCTAGAAAGAATCGAAGTTTAAAAAAATATTTTTGGATTTGAAGTAAATACAAAGATTTTAAACTTTGAATTTTGAGAAAAAAAAGTAAAAGTATTAACACATTTCGCATTTAACAAAAAATCTAATTTAAATTGAAAATTTCCAGAAAAAGGTCGAAATATTGAGATTAAAGGTAAATCTTAAAAAAAAACGATAAATAACTTTATAGCAAAAACCTTTTTTTGAAATTCGGAAGAATCAAATTCATTTCGACATTGCAAATTCAGATAGCAACAATAATTCCGAAAATTGGCCAAAATAACAAACACAGGAATTAAAGTTGTTACCAGTTAGAAAAAGAGTTGGACGCTAAGAGGAAACTTGAATTTAAAAAAGAACATCTAACCTTCCAGAATTTAGAAAGAATATCCAAATTCTTAATGTTCGGGTGCAAACTTTAAATTTGAAATAAAAGTCAATTGTAAATTTAATCGAAATTTGAAAAAAAATTGTAAAAAAAGATGTTTCTCGAGGTGACTTTAAACTATGTTTTTAAATAGAGCACTTTCTAGAGGCATTTTTCATACATAAGTGCAGGTTACAGAAGGCAGTTTAAAGATAAATTTTAGAAAAGTAATATCTTTCGAGTAATTTTATCATCTTACCCACGCATCTGTTTTTATTTAGAAATTAAATTAAGATAAATAGGCAACGTTGTTGTTAAATTACTTTGTCAAAATGTTAGAAGAGCTAGACTCTAGAAACGTTTTTAGTGTATTTTTTTATATTTTAATATACTTGTATATAATAATAATATTAACAGTAAAGTAGTATTGAACCGTGGCTTCTTAGCTCTAACCTAAACGCAAACAAAGTCGAGGTAGTATTAGCAGAAGGATCGCAGCCCCCTCGAAAAAAGATCCTGGTTACGGGCCTGATCTGAATTGTCAAAAAGAAATCAAAATTTTTAACATAAATAAAAATTTCGAGAAACACTCACAACTTTAAGAAAGTCGAAATTTTTAAAAATCGAAATTTTCAATCAAAAAAGTCAACATTATGAGAAAAGGTCAAAACAAGTTTTAAAAAGTTAATATGTTGAAAAATCTAAATTGTCAAAAAAGTCGAAATTTGCAATAATAAATCTAAATTTAAAAAAGTCGATTTTTTTAAAAGTTTTATTTTCATCAAAAGTGGAATTTTTGAAAAAAGTTAAAAATTACAAAGAAATCGAAATTTAGAGAAAAATTTGAAATTTGGGGAAAAAATTGAAATGTTTAAATCAATATTTTCAAAAACAATTCACAATTCCAGAAAAAGTTAAATTTTAGAAAAACTTGGACATTTTTAAAAAGTGCTCTAAACGTCACGAATAAAACTAGATTTTACAAAAAATTAAATTTTCAAAAAAGTCGCAATTTTCCACATAAGTAAAAATGTTGCACAAAAGCATAAAATTTATAAAAAATTCAAGATTTTTTAAACAATTAAAATTTATAAAATGTTTTAGTCACAATTTCAAAAGAACGAAACTTTGGATAGTTTTAGTTGTTTGGTCTTAATTTTCAAAATGGTCGAGATTTTGAGTAAAAAAGTTTCAAAAAAAAAGGTATTCTTGCAAATTTTTCAAAGAAATGTGATATTTTGAAAGATCTTGAATTTTTCAAATAAATAATTTAAATTTCCAACAGAGTAATTTTTCAAAAAAAAATTTAATTTACAAAATGTCGAATTTGGAGTACAAGTCCACATTTTAAAAAAAGTCCATATTTTGAAAACAGTACAAATTTTCAGTCAGATTTAAAGAAAAGGCATTAATTTTGAAAAGCGCCATTTTATCATCGGTGTTTGCAAATATTTTCGTTAAAAAAAGTCAAAATTTTCAGAATATTCGAAATTTTCCAAAAGAAAGTATTTTTGTAAGTTTTTGAGAAATAGTCAACATTTTCAAAGAAACCGAATTTTTCAAAAAAAGTTCAAATTTTCAATAGATGTAGAATTTTTTAAAAAGTTGCACAAAAACCGAAATTTCGACATAATAGTCGAAATTTTGAGAAATAATCAAAATTATTCAATTTCGAAAAAATTTTGAAACAAAAAGTTTAAAAATGTTTATAAAATAACTTTTTCGATAAGTATAACTTTTTTAAATTCTTTTAAAAGATTCTTTTTCAAAAGATCGAAATTTTCAATTCAGTAAATTAGAATTTCAAGAAAAAGGCAAAGATTTTGAAAATAATGGATTATTTTTGAAATGTCGAGACTAAACTGCTAACTAAAAGTCGAATTTAAAAAAAAATTGAAATTTTCAAAAAGTCATGATTTTTAAATAAGTGAAAATTTCGAGAAAAAAGGGTTGACATTTTAAAAAGTCAAAATTTTAAAAAAAGGAAATTTTGAAAAAGGGTAAAATTTGGAAGAGTCTAAATTTTCAAGGGATGAAGTTTTCGATAATAAATTAAAATTTAATGTCAATTTATACAAAAAAAAAGTTAAAATTTTGAAAACACTGGACGTTTTAAAAAACAATTTTGAAAAAAGACGACATTTTCAATAAAAATCAAAATGTTCATACTCTCTCACCCCTTAAGAATTCCTACATAAATAAGTTCCGATTAATTATGTCAAAAATAGGTTGAGTTTGTTACTTTACAGACGCACAAATTTCGATCATAAGCGTTACTAATATCAATAAATGGTGTCACAGCTGTTGTGTGAAAAAAAAGACGTTTTGAAATAAAATGAAATGACATTATCAATTTGTAGCTAGCTTCCATGAGGAACACGCCACTGCTTTTGACTCTGGTTATATCGACATTATTACCTTAAGATCAATTAACTAATTTTTTAGTTTATAGATAATTATATCCACTTTTTTATCTAACTTTGAATTTACGCTCGAAACTTAGATCATTTTTTAATAAATTATATTTTTTTGTAAATTTATGATTTTTGCTGAAAACTTCTGATTCGAACTTTAGATTTTAACTAATTGTAAGTCCAAAATTTAATTTTCTTCAAATATGGGCGCTTCGATAATAATCACTGAATAATTTTGATTTATATTTATGAACAGCAAGTGAAGCAACATATCGTAAGTACAGTAGCGCTCAAAAGTATTTTGACAAATACATTCAATGATTTAATTAAAAATATATATAAAACACAATAATCATTTATTTATTTATTCAACAGCTTTCAACCAATCTACAGAATAGTGTCAAAATAATCTTTGTTCGTAACAATAGAAAGTTTAATTTTTGAAATATTAGAAAAATGACGGCTCAAAAATATTTTGACATTGTTAAAAAAAAAACAAATTCAACTCATAATTATTATTTATGACAGTAAATATATCAGTATTTAGTAGCATATCCCTTGGCCTTTATGACAGCCTCACAGCGCGCTGGCATTGAGTCAATTAATTTTTGTAATCGTTCGATTGGAATTTTATCCCACTCATTTTTCAAAGCTTCAAAGAAAGCATTTTTATTTGAATAATTTTGGGCTTTTATTCTACGTTTTAATTCTTCCCAGAGATGCTCTATCGGATTCAAGTCGGGACTTTGACTTGGCCACTTGAGAACTTTGACTCTTTCACGATTTAATAAGTTCCTAATATGCTGTGATCTGTGTTTGGGATCATTGTCTTGTTGAAAATACCACTTAGCTGGCATGTGATGTTTTGCAAATGGTAGCATCTGAGACTTTAATATACTTGCATACATAAACCGATCCATTTTTCCTTCTATTCGAACTAAGGGTCCAACTCCAGACCGTGAAAAACATCCCCAAACCATCACACTACCACCTCCATGTTTAACTGTAGGTATTTGATACCGATAATCATATTTTTTGTTTACTGGACGCCGAATGTACTTGATACCATCAGATGACATTAAATTAAATTTACTCTCATCACTCCACAAAACTTTAGACCACTGTGAACTTGACCACGAGATATACCGTTTCGCAAACTCAAGACGGGACTTCCTGTTTTTCTTAGATATTAAAGGTTTTTTAGCCGGTCTTCGGCCATGTAATCCTAAAACCTTTAAGCGTCGTTTAACAGTAGAAACATGAATGTCTACGTTGTATTTTTCTTTTAATTCATTTCTTATCATTACAGCAGACATCCGGATATCACTTGCTGATAACTTTTTTATAATATGATCCACGTAAGAAGAAGTTTTTCTTGGACGACCCGTTCGAGGCTTATTTTCGACAGTTTTCCGTTTGTTATAGACTTTATTCCAGCAGTTAACTAGCTGTCGAGACACTTTAAACATACGAGCAACTTCTATTTGTTTAAATCCTTGTTTTAATGCATTTATTACAGCTTCTTTAAAGTCACAAGAATATTCCTTACACTTAGGCATATTGAAGTAATCACAATAAGTAAATATACGTCGAAAGAAAAATTATGGAACAAGTGATCTGCGAGAGTTCGTCAACTCAAATGCGTGTCAAAATACTTTTGAGCGCGCCGTAAGTCAAGTTTGTTCGGCGGCGCGGTGTGTAAACAAACAAGTCGTAACTTGATACGCTTAAAGACTCGCAGTTACACTGCTCCACATTCTACTCAATACATTTTTCCGATAGGCTTTTATTTCAAAGAAATATCAAAAAAAATTATGTTGTCAAAATACTTTTGAGCGCTACTGTATGTGTACAGAAACTAATTAATTATTTGAACCAAGCGAAATTTAAACTTTACTTATTTGGCAATCTATGCAAGATATAAGCTAATTTAGAAACTACCACCCAAGGGTAAATATTTTGTGCCATCAAACACCTCGATTTTCGACAACCTCTAGGAAATGCTGGGAAGATTAAATTATTTATCCGTTGGAATGTTTAGCATGCAGTATGAAGTGGATGGCAGATACTTGGTTATTAATTTAAATTCAGTTTCCGAAATATACAAAGTCAGTCATTAGTCCTGTAGCTCCTACTTTTTTTTATAACAAAAATCTTTTTACTACAAAGGTACTCTTGCTGCGTGCTAAGAAAGATTGCCATTACGTCACAAGGAATATTCATATGAAGTAAGATTAAAATTAAAAATCTGAGTCAACTCACCCCCTCCCCCTTCCGTTGAGCCTCTCTGACATCACATATTTCATAGTAAAAAGGAAAAATATTCAAAATAAAATAATCAAACATTTTCTATGCGCTTTTTTTTGTAATTCTAATTTTTAAAAATCAGATTTTTTAAATTTTCAATTATTTCTGAAAATTTCACCTTATGATAATAAAATAAGTAATATTATAACGAAGACTTCCACGACCAGAGTCAGTACAGGACATACTTCTTCCGGGATTGGACAGTCTCAAAGAACTACTACCATCGTAGGGGGCTTCTTCAGGAACAAAGAAACAAAAATAAAATACAAGGAAATATACAAATATGAAAAATGAAAAAAAGTCAATTTCAAAACATCAGAGCACGGTAAGACAGTATGTTCACCATGCCAGAGGCAAAACTCTTCTGAATTGAAAATTTGGTACAAAGAATAAGAAAGTTTAGATAGAAGAGCACAGTAACTCAGTATGTCCACCATACCAGAGGCGAAAGTATTGATGTTCCGCAAGTTCTGACTGCAAAAATAAACCAGACTTAAGACATTTTTGGTGCTCGGATATTCGCATCTTAAATGATTGCCCAGTTTCTCCGATGTGCACTGAACCACAAGAACAAGGAACCCTCTACACACCATTAGAAAGAAAGGATGAAATTTTATCTTTGGGAGATGGGAGGAGCTGTTGGATTTTTGGGGATGATGAAAAAATGGGTTTAATGTTGTGTTTTCTTAATAATTTTCCGATTTGATCTGTTACTCCGTGAACATAAGGAAGAAAGGCTTTAGAAGAAACTATCGAATTTTGTGAAGGACGAGGGGTAGGGTGAAGATGTCGTTTAATGATAGTTTCAATGTCGTGCGATTTGTAACCACGGTTGCGGAGGTTAAAACGAATTTTGTTCAATTCGTCTCAAAGATTTATCGGCTGTGAAATTGCTACAGCTCGTGAAACCAGTGAATTTATAACACAACGTTTTTGGGAAGGGTAATGATGGGATTCTGCATGCAAATAACGGGTGGATTTTCGATAAACGGAATGAAAGACGCGACGGCTTAGTAAACGGGTGACCAGTACGTCAAGAAAAGGAAGAGAACCGTTGGTTTCAATTTCCATAGTGAAGCTAATGGAACAATCTAAACTGTTTAGGTGTTCCAAAAATATATTTAGTGAATCCTTGCCATGTGGGATGTTAGATAAATATCTTGAGACATTGTAGGTAGGTGAATTTATCGTACTGACAATGGGCCTGAAAGGAATATCGGGTTTGTGAATTTTAGGGAGACCATAAAGACGAGGTGGTTTGGATTCTCTCCGAACAAGATGTCTGAGAGTATCTGCGGGCAAATTTGAGGATTTCAGGTTCGACTTGAGTTCGAGTTCAATTTTGCTTGTTGGGTTCCGAGGAAGAGAAGTATGAGATCCATCATTCAACAGAGCATTAATTGTGGATACATACTCGGAATTATCCAAGATAACAGTGGCATTATCTTTATCAGCCGAGGGAATAGTAATTGAAGAATCTGTTTTTAGGTGTCGAACAGTTTTACTAGTTCTTTGACACGGTCCAATCCCGGAAGAAGTATATCCTGTAACAAGTAATATTACCTAAAATTTTTAATTTTTTTAAACTTAGACTTTTTTCAACATTTCGATTTTTTCTCGAAATTATGACTTTTCTATGAATTATTGTTATTATTATTATTCCTATGAGGTCGGTTTTCCCTGCAGCACTGAAGCTTTCGCTTATTGTGGCCCCCACGATTATCTCATAATAGGCCTGTTCTTTTGAAGAATTCCAGAGCCTCCTTCATGGGTGTTTCCACTATTGTCTTTGATTCAGTAAGAGCATTTTCAAAGCTGAAATGTCTATCCCTTGCCAGAGCCGGACATTCACATAATATGTACTTTCTTCTTCCTCTCCACACATTCTTCAAGTAGAATTTTCTTTTACTCCAATTATTTTAAGATGTTTCCTTAGGGCACAGTGTCCTGTAAATAGTCCACCTGAGCTGTTTTTTGCTTAACTGTAATAGTTTTCTGGCTCTCTTTTATGATAGTCCGTCAATGAACATTGAGCGATTGCTTCAGACCATTGACACCCCTCCAGTGAGTGCTGTGTTATTTCCTTAGTAGTTTTTTATTGCCTCTTTTGCCGCTTTGTAAGCAAGCGCACAAGTGGGTTCTGGTCCTACTAGAGGAAACTCGGCTTCCCTTTTTGCTAGAATGTCTGCTCTTTCATTTCCTTCAATTCCCTGATGGGCCTCAACCCATCGAAGTATAACTGTATTGTGCTGTGCCAAATTGCTTAGCTTATCAACATAATCTTTGACCGTTCTGGAGTTTATATCATAAGCTTTCAGCGCATTTAATGTTGCTTGGCTGTCGCTACAGATCACGATTCTTTTGTTTTCATAAGACCTCCTGATCATTGCTTCAGCACAGGCTGTAATTGCAGTAACTTCTGCCTGAAATACGGTTGCCACAGATCCCAGGTTTATGTAAAATTCCTTCCCTGGTAAGAGCAAAGATGGCGGTTATTCCCGCACCAGTACTTATCTTTGTTTTAGATCCATCTGTGAACCAGACTGATCCAGTCTCTCTTTTTGGTTCTACTACCCGAACTCCCCTTTCCGGTATTACTACCCGGTAGGGTTTGTGAAAGTTGAAGATACTCTTTGTTCTGTCCGATGGCATACTTAGCCTATGGTTCGCACAGATCCGCTTGAATATTTCTGTATGGCATGTTGATGTAGGTGATGTAGGTGATTTCATTCCATATCCATTTGTTTTTAGCCTCTAGGCTTCTGGCAGAGCTGTCGCGAATAGTCGCGAATCCCATAAATGTTCCGATTATTTGAATTTGAATAATCTTCTGTTGGCAACACTGCAGGTGGAGCATAGAGAAAGTCTGCTTCTAAGGTAGAGGAATTCCCGAAGCAAATAAATGAAGAGGAAATAAAAAGTCCCTAGAGAAAAAAGAAAAAGGGAATTAATGCGTAAGTATTAGATGTGCATGTGTGTAGAGAAAGGGTGTGGTCTTTTTGGACAGTGACCTCATTAAAAAGTATTGTTGGTAAGTTTTTGATATGTCTAAGCTTGTAATTATCAGAGAGTGTAAGGGTTGATGAAAATTAGTAAAATAAAGATAATGAGATGAGAATAGCTGTGCGGTCAGGGGTGGTTGTAAGGGGAGGTTGGAGACCACTAATGAGGGTGTTTACCCAGTTTTAAAGGTAGAAGGTGTTTGTGTAGAGATATAAGAGAAAGGAAGTACTTTAGATATAATTGTGAGGGAGTGTTTACCCTTTAATTAGCTCCAGGAGGTATTTACCTCAGAATCAACTTCAGAGGGTGTTAACCTTATAGTAGTATCAGAGGATACTATGGTATGATCAACTTTAGAGGGTGTTAACCCTATAAGTAGTATCAGAGGATACTGTAGCATAATCATCTGTAGAGTAGCATCAGAGAATGCTTGCCGTATAATCAGCTTTAGAGGGCGTTAACCCTATAACCAGTAACAGAGTACATTTATGGCATGATCAACTTTAGGGGATGTTTCCCTTATGACCATAGTGTTAACCCTATAATTAGAATCAGAGGACCTTTATGGCATGATCAGCTTTAGAGGGTGTTTCCCTTATGACCAGCATCAGAAAGTGTTTATATTAAATCAACTTTAGAGGGTTTTCACCCTAATAATAATGATAATAGTAGAAATTTACTTTACCCATGATATAAGAGAGTGTTCACACTATTTTCTATTACGAACTTATTTATATAATATATGTACAGTTTCAGTTTGTTAATAACTAGGTGAATCCAAGGCAATCCATTACGCATATTGTATCTGTAACCTACAATATTCGCGACAAGGGTCTCCGCCTCCACCACCAGTGGAGGCAAACATAGCAATGCTTCCCTGGCTGCAGTGGGCGTTGTTATCGCCCCTGCTATTCCTAAGCAAACTAACCTTTGTACCCTGCTTAGTCTGATAATTTTTTTTTTTCTGGATTTGTACCACCAGATTAAAGAACCATATGTTACTATGGGTACTACAACCTTGGAATATATCCAATTGCCCATCGCTGGTCCGAGTCTCCATTTTTTTCCTATTATGCCTCTACAGGTCCAGAGGGCCTTAGTAGCTTTGGCAGTAACTTTTTCCACATGAGCACCGAAGCTGAGTTTGGTATCTAAGGCAAGCCCCAAATATTTAACTTCTCTACTTAACGAAATTTTTTGTCCTCCTAAAATAGCCCTCTTTAAGTCATTAAGATTCCTTTTTTTAGTGAATGCGACTATTGTGGTTTTCGCTGGGTTCATTGTTAGTCCGTCTACTGAACACCACCTTTCCCTAATATTTAGTGCCCATTGCATTAATGCTGATACGGGCCCTGGAAATTTACCTCTAATAATAAGGTTAGGTCATCTGCCTATCCTTGCGCATGAAATTCTTCAAATTCTTTTCTATGAAAAATTTCGATTTTCGATTTTTATTGAAAATTTTGCGTTCGTTGAACTTTTGAAAATTTCCAATTTCAAATTAAATTTTCAGCAATGAAAATATTGTAGGGACTTGGAACTGTTTTAAAAAGTTCTATTTTTTTAAAATTGTCTTTATTGATTTTTTAAATATTTAAATTTTTTAAGATTTTGACAAAATTTCGACCTTTTCTAAAGAATTTGAGTTTTATTCAAAATTTTGACTTTTTTCTAAATTTAATTATCCTGAAAAACTTTTTTGGACTTTTTTCTCTTTTCAAAATTTTCTCTTTCATTTTTATATAAAGGCTTTTAGTTGAAAAATTCGACTTTAGAAAATTTTTACTTTTTTGAAGTGTTTGATTTTTTAAAGCTGTGACTTTTTAGTTGTGACTTTTTAAAATTTTGTTGATCGTAGTTTGCTCTATTTTCAGGAACTGCCAAAAATATGACTCTTCGTCATAAAAATGATTATATCTCGCATAATTTTGCACCAAATCAGTTATAACGTGGATTTTTGGATAGAGGAGAATTTTCTCTAGACCAAGGGTCTTCAAGTCGCGGTCCGCCGGCTAATTTCTTGTTGCTTTGAAATTATACGTTTTTTTTGTATTTTATTGATGTGGTGGTGGACCCTTCGGACGATGTGAAATCGATTTTTGGCCCTTGCACTAAAAAAGGTTTAAGACCAGTGCTCTAGACGATAGCATTTGCCACATTTTTAAATTGCAATTAACTCAAAAATTTGACGACTTTTTGCAGAACGGAACCTACCCCAAAAACCAGTTATTGAGAAATCGTTAGCTAAAGTTTAACACCTATTTGTAAATTACAGGCACGTAGCCAGGGGGGTGGTCCCGGTGGACCGTATCAAAATTCAGAGTTCAAACTTAAAATTTTAAATTTTTGTCCTTAATTATGCGTAAACATATAATCAATTTCATTAATTGATGTCTTAAAATTCCAAGTACGTATAAACAATTTGTTTACCGAATTCTCACGTTTTTCCTCAAAAATGTTTTATTCTGACTGATTTTAGGTATAAATATCGATCTTTTTGGAAAATTTTTACTTTTTCTAAGGGTTTTAGTGTTTTAACTTTGATTGTGATTACATTTCCATTTCTTTTTAAAACTTTGAGCTTCGAGAAATATCTTCTACAAATGTTTTACTTAAAACTTAAATTATTTTCGAAAACTTCCAACTATTACTATTATTATTTTCATGATTTAATCTCCAGGTTTAGGAAAAAAAGTGTATTCTCAAATTAGGTAGGTGGAGCTTTCAGTCGTTCGAGGCAGTACCACCCCACATGTCACTAGGGAGCGGTGAAATGATGCTTACATCATATTTCCGTTTCTGGCACGTGAGTCGGTTCCTGTTAGGCTTTTTTCCTCATCCTGTTCTTCTCCTTATTTTCTTTTTTCATCTTCTCTGATTTTTTCTCATAATTATTAAAAACAAAGATGATACACTCTCTTCATGCAAAAAAATCCGGACGTAAACTAGCCTCCCATTCGCATGTCCGGGTAGAGAGTATGCGAGGGAATCAAAAATCGACGGCAAGTTTTAATGTGCCCTGAACCAAACCTCTTTCAAATAATTCATTCAAAATTCAGTTCTGTAACATTCGGGGGCTAAAATCAAATCTAAACTCGGTTCATCAACATCTTTAAAATGAAGGACCCCATGTGCTGTCTTTGACAAAAACCCAAGTCTCCCCATCCGTCAATACTATCCAAAGTGAAGAATAATATCTAGTGACCCCAAGTAGTAGATTACATTTTGACAAAAACGTGAAACTTACCATAGAAAAATTCCCTAATATCCATTTTGAGTTAGATATTTAACATATCATTGATCAAGAGTCGACTAACCCGCAACTCCTACCATCATCATGATACGTATTATATTTCCTCTGACAATATGAAATAGGAGCTAATATAATAAATCAGCCGATACAGAAGATGTATTGGGAAGCTTTGAGCTTGTTTTTATAAAAATTAAATGCCAAATTTTCTTAAAATGTTTACACGGCTATTTTGCTTATCATTGGCTCAGTAGTTGGTAATTTCGGAAATTATTTATATTTACATGCTTAAATATACAACCAACTGTTTTTCTACTGATATTTTAATTCTTATGATCGTAAATTTTTTGGCGAATATTCATTTCGGGGGGTTTGGACCCCCATGGACCCCACTGGCTACGTGACTGCATTTAGTCAAAATTTCAAACAACTTTTTAAGTAACGATTGATTCATTATCAATCATAACTAGAGACCAGATTTTAGTTAAAATCCTATAATCCTGCCTTACCTTTTCACCCTTTTTAGCGATTTTCATATTGGTGTTGCCTAAATTTCAATTTTAGTTATTTTTTGCGTTTTTGTACATAATTTGGACCTATTTTCAGACAGTTTAATGCCTATTTATCCTTTTCTATGGGCTTTCTGAAGAAAAACGTATTTTTTTTTTTCAAATTTCGATTTAAATTAATAATTTTAACTTTTATTTTAAATTTAAAGTTTACTCGAACATTTGGAATTTGGAAATTCTTTCTAAATTTTGGAAAATTAGATGTTTTTCTTAAGTTCAAGTTTCCTCTCGGCGTCCAACTCTTTTTCTAACTGACTATAACATCAATTCCCACGTTTTTTTATTTTGGGCAATCATAAAATGTGGTTTCCTAATATTATTGTTGCTATTTCAATTTGCAATGTCGAAACGCATTGAATTCTTCGGAATTTCAAAAAAAAGTTTTGGCTTTAAAGTTATTCATCGTTTCTTTTTTGCTCTCAAAATTCGACCTTTTTTGGAATTTTCAGTTTGAATTAGATTGTGTGTTAAATGCGAAGTACGTCTATGTTTTTATTTTATTTTTCTCAAAATTCAGAGTTAAAAATTTAGTTTTAACTTTAAACCCACAAATAATTTCTTAAAATTTCGACTCTTTCTGGAAACGAGGAAATTTCGCAAAATTTTTGTGAAAAATGTCATTTATCGAAATTCTGAACTAAATCTTGAGTTTTTTGAATGTGGAATTTTAAATTTTGAGAACAATGTTTTTGACAACTGCGATTTTTCTTTCTTAAAATTAGACTTTTTTTTTAAATTGCGTCTTTTCATAAAATTAGACTTTTGAAAATTTTGACTTTTTTTGAATTTTGAACGTTTCTCGAGTTTTTGAGAAAGGTTAAGATTTCATTTTCAATATGGTTTATTAAACATTTCAACTTTTCCAATTTCCCTCTTAAAATTAGATCTGTCATTTGTCGAAATTCTGAACTAAATCTTGAGTTTTTTGAATATGGAATTTTAATTCGAAATGTCCAGAAAAGTTTACATTTAGAGTTGACAAAGTTGTTTTAGAAAAAGTGTAATTACGACTTAGATTATACTTTTAAAAAAGTGACTGAATTAATTCATTAATAAACATTTTTGAAAATATTAACTTTTTTAGAAATTTTGAACTTCCGAACAAAAATGGAATATGTTAATTCTTATCAAATTTACCTGTTTGAACTCGAAATTTTCAGTTTTTTAAATTCGAATTTTTAGAAATAAGTTGCCACTCAGAATTACTGCCTAAATCTTATGAAAAATTAAGCCATAAATTTTGGAAATAAAGGTTTTAAATCAAAATTTTCCAAAAATAAAAACTATAAAAATTGCAAGGCGAGTTTAAATTAGGAATTTAAAAAAAAATATCTAATTTCCAAAAGATCAAATCTATTAACAAGAACTGACAACATTCAACATTTTGTCTTGAAGCAACATTTTAATAAATGACCAATTAAATGTTCTGTGATTAAACAGTTAAACGTGCTTAAAATTGAAAATATGTACAACCGCAACCATAGACTAGTTTCGGCCTTCCTTGGCCTCGTCAGCATGGTACGGTGGTTGTATACACTTCCAATTTAAAGGCGTTAGTCAGTCGTATAAGTATCCAAGAGAGCAAACCTCCATTGGGTGACTTGTAACTGACTTTTAACTGCTTATTACGCAAACATTTTCGCTACATGCTAATTGAAGCATTACTCTCTGCTGAGATAATAAGCCTTGTATATACGAATATATACAAGTTTATTACGATGCAATTGAAATCTAATTTCATTAGAATCTAAGGAAAATTAGACTGCAATTGCAAAGTTCACGTAGATGAGGCAAAACTTGTATCACGGGTTGCATCGCAACATCCATAGGTACAAACGTCCTCGGCGTGACTTTACTTTCATCTAGTTTTGACAAATGACCAAATAAATGTTCTGTAATTAAACAGTTAAATAATTAAACATTTTAATGTTTCTTAAAAACTTTAGTGTTTTCTCAAAATCGTCAGAGTTTTTTTTAAATTAAATATCTAGAGACAAGGTCAAAATATTTGGAAGAAGTCTGAATTTTGAGCCAATGCTAATGTAAAAATGTTGAAAAAGAATCTAGAGGTATTAGGCCAATTTTTTTCCAAATTTCGACTTTAACCTTGGCATTTTTTAACTCGAAAAGTCGTAAAATATTTATAAATCAAGTTTTTCTAAAATGTGATTTTAAAGTTGAAATGTCGTGATTAAAAGTAAAAAATTACTTAATTAAAGTTAAAATTTGATAACTAAGACAGAAATTTCAATATTTTTTTTGGAAATTTTCACTTGGACGTCGAAATTTTGAAAAAAAGTAGAATTTTCGGAATCACAACCGAAATATAAAAAAATCAATTTCATAACCAAAAACGTCGACATTTTTTATTATAAAGTTAAAATTTTACGAAAAAATTTAAAATTTGGAATTAAACTGATTGGTTAAAATTGTAAAAAAATATCCTGAATTTTTCAGTTATATGCTCAAATTTTCTGTAAAACTCAAAATTTATGAAAGAATTAACATGTTAGATATTTTTTTAAGTTCAATCGACATTTTAAAAAAATATGAAGAAGTTATTAAAAAATGTGTTCTTAAAATTATGGCTTATAAGAGATTTTGAATTTTTAGTAAAGAGTCGAATATTTAAAATTTTATTTAAATACCGAATTTAAATTTTAAATTTTTAAATTCAAAGATTGTAAGAATATTATTACAAAATTCAAGTTTTTCTCAAAATTTCGTGTACATTTCGAAAGGTTGCTTGAATAAATTTCCACTTTTTCTTAAAATTTGAATTTTTTTCTCAAAATGTGGAGTTTATGCTTGAAATTTTTAACTTGCAAAATTTGATATTTTTTTAATAAAATTTAAAACCTAAGTTTGAAATTTCGAATAAAAAAAAGAAATTTCAAGAAAAGTTTGAATTACTTAAAATTTTTTTTTAATTCAGCTTAACCTTGAAATGATGATTTTTTTCTCAAATTTTCGACATTTAGTTAAAAAATTTTGATTTTCTTCTAGAAAGTGAAAATTTCAAACAAAATCTCCGATACGATATAAAAGGCAAAATTTCGAAACAAATTCGAAAGAGTTTAAAGTAAAAATGTCTCAAGATTTGTGGTGAAAATTCGAGGATGAACTCAAAATTTTAAGAATTTTTTCATTTGGAAATATTATACTTCTTCTGAATATCCTAAGTAAATATCTTCCTTCTACCTTTCGGTGTCGGGATTAATAATAATAGCTATTTTCTTTTCCTTTATACGTTTTCTAGCAATCTTTTCCACCGTTTTCTATCTTGTGCTAATTGTTTTGCCTCTGTTGTTGTTTTGTTTCTTTCTCCTGAGGATTTTTCCTATTATGTTGTCCGAGGTTTCTTTCGGTCTGCCTCTATCCTTTTTGATGGCTGGCTTTGCCTCCTATACTCTTTTTACTAATCGGCTATCCTCTATTCGTTGTAAGTGCCCCTACCATGCCAATTGCCTTTGTTCAACATATTCTAATATTGGTCTTGTTTCTAGTTCAGCTCTTATGTCTGCGTTCCTTATTTTATCTCTTCTTGTGATTTCTTCGACTGTTAGGTATTTCATTTCTATGGCTTGTATTCTATTTTTCGTTTTTTTCTCCAGTATCCATGTTTCGCTTCCGTATGTGAGTATAGGTCTGAAGATTGTATGGAATATTGTTATTTTTGTTTTCTTCGAAATTTCCTTCTTGCTGATAAATCCGTCTTTTAGTAGATGGTATGTGTTTATGGCTTTTTGGGTTCTCTCCATTATGTCTCTTTCTTGGCTTCCACTGCTGTCTATTATTGTGCCAAGATACTTGAATTGTGTCACCTGTTCGATATCGTTAACTTGTGTCTTTATGTTAACATTTTCTTGTTTCATTGCTTTCAACATTACTTTGCTTTTTTGGTGTTTATTTTCATTCCGTTTTTTTCTAATATTCTCTTCCATATATTTATGTTATTCTGTAATCCTCTTTCTGTATTAGTCATTATTAGTAAGTTGTCTGCAAATGCGCATTGTCTAATTTTTACTGGTTGTAGTTTCCTCATTCCCACGTTCCCTCATTCCCAGCGCGGGGCTTAGAGCACCTCCCTGTCTTAACTCATTTTTTGTTTCAAATATTTCCGACGTTTTATTGTCTTTAATTACTTGATTTGGGTTCTTGTATATACTTTTTATCGCTTGTATTAATTTTCTATTTATGCCCATTTCTTGTAAGATGTTCCATATTTTCTTACGATTAACCCTATCGAAAGCTTTTTCCAGGTTGATAAACGCAAAGTATTCTTTTGTTTTACTAAGTAGAGTTTTTTCTATTATCTGCTTTATTGTGAATATATGATCATGTACCCTTCTTCCTGTTCGAAATCCACTTTGTGCTTTGTGTAAGTTTGGTTTTGTATATAATTTTAATTTTTTTCTAACATTTTTTCATATACTTTCAGAGCTGTGCTTAGTATTGTTATTCCCCTGTAATTAGTACATTCTCTTCTATCTATAAGTGGGTAATATTATGCCTCTTTGTCAATCTTCTGGTATTTTTTCTTCTCTCCATGCGCTATTACATACTTTTAATAATAATTCTGTTGCACTTTCTCCCATATACTTTGACATTTCTGATGTTATTTTGTCGTACCCTGGGGCTTTCCCATTTTTAAACGACTGAATTGCTTCTGCAATATCTTCCATTTTAAAGGCTTCTTCTATTATTTGTTCTTCGATTATGCAATCTGTATCTTCTACTTCTTCTTCTTCATATGGAGTTGTTTGCAATAAATTTTGAAAATATTTTTTTCATTTATTTATTACTTCAACATCGTCTGTTAATATATCTCCTCTTTCGTCTTTTACGGTTGTGGTGTTCCCTGTTTTCCCCCTTTTCATGTTCTTATTTATTTTATAGAATAGTTTTTGGTTATTCTTGCTATTTTCTTCCAATTTTTTGCCGAACTTTTCCCTGTTTTTTTGTTTTCCTTGTTTCCCCTTATTTTTCACTATCAACCTTTGTTCTTTATATTCTGCATAATTTTCTTCTGTTCTGTGTTTGAAATATTTTCTCCATTTTTCTTTTTATGTTTTATTTTCCTGATTTATCTCTTGGTGAAGTTTGTTTCTTATTCTTATTTACCTTTAATACACCACATGACTGTTTTGCTGCGTCTAAAATATTTGTTTTAAAGTGTCGCCAGAGCTCTTCCACTTTTTTGTTATTTACATCTTTGGTTGTTAACATATTTTGGGTAAGTTGTTTATAATTTATTTTAACCTTTTCTTCTCTTAATTTATGGACCCTTATTGTTTCATAATTTGTTTGCCTTGTTCCATTTGTGTAATTGCTCTCATTTTTCTTGGTTGTTGATTTTACTTTAGCAATTACCATGTAGTGATCCGTATTTATTTCTGGTCCTCGTCTTGCTCTGACATCTTGTACTACTTTTCCACAAAATATAATCAATTGTGGACTTTTCTGTATTGTTTTTACCTTATCTGGTATATTTGTGGATATCTTTGTGTTTGTAGAAGCTGTTTGAAACTATTAGGTTATTGATTTTACAGTATTCTATTAATCTTAGCCCGTTATTGTTCTTTTTATCACCGTGTTTTCCTACTACTCCAAAATTTATTTCATCATTTCTTACTCTTCCGTTAAGATCTCCTGCTTCGTATATATTTCCTTTGGCTGTCTCTCTTATTTGGTTCATTACTTCCCAGAATTTATATTTTTCCTCTGTTTTTTCATCATCATTCGACCCGTATGCAGCTAAAATGGTCACAATTTTACCATCTATAATCATTATCAATAACCTAAGTATAACCCAAAATATATATATATTTTTTTTTTCAAAATTTCTAGTGAGAGTTTAAAATGGTCAATAAATGTTTTTCTTGTTAACTGTGATTTTTGACCTGTTAATGCCTTTTTTTTGCAATTTTACCTCTTTGGTGCCTTTTACTGTTCGTCTGTGCCTAATTTTATATTTTGCTCACCTTTTTACCTTATTTGATTGTGCCTAAAATCCGGTCTCTAATCATAATCAATCAGGCGCGAATACAGAAAGATTTTTCGGGGTGGGGGGAGGCATTTCCATTCCCACCTAACCTCCCTTTTACATGTTTGAGTAGCGCCGCAGGCAAAAATTTCAAGAAATTTCAAGGTCATGTGAGATTTTCAATTCAAAATTGAATAATGTAAAAAAATTAATTTTTATAGGAAATGAAGTTCAAAATTCAACCACCATATTGCATAAATAAACGTTTTATTTGCGACTAAAAATATATAAGATTTTAGTAGAAACGGAAAACAAAATATAATTTTTATTTCAAACTGAAAATTGTCAAATATATACCATATAACACAAATAAAACTACAAAATTACTCAACTAAAAGGTTAACATAATATAACAAAAACCATAAAATTCGATATTGTTTTTCGATAAATGGCATGTTTATAACGAAATCTTAGCAAAAAAGTAAAACCTGAAACTGTGTCTTTGAATTATTTGGAATTAGGAAATTATGAAATAAATAATAATAAAGTAAATTTAAAAAATGGTCAAAATTTCGAAAAAGAAACGCTTAATTTGTAGCAGAAAAAGAGTAAAGAATTGAAAATTTCGAGATCAATGTTAAAATTTCGAATTTAAAATCGAAATAGTACAAAAGTAATAAAAACTTGGCCGTGCCAATTTTGAGAAAATGATGTAGTTTAAAAAATCCATAATTCACGAAAAGAATTTTTTTTTTAAATTAAAAAAAAATTCATAACATACCCATTCATTTCCGTATTTTTACAAAGCTCCTCTTCCCTTTCATTTCCTTATAAAATGTTGCTAGATATATGAATAGGGAAGGAAAACTAAAATACTGATTGAAAAAAATCAAAGTGCAATTTGAGATAAAATTTTTCTTTGTTTTGGTTTTGGCTGTAAATTCTGGGAACTCTTATAAGCTGTAATTACCAAACCTAGCATTACCACTAGTCTCTGATTACCACAATATAAGTTATTTATTTTGTGGTGTCACAGCATCAAATTACATTCCTAAATAAGAAAATCACTGGTTACAAAACACAAAGCCCATAAAATCAAGTCGATTATTTATTAGAAGAATTTCTGTGAGGCGATAATTCATGTATTAACAGCCTCGGTTCTGTTATGGAGTTTAAAGCAGACCTCAAAAAATATATATAACAAAACCCGGGTAGTAAAACATTGGTCATTTTAAATTGCATTTTGTCAATATTCGAATATCATTATGAATGGCATTGTTTAGACTTTTTTTTTATTTCAAATATTAGACCCCTGTATATGTCGTACAGTTTGCATTTGCACATACATACAAAGGTAGCGGGCTTAAATTAATTATATCAAAATAATTATAAATCGGTTTAAGAGTTACGTTTTTTAACACTCCAAGAGGGTTTCCGTCGCCAAAAACCCCCGTGGAATAAAAAAATAATAATAAAAAATAAAAATAAAATTGTAAACTTGTAACTTTGAGAAAAGTACCGAAATTTCTTGCAAATTCATAAAATTCATTTAGAAATGGGTTGAAGTTCGAAATATTGCCATTGAAATTTTGAAAAGAAAAACAACAAACACAAATTTCCTAAAAAAAATTGACGTTTTATTTGAAATTAAAATTTTAAGGAAAAAGTTGAAATTGGAATTAAAAAAACTAAAAAAAAGTTAATTTCTAAACTATCATTAATTGTGTTGTAGAAGAGACCAGCTCAAACAAAAATTTCTCTGGAGTTATGAGTGCAGAGTGTTTCAGGTAATCAGTACTTTGGAAAAACATATCTTTTAATTTGTTCGATTACTTGTTTTTTTTTTTCTCTATTTTGATGATTTACTTTGTCTTACGATGCGAGCTCTAACCTCTCGTAATCGTTTAGCTATCGATAAATATTTAATGATAAATGTACTTTTTAAAAAGCAGTTTATAAATGTCTTGTTAAAAACTTCATAAAAGATACACAATTAAAAAAATGTAAACCTACAAAGCTTAAGTGAATTATACAAATGAATTAAATAATAAGTAGATATTTTTTATCACTTCACGAAGATCTAAATTTCGTGCAGAACAATCCAGCTGCAGAAAAGAATTTTTCTTGAATTTGCTGAAGTCAATGATTTGAGTAGTAAACATTTAAACGCTTGAAAACCTAAATAGTCGCACGTTCGACAACATAAAATCCTGGGCGATGTTTACTTTACAATTCGCGAAAATGTACCAAAGAAGGTGCCGCTGTGCCCCAAGAAATCTAATCAGCAAAAGTATTACGAATTATAGCACCAGAATTTATGTCTTTGTCAGATTAGCTGTCAAAATATATGGATGTACAATGAGATATCAATTTAGCATAAGAATATTTCTACAACTTTTTAGTTTTTATTTTATTTCGTATTTTTCAATTATTTATTTTAAACTTCTTGAGCATCTCGGGGCGGGCACTTGCCCCTGGTGCCCCCCGTCTGGATCCGCCACTGTTACTAATACTAACTTTTTCAATTATGATTAATTCAATTGTAAGGAAAATAATTATTAAAATTTTAGTTTAATTTGTCAATCGATTGAAAATATTAATGATTAGTCCCAACACTGATGTTATTATTAGAGCATGTTCGTAACGAGAATAAGAGTAATGGAGATTGAAACCATAAGTTTTCCCCTAATCAAAAATCGGTTTAAGCGCCTCAAGTTTTTGCTTTAAAAAAACTACCTACGCCACTGCTGTATGACACATTAGTTCTAATGCTTTTTAGTTTTAAAAATGTTTTGTGCTAAAAATGTAAAATGATGAGTAAAAGAAAAGAAAATATGGCAGATCATTCTATACGCTTCATAGTCCTTTATACATAGGCATAATATGAATAGTAATGAAAAGTTGATTGCAATAATCCCTAATCCATATAACAGCATTGTACTATTCATTTTACATGACTAATAAAGTCCGAGAGACACTCCTAAGTTATTTTATTGATTTTCCTGACCACCAACCGACATAACATTAGAATTATAAAAGGTGTAAAAGGTAAATATCCAAAACCTGCCGCAATTTTTACCTAGAACTCTTAAAACCCGAAATCTTCGGTCCGTGTCGGCGTTTCTAAAGTTACCCATCTTCGTCGTGGGATAGGAAACGACGTGACAGCGGAAGAAGACAAACAAAGAATCCATAAGGTCGAAAATCGTGCATTTTCCCAAGTAACCTTTTCAGACACGGTGCGTAACGTAAAGTGTGCGACAGACTAATAACTTCATCGCGAGTTGTTATTGCACCTGGAAGACGGGAGACAGGATGTTTTGTAGGTTTATCAAGCATTATCTAATTATGATGTCTGTTACCCTGAAATAAAAAATGAAACCTAGAAAATAGTGACTCGAGCGAAGATTTCTTGCGATTAAAGGTAATTGTACTATTAATTATCTTGGAGCAGTTTCATTGTTAATTATGAAACATTGTTTTGTTGTTATCGTTATCGGGTTGAAATATGCACTTTAACTGTGTGTTTAATGTATGTTGAGATGTATTGTGGTCGTAGAGGTTTTTGAATTCGCCAAAAATGAGTAGTGAAACGCAAAATCAACAAAATGTGCCTTCGACGCAAAGCAATATACCCCAGATGCCCCCGTCACCTACAAAAATCGAAAACTTCACAGTGCCTACATCGAATATTTTGCGAAAATTGCTGCCGCTAGCTACATTTTTTATGGCATTTGCTACCGTTATGACTATATTGATACTTTACATGGATAACACAGGTATGTCGAGGGGTAAAAATAAGAGGTAGTTCGAGGATATATTTTTTTTAGCAATGAAGCATTATCAGTTTCGTGTGAATATGAGTCAAGATTACGAATTGTTGGGTGTTACCCAAGACAATCCACAATTGGTCACATATATTCGTGAGGTTCATCTTTCTCCTGCAGTCGAACCCAACCATAAACCGATTGAATTCGAAGCAAATGGCCCTGTTGGGGATGTGTCGTATATTCTTAAGCTTCTCAATCACCAAGTAAGTTGAAGTTGTATTATCAGAGTTAGAAACGATCAAAAGGAAATTGAAACTATGGTCTTATGAACTTCTTTTGCATACAGTTTGTTTGACTATACCACTCTTAAAGGTAGTTCAAGCATCATGATAAGTAATAAATACTGTCATGGAAACCACTAACCGCAATATTAAACTCTGTGACATTATTAAGGTTACATTGTTCGATTTACAGTAACTTGAAGGGGGATTAAGTTGTGCAATCCCTCCCTTTAGAGTTCACTAAGCTTCGATAGGAACTATCGATTATATGGATAGTTTTGATCATCGGAAACTTTATGTTAACGTTAAATACTATCAATAATTTAAACATTTTAAACAGTTAAACTTATTAAACCATATAAATAAGACACCACTAAGACATACCTCATCTTTAAAGTTAATTAAAATAAAGAGTGGAAAATGGATATTTTAATTTTTTTTCATATACTTTCGTCATTTTTTTCAATTTCAAATTGTAAATTTAAGAGAGAAAATTTAATTTTGTTGGAAGAAGCCTAAATATCAAGTGAAAGTGAAGACTTTAATCGCAAAATGTTGACCTTTTTTAAATTTTGTTAAAAAGAGCCTAAATATCAAGCCAAAGTGAAAACTTCAAAAGAAAAGTTGTTGATATATTAGAATCATTTATTAAAATTTGGACTTCAATCGTGAAATTTCGCTTTTTTTTAATTTTAAGGTTTTGAACAAAAAGTCGAAGATTAGATGTTTTATCGAAATTCCGAGTTAAAATAAATTGTTCAAACCCAACTAGGGGACATAAGGAGATCACAAGGGGACTGTTTGAAGATCTCAAAGAAACAACTGTTTGAAATATTAAATCCACTCAATAATTTATTCTGTTATTGTTCCAAATTTTAACAGTCACAGTTAAAAATAAAACACTGAATAAAGACGTGAAAACATATAGCAGCTCATTTGTAAGCTTTTGAACACGAATTTCACTGATATTAGAACGACATTAATTCACTAGTGGCACAGTTAATCAAATAATTTTTTGTAAAGGAAGGCTGCAAAACTATTTTATTTTTTAATTTTATTGAACATTTATGCGAACCAGTTTGGAAATATTTAAATTTTTAATAATGAAAATTGACAATATTCTGTTAAATAAAATGAATAATGATAATGTTTCCAACTAATGAGAGTCTAAAACGAAGAATATTTTATTTGCATAAACAAAACCTCTAACAAAAAAAATCACATCGGAATTAATGACATTTTAATTTGAATACCTCCTTATTTTGCCTTTTTGTAAATTTTGAAATCTAATATTTTTGAATTTTCATCACCTTTTTAAATGTTGACTTTTGATTTTTTTCATAATTGATATTTTTTCTCAATTTATACTTTTTCAAAATTTAGAATTTTTCACATCTGCCATTTTTTCTAAATTTCACTGTTTCAAAATTTTTACTTTTTCAAAATTGCTGTTTTTCCTAAATATATTTTTTTCAGAATTTTTATTTTTTAAAAATTTACATTTTTCGAAAAATGTTGGCTTTTGAAAAAGTTGTTTTTCGAAAATTCCATTTTTTTTTTCAAATTTCGACTTTTTTCCCAAGGTTCGCTTTTTTCAAAATTCTACTTTTTATAAAAATTTTTCACTAGTTTCAAAATTTCGACTTTTCTTAAAAATTTTGAGTTTTCTTGACATAATATTCTATTTTTAAACTTGACTTCCAAAATTTCTAATTTAACAAATTTTAGGGTTTCTCCTATTTTTTAAATGTCGAGTTTTGTAAGATTGAATTTTTTTCAAAATTCGGACCTTTTCTTTTGAAAATTTAGTCTATTTAACATTTCCAGCTTGTTCTCAAAATTTTCATGTTTTTCAAAATTTCAACTTTTTTGAACATTTTTTAAGTTTCTTTACAAGTTTCAACTTTTTTTTTGAAAGTTGTTTGAAAATTTTTAAAATTTAGATTCATTCGATAATTCAAAATTTTTAGTTGAAAATCTTAACTGATTTTGATAATTTGAATATTTTTTCAAAATTTCAATTTTTTTTTATTTCCAATTTTTTAAGTTTCGAAATTTTTAATAATATCGAATTTTTTTGAAGATTTTGATTTTCTTCAAAATGTCGACTTTTTTGAAAAAAAAATTTACTCTCTTTTCAAAATTGGAATTTTTTAAATATTATATGGCTGCAAACATTTGGACTTTTTTGAGATTTTCGGCTTTTTTAAAAATTACGAAATTAATCACAATTTCGATTTTTTGAAGAATCTTCACCTTTTTTTTGAAAATTTTACCTTTTTAAGAAATCTCCAACATTTCTCAAAACATTGACTGTTTTTCAAAATGTCGCGTTTTTTTTAATTTCCTACATTTTTCAAATAGTTTTGGCCTTTTTGAAAATAAGAATTTTTTTCAAAATTTCGGGATTTTTTTCAAAATATTAACTTTCTTTTTGAAAATTTGGACTTTGCTATCATTTTCAACTTTTTCTTAAAATTTTGACGTTTTTCAGAAATTCTATTTCTACAAGTTTTTCGACTTTTTTTTAAAATTGGGATATTTCTTGAAAATTTCGACTTTCAAAATTTAAATTTTTTCGAATTTTTTTTTTTGAAAATCTCAACTTTTTTTCGTAACTGACTATTTTTCAAAATTTAATTTTTTTTCACATATCTTTGACGTTTTTAAATGTTCAATTCTTTACTGAAAATTTTGACTTTAAAATTTTGAATTTTTCAAGTGTCGGCCTTTTTAATAATATTGAATTTTTTTGAAAATTTTGACTTTAAAATTTAGATTTTCTTTAAAACTTTTTTGAATTTCTTCAATTTTGACTTTTATTAAAAAGTTAGAAAACTGGAGTTTTTTTTAAATAGTATTACTTTTCAAAAATTTAGACCTTTTTTGAAAAGTCTTTACTTTTTTTGAAAACTTTTTAGGGAAACTTCGACATTTCCCAAAATGTTGAATAATTTTGAAAATTTCCCCGTTTCGAAATTTCGGGTTTTCTTTTTAAACTTAAACTTCGTAAAAATTTCGACATTTTTAAAAATTCGATTTTTGTCAAAATTTTCGAAATTTTTATAATTTATGAGCTTTTTGAAAATTTGTACACTTTTTCAAATTTGTGACTTAAATGCGGAAATTTTTGAACATCTCGCCCTTTTTTCCAAATTCTCGAATTAAAATGTTTCAAATTTTATCAGTTTCGATTATTTTTAGATTACATTTTTTTCCTTTTTGCCTTTTTCAAATGTCGACTTTAGTTTAAATTTCCGGCTTGGGTTGAAAATTTTGACTTTTTTTTTATTTTTTTTAAATATTCTCCTTCAAAATTTTAACTCTTTTTCTTGAAAATGTTGGCTTTTTAAAAATTTGGACACTTCTGCAAAATTCCTTTATCAAAATTTCAACTTTTTCGACAACTTGGAATTTTTTGAAAATTTTGCTTTTTCTCAAATTTTCGGCTACAAAAATTTCGCCTTTTTTAAAATGTTTGGCCTTTTTTAATATTTAAAATTTTTTTAATTAAAATTTATTTTCAAAATCCCTTTCTGTTTTGTTCATTTTATCTTTTTGTGAAAATTTCGACATTTTTCAAAATTTTCGAAGTTTTATCTTTTTTTTGTAAATTTCGACCATTTGGAAAACTCCGACATTTTTTAAAAATTTCGACTCTTGAATTTCGACATTTTTTCAAAATTTCGAATTTCTTTGAAAATCTTGATTTATTAACATTTCCATTTTGTTTAAAATAATCTTAAAAATTGTCGACTTTTTTTGCAAATTTCCATTTTTTCAAAGCTCGACATTTAGTGCTTTTTAAAATTTTGAACTATTTTTCAAAATTTCCTTTTTTTGAATTTTTGGCTTTAAGAATTTTGACCTTTTTTTAAAATTATCTCTTTCCAAATTTAGATTCTTTCGAAAATGTCGAACTTCCAAAATTTTCAAAAACTTTGAATCTTTTGTTTTTTTTTAATTTCGAATTTTTTATATTGCCCCAAGTTTCGTTTCTCAATATTTTTCTTTAAAATTTCTACTTTTTTTCAAATTTTTGCCCTTTTTTAAAAATTTGTTTTTTTGTAAATTTTCTCGTTCTTTAAAACTTCATCTGCTTTCAAAATTTTAAAAATTTTTCGAATTACAAATGTTGAAAATTTTGTTTTTAAAAAAATTCGAATTATTATGAAAGTTGCGCCGTTTTTACAAGTATTGAATTTTTGGGAAAATTTCGATTTTTTCAAAATTTCACCTTTTTTGAGTTGCAATATTGACTTTTTAATCGATTTAGAATTTTGTTTAAATCTTCATTCTTTTTAAAAATTCAGATTTTTTTTGATAACTTTAACTTTTTATAAAAATTTGGAATTTTATGAAAATGTCTCCTTTTTTAAAAAAATTTCGAATTTATTCAACATTTGTACTTTTTTTGAACATTTCGACTTAAATTTTGTTTTTTAAAAAAATTCGAATTATTTTGAAAGTTGCGCCGTTTTTACAAGTTTTTGAATTTTTGGGAAAATTTTGATTTTTTCAAAATTTCATGTTTTTTGAAATTTTTTGTTACAATATTGACTATTTTAATCGAATAGGAATTTTGTTTAAACCTTTATTCTGTTGAAAATTCTGTTTTTTTTTTTCACAATTTTAACTTTTTATAAAAATTTGGAATTTTATGAAAATTTCTCCTTTTTTTAAAATTTTCGAATTTATTCAACATTTGTACTTTTTTTGAACATTTCGACTTTAAAATTTTGACATTTCCAAAAATTTGCAATTTTTGCCCCATTTTTCAAAGTTTCGAATTAAAGTCTCGGTTAATTTTCCAAATTTTGATATTTTTCAGAATTTTGACTCCCTTTTAGTTCAACTTTTTTCGAAAATGTTGACTTTTTAATTGTCAGTTTTGACTCAAATTTTCAAACTTTATAAAAAAAGAGGGGGCATGAAGATATTTTTTATACTCGGGGGGAGGAGGGGCACAACATAAAAAAAAGTTGGTAACCCCTCCTCTAGAGATTGTTTTTTTTTTTCAATTTTGTCTTAAAATTTCGCTTCCTTTTTTAAAAAAATTCTTGGTTAATCTTGACATTCGGTGTAACATTTTGTGAGGGAGAACTTTTTTTATATAATAGCTTTTGTTTGTACACAAAATAAATTTCAGTTACTCGCCTTTACGCCTTTCTTGTTGTTTTCTGCAACATGGGTTTTATATTTATTTATTTTTTTTTTTGGTTCTTTTTTTTCAGATAAAATTAGGTTGAAATTAAATTATTTTTAAATTTTTTGATGCATATGTTAAAATTCGAGATTCATACATTAGCCGATATTATTGCCGACCGATTATGTATCAGTGAAATTGTCAAAAGCCATAACAAATTACATTGTAATTTTTGTTTTAGACCAAAGGCACATTTGTGGAAGCAGGTGCCTACTCTGACGGAAAAACCTCAAAAACAGAATGGTTGGAACGAAGACTCGGTTGGAAAGGACTTCTTATACAACCCGACCCAAGACACTATTTCACGTTAAGAAGACACAACAGAGTACATTCACAAGCTATTCATGCCTGCCTAAGTCCAATGCCTTATCCCAAAGAAGTTACTTTACATCACGATCATGATAGTGTCAAAATAAATAGTATCATATCAAATAATTTGATGGATGAACCCGAGTGGTTCAATACTAGGGTGAAATGTTTCCCTCTTTATTCGATCCTCCTGGCCATGAATATAACACACGTCGATTTGTTTTGTTTGGAGTCAGGAGGAACCGAACTGCAGGTCTTGGAAACTATACCTTTCGAAAAAGTTTTTATTAAAATTATCGCGATAGATTTGGTCGCCAATGATTCCGAAAAAGACACAATCAAAAAGTTTCTTGCTAAAAAAAATTATAGACACGTGCAAACCATTAATAATACCCATATTTTTCTATTAAACCAGTAGAAGGCTTTAGAAATAGAAACGAAGACTGAAATGATGGCACAAATTAGTTGCCTTTACTTTAACCATTCCAAAAAGTTACCCGATAAGAATTAATAGAAATTTGCCCTCATAGACAGAATGAGCTCTAAGTCTAAATAATAATGAAAGCGCCTGACAGTATTTAGTTTTAAGTGCTTTTAAAATATATGCATTTTAAGAGTGTTAGATAAAATGTACTTAAAACATTGAAAAAAGTTCAAAGATCAAACACGTTTGTAAATATTTATACGATTTTAATTGTGTGAATATATAAAGTTTTATTATAAAAGCTGTTACCAAGTACAAACAACATTTAGGAATGGAATGGTGATTGAGTTATTATTTTCAGTATTATTTAGATCTTTTACAAAAATGTTTGCGCTACTTATGCTTTAAAAGACATAAACAATTCAAATAGTAGAATGCAAATTTGAGATAACACTGTATTTTGGCTAGTTCTCATTATTATTTATTTTATATTGTATTTTTATTATTATTTACGTTTTTAGTTATAATGTTAGGTTTAAAGTTGAGAATTGTATCTCTTGTAGTTTGATATGCAGTATTTAGTGCCTTTTTATACTTTGTCTTTGAAATTGCATAATACATTCCCGAATATTTTACTGGAGCAAGAAAATTAGCTATAAAATTGATTATATACCAAAAATTGTTAAAAAATGTAGAACTTTGCATTTTATCAAATTATGGTTCTCTAATTCATGTTATATTTTCATTGGATATCTAATTTTCTTGTAGATTTAATTATAAATTTTTTCATGAAAAATGTTTTTGTACTTAAAAAATTACATTAAATTCTAAAGATCTCATTCTCTGCTTTTAATTTCTTTTTGGTTTTTAAAACAAGTAAATATGCAAGTTTTGTGATATTTCAGAATACATTTTAATAGAAATCAATTGAAGTTTCGGCCAAGATGTCAGTTTATCTAAAATTGGTCGAAATTTCACGTTTAAATTCATAATGTTCAAAAAATTTTTAAATTAAAAAAATAAAAATTCAAATCAAATTTTGTAACAATTCGAAGTTTCCAGTTGTATTATAATAAAAATTTTCTTGGACTCAAGTTTATCATAGATATTCACATATAATTCCCTTTTTGAATGCACTGTCAAACCTTATTTGAGTTGTATTTTTTTTGGAAGTGAATACTTTGTGCGCGTTTAGTGATTTTGGATAGGAGGTAAACTTATCGTTTCGCGTTACCATCGCGCTAAAATCATTACCAGCATGCTCTACTGTTAACATTAGAAAACATAAGTAAAATACTATATATTCTGCTAAACATTAGAGCATATTAAAGTGCATTTCAATATCAATAAATATTAGATTCATTTCCACACAATACAAGCATCCAAGTTATAAATATAAAAAGGCAGGTTTTGACAGAATTTATTTTCAGATATTTCCAATATTCTAACTTGTTTACTAGTGTGGATTCGAACCAACTACATATATTCCGTATTTCACTTCGGTCGGCAGCCTTTTTAGCAAGTCCAGATTTTCAGAATAAGTCAAAATTTGAAAAATATTAAGAGGCAGGTAATGGTCAAAAAGCGGAAATGTTAAAAGACAGATAATGTTCAAAAAAGTGCAAATTAAAAAAATGTAGAAACATTTTTATAAATTAAAATTAAAAACTCGTGAAAGTCAAAATTTTCAAAAAAGGTCAAAACATTCAGTTTAAATTTTCAATTTCTAAGTTTTAAACAAAATTTTGATATAAATGAAAATTTGGAAAAGAAGTGCAAATTTTGAAATGTTGATTTATTTAAGATACATTTACAAGAATCAAAATTTTCAAAATAAAAAAATCGAAACGTGTCACAATTTGAAAAAAAGTCGAAATGTTGATAAACATGAGAAAAAAGTAGGTATTCTGAAGTCAAAATTTTTAGAACACAAAATGTGAAGAATGTCGAAATTTTGAAAGAGTCGAAATTTTCGAAAAAAAACCCAATTTCCAAGAACGTAAGTAACCTCTAAAAAAATGGACTTGTGGCTTCACCGAAAATAAAAACCAAATAAAGTATTCTTACGCATTAGATTTCTATGGAAAGGAACCAGAATACAGTAATTATGTTCAAATGACACAATGACTTTATTGATTCTCCAACCCAGTATTTATTTTATTTTTTATATTATTTACTTTCTCATTTATTCGTTTACCTCCCGGAATCCCGGGAGATGATACCGAATTTCCAAGACCCACTTCTCAACATAAAATTGAGAAACATTCACTTAACCTGGGTACAAATTTACCAAGTACATATTAGGCTCGGTAGCACGGTAGTTGCTATAAAATGGCTTACTACGTTTAGCTGTTGAAAGTTGATATGTCTTCAAGAGAGTGGCCACAACCTTTGATTAGAATGTCATATTTGAGAAAAATTAAAAAACAAAGATGAACATCAATGTACAGAAGTGTTAAAATAAAAATATAAAATATATTAGACACCCGAAAATAAGAAATCGATTTCGTATTTTATACAATTACACAATTAAACAAAAATTCAACATTTTAAACCGTACTGTTTTTGATGAAACTAGAAAATATACATACCGGTGGACAAGGTAATAAAAGTGAGACGAAAATGAACTTTTACCAGAATTAGAATATTAAAAATATAACACATAATGCTTTAAAAAACCAACAAAAACAAAACGTAACTGTCATAGGGTATTAATTAAACCAGGGCTTCGAACCGCTATTTTTTTCGTTCCGGTTTTCGGTTTTCGTTCCGGCAAAAAAATTATATCGGTTCTGTTCCGGTTTTCGTTCCGACAAAAATAACGGTTCTTTCCGGTTTTCGGTTCGGTTCCGGATGACTCATTTTTTGGTTTTTAAAAATTTTTCGAATTAAAAATTGAATGTTGAACATAATTTAGATAATGTGATGTCTTTTTTTCTTCGATATTACAACACGTAACTACTGTGATCTTGCCTAAAATTGAAGGAACATATTTTCTATTTTCAAGTTTAAAAATGTCATGCTAAAACCCCTGAATTTTGAGTTAAATTTGAGTTCAAATTTCAAGAAAAACCCAAACTTTATAAAAAACTAAATCGGAATTTTGGGTTTAGATATTTCAAATTTAAATTCGGAATTTTCATCAAAATCTTAAATTATATACCCTAGAGTTGAAAACTTCTAGCATATACGAACGTTGACGATTAAAATCGAAAATTTGAGATACTTTTCTCATTTCTTTCATAATTTTGGTTCTTTATCGAAGTTTTGACTTTGACTCGCTTTTTCTGATAAAATTGATTTTTACTCTTACGACTTTGTTTTCTAGAACTCTTGATTAAAAAAAAACAAATAAAAAAATGAATGAAAACAAAAAAGACTAAAAATTATAAAGTAAAAAGTTTTGAATTAAGATTTTGCGGGACAGTCACAATTTCAAAAAAAGAACTTTAAATTTATTTAAAAAAAGAGTTTTCAAATTTTCTACCCTAATTTAGAACTCTCGACTTTAAACCAAAATATTCGATTTTTTTCTGGAAATGTTGCAGAAAATTTCAAACTTTCTAAAAAAGTAAAATTTTTCAGAAAGTTTTCTGGATTCGTTGTGGATTGCCTAAAATTTAGGCCAGCACTTAGGCCACCCTTTCCGGGCCCATTGTGCTATCCCCGTGATTAAGGTGTCCTTGGTCATTCATTCAGCCACCCAACCTTGTTGAGAAACTGAAGAACGTCCCTTGGATGCGCCTCTCTCAAACCGGCCACCCTAGGCGAGAAGTCCCCCAGCGTGGATCCTCTGATTGATGCTACTGCCGGGCAGTGACACGCCCGACACGCTAGTCTCTGGATGTGATTTAGCTTTTGTTTTATAGTGGTGCACTTTGTCTTTGGCCACCAAACTATAACTCCATAGCTTACAATTGATCTGATGACTGCCGTGTATAGCCAAAAAGTCATCTTAGGGGATAACCCCCAAGACCTCCCGATGGCGCCACGGCATTTCCAGAAGATCTTGTAAGCTTTGTTTAATTTATTTTCAATGTGGTACTTCCAGCTCAGTTTGCTGTCAAGTTCAATACCAAGGTATTTCACTCGATTTGACAAACCGAGTTGGGTTCGCATGAGTTTGGGAAATTTTAGTAGTGCTAATTTCCTTTTATTCGTTTAAAGAACCATTTCCGTCTTTGCAGGATTTGCTGCTAGGGAATGTTCTTTACACCATTTCTCGACTATATATAAGGCGTCTTGCATTAACTCGAAGAGTACTCCCTCGTGTTTACCTGAAAGCAGAATGGTTATATCATCTGCGTAGCCAATTTTATAGAGACCCCGGTCATTGAGTTTTCGGATAAGGTCATCCGCTATGATTAACTATATAAGGGGGGATAATACACCCCCTTGCAGACATCCCTTACTTACGATTCATCTGACCGTATAGTCTTCTACCGTAACTTGTATTGCTCGCCACTCAAGTATATGTCGTATGAGTTCCCGCAAGGCGAGTTCAATACCACTACGCTCAAGCGCCAGAGAAATGCTATTGAAGTTAGGTCTATCAAAGGCACCTTCTATGTCCAGAAATACACCCAGGGTGTGTTCTTTTACTTCTAGCAATCTCTCGATCCTGCTAACTACTGAATGTAGTGCAGTTTCGGTAGATCTGCCGCAAGTAAAAGCATGTTGATTTGAATGTAAAGGGTAGTATATATCGAGGCTATCCCTTATATGTCTGCCGCACCACCTCTCCAACGTCTTCAGTAGGAAAGACGTTAGGCTGATTGGGCGACATGATTTAGCCTCACCTTCAGGTTTACCCGGTTTTGGAATAAAAATTACTTTGACTTCCCTCCATTTTCGGGGTATGTATTTAAAGGCAATACACGCCCTGAAAATTTTGCACCAGGTATTTTTGTATCCACACCATTCCCCACTGAAGCAGGGCAGGGTAGATACCGCCCAACCCGGGCGATTTGAAGGGAGAAAACGATTGTACGGCCCTGTTTACTTTTGTGTCATGTACCATCTGAACAGCCAGCTCCCAGTCCCTATTTCTAGGGTGAGAAGCTGAGTGCCCTTGCCACTTATGGCCTGGTATAACACGGCATCCTGGAAAGTGCGTGTTTAAGAGCTCTGAAGCTGTTTGTGCGGGTGTACTGAAAGAAAAGTTTTATTTAAAGTGTTTACCTTTTTTTCGATATTTTAACTTTTTTCTTTTGCAGCTTTAAATTTAAACTTATATGTACTTTTTATTATTTTTTTTTTTCTAAAAGTTTGACTTTAAACAAAATTTAGTCTTTCTCCAGCAATCTCCTAACCTTTTTACCGACATGCTGACTTTTGTTGTTTAATTATAGAAGTTTTTCTCGAAATTATGAGTTGAGACTTGGACTATAAGAAATTGACAAATATAAGTTTCAATTTAGAAATTTCGAATATTAGACCTTTAGCTAGAAAGCTCAAAATTTTCGGGACTCGAAATTTTGAGATTAATTTTGAAAAATGGTGTCATAAATTTAGTTTGCTTTTCCTCCAAACTTGAACTTTTTCAAAAATGATGTCTTTTTTCTTGAAATTTGGATATTCTTTAGAGATTTTAAATTAATATTCAAAATAAAAAATAACAAAATTTTTAAATTCAAATTTTTAAATGAAAATTTTAAGAATAAAAGTAAAAAATTTCACAAAAGTGCAATTTCAATTATTTCTAAACTTAAATTTTCTATGAAAAAATTGAAATTTTAAGATCAACGGCCAATTTTCTGAAAAAAATAAAAGCGAATTTCAATTTTAAAGACGAAATTTTAGAAATAATTTCAGCTGTATCTAAAAAGTTTATGAATAAATTTAACATTTTTAGAATGGATTTTTGACACAAAAGTTAAAACTTAAAATTTTAAATTGGTTTGAAATTTTGAGAATAAGGTCAATATTTTCTAGAAAATGTGGAAATTGTGAGTTTCTAATCTAATCTAATCAGAAATGAGAGATGAAAATGAGATGAAAGTTGCATGGAATTCTGTAAAATTTTGAACAAAAAATGAAATTTCCAAAAAAATTCCAATCATAAGTATAAAGTAACTGTTTTCATTCCGACGAAAATAACAGGTTTTTTCCGGTTTTCGGTTTTCGGTTCAGTTCCGGTTCGAAGCCCTGAATTAAACAATCAATATACGAAAACCATAAATTCGAGCTTAAAGTGAATGATGGAATGAAGTTAAAGAAAGAAATACAAAATGTAAAAATTATTTCCTACTGGTGGAAACTTAGAGCACAATCTGCAAACAAAGAATATTTTAAACACACAAAAAAACAACAACATAGACCATGATTTGTGTATATAACTAACATGAGAATGGTAAGCTAATGGCAATAACCCAACATCAACACTGGAAAATTAAGCAGCTCCAAGCATAATTATGAGAAAGTAGTACACATCTGCGAATCAAAATTTAGTGTTAAATGAAACAAAACATAAAGGAACATTACAAATACACAAATAAAAAAATTACCAAAACAGTTTCACGACACCATGATCATTTACTACTTATGCACAATTGGGGAATCGATTAGTGAAGGGGTGGTAGCGAAGGCGATAAGGTGAAAGCCGTTCTTTAATAGCCATCAGGCGACAAACTTCCACAAAAGAAAACGTTGTATATACAAACTCCTTAAAGGTGACGACCCACTTCATTAAGATCGGTATTAGGGACACCAAGAGCTGTACTCTCCAACGTGAAAGCGGTACCTGGCACATTAATTGGAAGAAAGTCGACCTCCGATTTCCCGTCTCCATTGCTACCATCCGAACACCTCGACCGCTGGTAGATAACTGAATGAATTGAATATGATCGATAAAGGGTATCAAAATGCTCACCGTTATAGTAACATAAGGTTGTGAATCCCCTAAGCACTTGCTGTACCAGGAGGTACCAGCTTGTGCCACATACGCCAACATGTCGCGCTCAGTTCAGGGCCGGATAACTGTGTGAATTACGTTGCATAATTACATTGCGTAATTCTTTAGCAATAAGATTTTTAAATATTGTAACAAAATGTAGTTATAAAATATGATTTTGTAACGAACTCTCTAGGAAGTTTTGATTGTTGGGAAGCCGCAGTGATAATAAATTAAACGGCAGATAAGCACTCCAGAAATTTCTGCAAACGATAATTTTATCTGTACGGAGATCCGTCTAGAAACCGGAACATGATCTATAAATACGCGGTCGTCTTTCCCTCAGTTAGTAAGTGAATAAGTTAATTCATTAAACAGTGAGTTAGTAGGTTAGTCAGTTGGTCAGTTAGTTAAGTGAATTATAATTGTAGTGTTCCCAAACCAGTTGAAAAATAAAGTGGTTGCAGGTGACAATTCACGAAGTATTAATTTTCGAACTGATACGCGCAACAATGTAATTTAAACTTGACTTAAGTTAAGAAAAATGTTTAAGATGTGAAAATTGCATAAGTTATTCTTGTCATTATCATTTATTATTGAAAAATAAAGCTGATCCGGTATACAATCAGCCCCTACGGGGTAGTTTTTATGAATTTAAATTTACGAAAAATTCAACTTTTTGAAAATTTTGATTTTTTTGAAATGAAAACTTCTTTAGAGGCGTTGACCGATTTTGGATAGGAGGTAAACTTGTTGCGGTTTAGCATGGCCATCACGCGGCACCATCCCGCGTTACCAACATGCCCTAATGTTAAAAGTATATTCTATTATTAACATTAGAGCATGTTAAAGTATATTTCATTAATAATTAATGTTGGATTCGTTCCCACGCCACTACAAGCATCCATCAACCACAAATATAAAAGGTAGAGCGGTCGGTAGCTTCCAAGACTGCCTAATTTTCTTTTCTATTATTTTTGCCGTCAATTAAAATTCAAAATTTTAACCTTTGTATTAGTGAAAATTGCTATCTATTTTTGATATAGGGGGTAGTTTGGTGTCATTATGCCATGACGCCAATTTATCATTATCATTCAAATTTACTTTTATTAGAAATATTTAAAAAATACTAATAAATCGATTAATCGGAAATTGATCTTTCAGCACCCGATTTAATCGGGAATCAATTATTTTGCTCACGATTCGAATCGATGCAAATATCGATTATTTTCAAAAAGAATCGACTAGCGGTGGCATGATTGATTCTGAAAATGCTTTAAATTCTCTTTACATTATACGAAATTATTTCCAAAATGAAGATGAATAAATTTGGACTGAATCAATAGATAAATCTTTATTTTAAGGCAGATTATTTTTGTCATGAAAATGTTTGGTTTCAATAAAATTTACACACTGGTAAATAATGCATGTCTTTTTAGTTCCCTCACTGCAGAATTATGAGGAATTGAGACAGATTTGGAGTAATTGTCTGAAAAATAAATCTTGGAACACTGCTTAGAATTTTCGAGCCGCCACTGGCGAGTCTTCCAGTTCCAGGTTTTAGAATTTAAAAGGTTGACTCATTGCTGTTTACATAAATGGAATACTATAAATCCTATTTTAACATCTGCACGGTTGTAAAATACAAAAAGTAGTTTATCTTTTCTTAAGCAATATTACATTTAGTCGATTATTTATTGTTTTACAATATAAAATTTGAAATTCCTATGACAGCTGTCATTTAACTGTCAACTTGACAGATGACAAATGTGTATGTGTCACTTTTGTTGTGGTGACTCAGAATTTGATATTTATCTGTTTATTTAATAATTTTGATCCTAATGCGATTTTTTAACAATATAACTTGCTCAATTTAGCAGGTGTTGGATATTATTTATATATTTAAGTATTGAGCATTTGTGCTCTGAAAGAAAATGTCTCCACACAGATCAAGACCGCGGGAATACAGAAGACCAACAAGCAATTTTACTTATGTTAGTTCTTGTGTTAAATACCTTATTTTCGTGCTTAATTTCGTATTTTGGGTAAGTAGCAATGTTTATTAATATGAAGTATTAATACAACCAAGCAGGTTTTTCAAAGTTGTTTTTTTTATAGCTCTTTGGAGGATTACTCATCGGGATTGGTTTATATGCATTTAGGGACAAATTACTACTAATAGGATGGATTAAAGTAGAAAATGTATATGATATTATCCTAAATATATCTCTCGTATTGATGATAATGGGTGGTGTTGTATTTATAGTTAGTTTTGCAGGATGCATAGGAGCTTTGAGGGAAAACACCTGTCTCTTGAAATTCGTAAGTATCTTAATATTTTGCCCCAATTGATAATCCAGTTTTCCCTGTTTAATAATCCAGTTCATCAATTATATTGGTTGTAGCTACAATTTGATGCATTGGTAATGATTAGGGCATATTTACTGGTATGTGTTATTTTTTTAGTATTCCCTCTGTTTGTTGGTATTTTTCTTGTTGGAAATGGGTATCGCAATCATGGGATTTGTATTCCCTCACTCTATGCAATCAATGTTGGAAGAAAATTTCACTGATAAAATTATACATTCCTATAGGGATGATCCCGATCTGCAAAGTTTAATAGATTTTGCTCAACAAGAGGTAAGTATTAATTTAAATATTGTGATGCTCAAAAATTGCAAGCCTTTGAAGCATGAGGGCATATTAATATTTTACAAAGCAACTATGGATTTGTTTACAAAGACAAAACATCCAATAAGAAGCTAAGATATTGGTCACATGTTATGCACATTTTGTGATGAGAGTCAGGGTTGTGCCGTACTATAATGGAAAGAGGCAACTGCATCAGACACCATAAGGAGCTAGCATAAGCAGCTAAATTAAAATACAATTAGAGTCATTCAATAATTAAAAATCTTTACATATCGCTTTTCAATATCGGTCTGTGTCTGGAGGTGAGCAAATGCGGCTTTTAATTCTGCATGCGGCTCTTTGTTGAGCCAAAAGTGTTCAAAAAAACTTACTGAAATTTAAAAAATAGGACAACAAAAAAAAAAGGTGACAATTCAGTTTCAATTTCACAAATAGAAAAAAAAGAGGTCGTTTAAAATAAATAAATAAAAATTGAATGTATACATGACATTTTTAGAAAAAGGAGAAATTTTGTGAATAAAAGTCGATTATTTATGAAAGAGGAAAAAAACAAAAAAAATTCGATAGTTTTTTTTATTAGTTTCAAACAATTTTAAAATTCCTATTATTTGGAGGATCGTAATTAACACCCGGCATTTTAATGTAATTTGTAGATTAAAAAAATACTACATGCACGATAAAAAATTTAAAAACGCAGTATAAAATATTGCAAAATGCCTTATATATTTATTAAAATTGCATTATAAAATATACAATTTGCACGCTAAATTGTGGTTGTTATTATAATCAAATATGCTCTCAGTAAAAATATAAATGCTCGATAAGTAATGTTCACTATTAAATCAAATTTTTAATGAAATACGGCCTGTTTAACTTCAAACCATATATGTAACGTCGAAAAACGAAGCGGGTTTGTTACCTGTGTATTTCTAATCTTCAGAGAGAGAATGGGTATTTGGAGTTTGCAACTCGTACTGTTTTTAAAACTCAATAATTATGGGTCACTGCTGCGATTCTTCAATACAGTTCGTCAAAGAATAGTGGGAGTGATATACTTGAGAAACCGAAGACAAGGAAATAAAGAAAAAAGGTTAACAAAAATGGGAAAAAAGAATAGGTACTCAGCAGCAAGCTCTAAAATCAGTAGAAGAAAAAGGTATTTGGAACTTTTATCATAAAAATATTGATATAGAGGGCAAAGTTAATGCAATTTATCGTTGCAATAAAGTTAAATATTGAGGAGAGCAATACGCCTCAAGTGATATATTTATATTATCCTGCAAATACTCATGATGTAGTTTTATACCAATCGGAATTTCTTCATACTTGCAAACATATACGATCCAAAACAACAGTTAAATTAAGCGGACATACTAAAGCGGAGATCAATATCCCTATCTGAAAACAATTCAAAAATAAAACCAAAAAAGGTTTTGGACATTCTCACAAGGAAGCATTTACCAATTCCTAAAAAACATCAATTAAAACATTATTTGGCTTCTTTTTTTAAAAACTTCAAAATTTGGTTCTAACTCATAAGTCTTGGGGAGTTAGAACAATTTTGCATCGACCGCTCTCCAGTTCCAGAAAATGAAGGTGAAGCTTTTATTGTATCTCACCAGATGGATTACGGCGATCCCCCTTTGCGGTTCTTTATATCAACCAAAAATCTAATCAGACAATCACAGAATCTTTGCCATGTCCATGCTGGTGCCACATATATGTTTATATGGCAAGGTTTTCTGTTTTTAGTGTTCGTAACAACAGAGAAGGTCAGATCATTTCATGCCTTTGGAGTGGCGGTCTGTGCTAATGAGCGAACTGAAAATTTTCTTTTTGCCTTCAAGGCGCTGAGAATTGGAGCGGAAAACATTTTTGGTACAACCATCAATCCTTATAATATGTGATGATGCACATAGTATACAAAATGCTTTCAAACACGTATTTGGTACTACGGTCACAATAAAAATGTACTGGGATAATTTGAAGCAAAAGGTAACAAAAAAAGTTGATCAACTTGTGCAACCAATCCTGGGAGATATTGATTGTTGATTGATTCCAAAAGAGAAAGAGCAAAAAGAATTTTTACGTTATTTTTAAAGTGAATGGCTACAAGTGAATCGAAATTGGTATAAAGGGGTTGATAAGAAAAATCCTAGAACTAACAATGCTCTAGAAGTTTTCAAATGATTAATCAAGGACGAAAATTCTCTGAGAGAACAGCTTTCACTCTCTCGATTCTCTATGATTCTAAAGGAGTACGTAACTACTTGGTCACGCAATTATTCATCTAAACTAAAAAAGTGCAGTTAAAACCGATTATCAACCTAGATTTGTGGACAGAATCTTATCAGTGGGTTAAAGTATAAAAATTTACCTTATTTCTTCAAAAGGCATGACCGAAGTGAACCTGGACGATTTTGAAAAGTTTACAAATCTAGACTTTCATAGTTTTGATAAATATAAGACAGTTGCATTTAGTGTATGGTCAGTAAAAATTTCCGCGGACCAAGATGGCTGGATTAATGGAGAATGTGATTCTCGGAATTATTTTAAAATGCTGATTTGTAAACACCTTGTGGGATTGGCTATATGGTTAAAACTTACCAATCCATCTCCTCAAGCAAAAGCAATCCCATTAATTTATTTTTGAAACCATATGAATTTCATGCAAGGTAATTATTTTATTTATCGAGTCTATATTTTCTGTCAAAATATTATTTTAACAAATACCCAAATTTTATATCGAGCATTCATTACATTTATCGAGCGTCTATTATTTTTATCGAACATTTATTACTTTAAAAATCACTTTAATTTTAAATCGAACATTCATTACTTTTATCGAGCTTTTATTATTATCAAATATTTAGTTTCCTATCATGCTTTTAAATAAATTAACTGGAAAATACCATGCATTGGAAATAAAATTTAGAGCATTTAATTTCTTCCCTTATTTGGAGGCTAAACTAGAAATTTCGAAAAAATCAATCAAAATTTAAAAAATGTCTTTGAAGATATTGGAATAAAAGATCGAGAAATCAGGATCAGATAAATTTTGAAAACATTGTCAATATTTCTAATAAAGTTAAAATTTCAAGTTTAAAGTCGAAATTTCAGGAGAAACCTGAAAATTGAAATTAAAAAATTAGAATTCGGAGACAAAAGTCGCAATTTAGAAAAAAAAAATAATTTATGTAATATGTAAAAAGGTGCCAACATTTCCAAAATAATATCGAAATCTAAAAATAAATTGAATTCATTTCAAAAGACCATTTCTGAAATCTCTAGAAAAAAGTCGACTTGATGTTAATGTCAAAATTTTGGATAATCACGTAAAAACCGAAAGTGCAAATTTTTTGTTTTGGGAAAAATTGAATATTTCTAGAAAAAGTCAGTATCCAAGTTCAAATCGAAATTTTACGAAAAACGTGAAAATTGGAACCGAAAAGTCGTAATCCGTAAAAAAAAGTGGAAATTTACAAAAAAACTACAAATTACATTTTGATAAATTTTTTTTTGGTGGAACGGGCTGGTCCTTGGTTATCTTCAAAAATTGAAATACAAATCTTGGTTTCAGGGAACAAGATTTGGATTTCAATTTTAATACGTAAATAAAAAATTCCAACATTTCGGTAATAATATTGAAATTAAAATACAAATTGCATAACAAAAGACTATTTCCGAAATTTCGTTGACATTAAAATCAAAATTTTAGATAACCATGTAAAAAGCAAAGTTGAAATTTCGAGAAAAACTCAAAATTTTAAAAAATGATAAACAGAATTAAATAAAAAAATATTTCGTGATATTTTTTTCAAAAATTTTATTATTTATTTTTGTTTCAAAATAAAAAAAGCAAATTTACCAACTACTCACAAATAATTTTTGACAAGGACTTCAATATTTTGCATACAATATTACAAACATTGATATTTCAATCAAAATTTTGAAATAATTAGCGATAGTTCTGCTTCATACTTACAATTGACTTTTGATTTTAATGGTATTTGTACTTTGTGCAGTTTTTTAAACATAATCTGTGATTGTTTTAAAGAAAAAACTTTCATGGGGTGGCGTTTCCAAGAATTGCATCATACTAAGAAAATCTACCGCACAGCCCTGACCAGAATCATCATAATGTTCCTTTGAAACTCAACATGTCACCAACTTTATATACAAATCCCAACATGTCCAAAATGAAATCTCAAATTATAATTAAACGAGTTTTTTTGTGCATATTGCCAGTTTGTAACATATCCATCAAAACTAATGCTACGATTAGTTTATTAATAATAGAAACGATAAAACTGGAATAAGTTATTGTCATTTTCCTAAAATTTGTCTTGATGTACTACTTGTCAGGTTTTGTATCCAGGAGCCTGACTTTATTTCTCTTTGTGAAGCTAAGTTTTGTACAACTCGTGACAATGTGAACATTGTTTGACAAATGAAAAACTTTGTGAAATTAAATTAAAGTGATTAATAAAAACTTGAGAAATGTTGAAAAAAGGTCGAAATGTAATACAATGAGGAATTTAAAAGAAGCCCAGAATAAAAACGAAATTTTGAAAAAATGGATTTATCAAAAATATCAAGATTTATGAAATGGTTAGAAATTTGAAGAAACAACATTTTCAAAAAAAGTAAAAATTTTTCGAAAAAATCGAAATTTACAGAAAATGTTATCATTTCGAGCAGAATAGAAAATTTCAAAATAAATCAAAAGTTTAGACATAGTTCGCATTTTAATCTACATCAGTGGTAGTCAACCTGGTCCGTACCGCCCACTAGCGGGCATTTGAAGCTTTTTGGTGAGCGATAAGAGTTTTGGGGTAAGCACTGGTAATCGTAAGACTCAGTGAGGGCTTTTTTTTCGTTATCAAATTTATATATTTGTGAATGCTTTTTTTTGTTTTTCAGTTGTCAAATAAAACAATTTGAACTTTTTATTTTGTATCTTGTAATCTCTACTTTGAATTTGAATGTGAAGATCTATTTTTTAGTTGTTAAAATTTTTTGACTGATATTTACAACGAACCTGGTGAGCCATGTGAACATTTAATTGTCAAAAATGTACAAAAGTGGGGGGGGGGGGGTAAACAAAAAAAGTTGACTAAGCTTAATCTACATTTTCAAAAAGTCAAAATTTTTAAAAAAAAGTCAAAAAGTCGGAATTTTAAAAGCCGAAATTTGCAATAAAAGACAAATTTTCAGAAGTCAATATTTAAAAAATTGTAGAATTTTTCAAAGTTCTCATCTACAATTTTTAACAGTATTAACTGTAATAATTCTTCTAGTTTCATTGCTGCGGACTCAGTACAGACGGATACAAAGATTGGTCAAAAAATGAATATTTTAATTGTTCATCGCCCAGTGATGAACATTGTGGTGTTCCATTCTCATGCTGCATCAACATCACCAATCTAAGCTCAGGTTTGGAGAATTACATGTGTGGTTACGGTGTTCAGCATAAATCAGTAAGTTCACAAATTTCTATTAAAACCTAGTCGTTATATTTTAAATGCTGCAGGTGGCTGAAGCAAGTAAAATGATCTGGACTTCCGGTTGTATCGAAATTGTTCGATCTTGGGCTGAGAGGAATTTGTACACAATAGCTGGTATAGCGTTAGGCGTTGCACTGTCTCAACTTTTTGTGATATATTTAGCAAAAACCTTGGAAGGTCAAATTGATCTGCAAAAATCAAGGTGGGCTAGTTGAAATATAGGGTATCTCTGTAAATATGACGTCCTGCCATTTTAAATAGAGGATTTTTATGTAACTATGAGTCTCAACATGTTTTGTCTGTTAGCGTAAATTTTGTGTACTTTGTACAATTTTATCTTAATTATTGGCTGTTCTTTTTATGAAACTACAATGTGTTAACGTGAATATGTGATTAAGTAATACTTTTTGGATCAAATCCTATGGAGGGAAGTAAATTTTCTACTTACCTGTTGCTCATATATCAAGTTTATTAATTCTTGAATCTCAAACTGTTGCTTGCTTTTATGCACTGATTATGTTATTTTATGTCTTGCTTGTGTCTGGTGTGGTTGAATTAATATCCTGGAAGTGATTGCCAAAATTATGTACTTAGAAACAAAACTGCATCAGGCGCATTCAACCTATTAAGTGCTTTTGTTTCATTTTTAACACATTAAATATTTAGGCTTATTTATAATGATATGTAGTATAAGTTGTTTCACTAGAAAATTATGTCCAAAATTAAATTAGAAAGTTATTAGACAATAATATCAAGATTTTTACCAAAGACATTTTGAAGTGTTTTGTTATGCTGAAAATCACAAAAAAATGCTTCTATTCTAAATATGACAGTTCTTAAGACTTCTGGGCCATTTCATGTATTGTTCAATGTAAATTGCTTTTGTGTTGTATATTTTAATTTCTGGGAAGATCAGAATTCGATTTAATGAATATACAAAGCAATGTAAACTATACCTTATAAATTCAAGTACAAAGTATGTTAGATCTTTTTATAGCCAAATTATTTTATTAAATAAATTCTGTTTTTCTCTGGAATATGATATATCTCGAATGTTGTGCCAAATTTTGCACAATTTCTTTTTCAGCTATTATGAAGAACTGAAAATGAAATGGCCATCACATCTTTTTTACTGATAAATATGCCAGTCATCCTGTTCTTTATATAATATGGACAAATGGATTTTATCAATGTAATAATAATATATATCAATTATACAGTATTAAACATTTTATACAAATTATATCATATTTTATTTCTTTCCGCCAGTGAGGGCCAATTTTTGAAAAGCCTAAATTTTGAAGATTAAAAAACTGCTGTAAATTTTGAGAACATATTGAAAATGTCGAAGAACCAAACAAAGTAAGTTCCCAAGAAGTTATTTCTTTTCACCAGTGAAAAATTGTCAAAATTTCGAGATTGAGCAGGAATTTTAGAAAATTCCCAATTTTGAAAACAAAGTCTGCTGTAAATTTTCAGAACATATTGAAAATGAAGAACCAAAAATTCATGTTAAAAGTAAGTTCCCAAGAAGTTGACTTTTTGTCATATTGGTAAAATTTACTTTGTTGATAAGTCAACATAGACTTATTTAGGAAAAAATTTCAACTAATCTATGACTAGTACATAAAGGAATTAAAACATAATTAAACTTTATTCATATTAAAAATGTATAAATATCAGTTAAGATCAAAACATAATACCATTGTAGTTTGAATAATATTAAGTAAGCAAGCAAGACCTATTGGTTTAAATTTATAGAACTTAGTAAACAAACGTCCAGAACGCAAAATTTTGCTCTGCACATGGGGCAAGTACTTTTTGATGATAACCATGCTGTCATCTGTTCTTGATCTTGACGCGAAGCAAACCACCTTGCAATGCAATCAGAACACCACATGGGTCTACAGTAGCACATAGAACATCTGTTATTAGCATCAGATTCGGAGTCATCGCAGATCTTTTGAATTTTCACATTTGGTCTCGCCTGAAGGCAACCTATGCAATTTTCTGTCGCCTGCAACTATTAAAAAAATTATTACAAAAAATCGAATTTTGAGTTTACAACAAAGCTTTTAAGCTTTTAGAAAACAAAATAATATGAAACTGTAGAGAAGAATTTTGTGAATAACAAACCGATCTAGCAACGGCTTTACCAATAGACTTCCCTATTTAAAAAGAAACATGATATGTCCAAGGAGTTTAAACTTTGAAATTAAAAGGGTCGAAATAAGGATCTAAATTTCGTAGAATGAGATCGAAATTTCGAAAAAAAATTCAAAATATTCAAAAATACATTACTTAATAAAAATTAGCCGATATTGCAAAAGAAATATTTAATAATAATATAAAATATATCACTGAAATACATCAAACTTCGGATACTACCAAGTAGATCTAGCGTTTGTTATAAACGAACAAGAAGTACATACTTTCTTATGGAGCTCTAGACCATAGTTTTGTTTGTTATACGCGGAGTAGGTTATATCCAAAGTTGACTGTATTTTGTGTAAACTTACTTCATTTGAAGGATACAGAGGATTTTGCTGTATTGTCTGCTTAAACACATCAACAAATTCGTCCACGATGCTTTTGTGAAATTTAACATTTGGAGGAATCGAAATATTTCTGGTGAGACGATTTTGGAGGTCTTTGAAATCAGCAGAATTAATCCTGATTATATACGGATCAACGCCTCTTCTGTCAGATTTGACCTCAATATTCACATACTGCATTCTGTTGGGACCTTCAATAGACATATCATAAGTCTCAGCTGACTTAACAACCAACTCTGTGTCACTTTGATGGGTTACATATATATTCAGAGGAACTACCTTTAGTATCCAGTTTTCTGTTGCGACAATTTTTGTAATTGAGTTAGTCTGCAGACAGAGTTTTTCAATTCTGAAATATTCATATATTAAAAGAAAATCTGATTCCGGTGGTTAGTTACCTTCTAAATTCTATATCAATATCGGAAGCAACACTTCTCCAGTGCATATTGCTGTTGGTGACAAATTTTGATAAATTAACAGCTATCGGGTGCTTTTGGCAATCATTATCACTCCAAGATTTGATAATCCATAGCACAACCAGTGGTGCACTAAAGGCGAAAGTGAAGAAAATTGACCAAAGAAAAGCGTTCCCTTCAACTGTGACCTGCAATAATATCGAATACAGCTTCATCAGAACAAATTTTTGTTTAATTTTAAATTTATTTTTTGAAGCGACATCTAAGATCAACTATGAGGTTAAATTAAAAATGTTTTGGTTCGAGTTGAGACTTCAAATTTCCAGAAAAAACTTGAAATTTCGAATTTTTATTTCGAAATGTTCGCAATTTTCTCAAAATTGCAGGATTCACATTGAAATTTTTTTAAATTCCTTGCAGTGGCGGCTGGTGCTAATCAAATTTGGGGGTTGCAAAGAGACATTTGCAAAAATGTGCCGAAACTGGAAATTTTAAATTAAGCTGGAAGAATTAAGAGATATTTAGGATTTTAAATTGATATATGTTATACATATATAGTATATTGCTAAAATTCTCCTTTTTTTATATTCGCAAAAAAACGAAAGAAAACGAAGAGGAAGTCCATACGACGGACAATCTTTGGCAGCTGCAAATTTATCAATAACTTTTTACTGAAGTCGAGTATTCCTTGAATTAAGTCCTTTTCTTTGAAGACATCGTTAATGCGGACAATCTTTCCTGGCATAATGTATTTTTTTTAAGTTTCTATTCTTTCCAGACTGGAGAAGCACCACTCTGCTTCACAAGAAGCCATTGGGATAGTTATCAGGATTTTTAAGTTTTAGAGTTTCACTAGCTCACTGCTTTCTAAAATAATGTTATAGAGTACAAGTAAACCAAAAGCCGATAAAAACTTTTCTGTTTCGTAAATTACAGATAATTAGCGGTTTCTTTAAAATTCTTTTCGGGAAAAGTGATTCTATGTTGGTTAAACTTTTCAGAAAAAATTAAGGTTGCTGCAATTAAATGGCCAGTGAAGCTGAATCGTTCTTTAGCTTAACAGATAACAATGTCACATAGGTACTTCTTTAGCTTCGCGAACTACTTCTGTTAAAACTTCGCTTTTTACAAAACACCATCTGCACAATATTTAAGTATGGAATGGGTCATCCACGTCACTTAATTTCCAGTTTTTTCGACACAGATCGGTTACAGAATGGCTATGCAATTAAACTTTGCACTGAATTCATTTTTATTTGTGTTTCAAGACCCGCAACATTAATGCTTGCTTATGGGCAAGTGTTTTAAGCGAACAAAGTATAAGTTAAGGCGCAGGTGCATATGTGTAAAGCAAAGTTTGCAGTCTAGCCTGACGTTTTTTTGGAGGTTGCGCAAACCTGCAAACCTTAGCACTAGCCGCCACTGATTCCTTGTTTTAATTTGACTAAAAATGTTTAAATTTAGGAAGGGAACTAGTTTTATAAAGCCCTTTTAAGAATTAAAGTTGCAATGTCAAAAATATCCGAAAATTTCATAAAATTGAAATTTTACGAAAAAATAAATGTTTTAAAAACATTTTTCTTTTATTTAAAATAAAAAAATCAAGTGTTTAAATTGGACAAAAAAAGGGAAGTCTGAAAAATCCAAGGTTATAAAGAAATTCGTATTTTCGAGTTTAAAAATGCGACAGTTAATTATGCCCCCAAAATAAGAAAATTCTCAAAATTTCAACTTTTCTAGAAATTTTGAAATTACAAACAAAAAGTTTAATATTCGATTTTTATCAAAATTCCGTGTTAAACTTGAAATTTTTAGTTTTTACATTCGAATTTAAACCCCAAAATTGAGAAAAAAAATAGAAATTTAGTAAAGTAATTTTTAGGAAAGTTAAAGTTTGACGTTAAATTTAAAAAAAAACAAAGATAAACATGGGAAGTTCTATTTAATAACAAAAACTTATCACACTTTCCACTTTTTTCAGAAATGTTTAAGTATTCAGTGAAGTTTACTAAAAAGAGATCTTTTTTTCAACATTTTACTATTCAACAGTCGACTTGAAACTCAAAAAAATTAGTTTATTTTAAAAAAAGGTAAATATGCCGCGAAAAAAATAAAATTTTGTCGAAAACGTGTCAGAGAAATAAAAACTAAATTTATGAAAAAAATCTAAACTTTCCGACTTCAACATGTTAAAATCGGTTGTAGATTGGGTGGTCGTGTACCGTCGGTGGTTCACAAATTTTTGTAGATATTTTTCGATTTAAGTCGCCATTGATATTTTCTGTTGGTCATAATCAATTTTCTCCACCTAACTAACCAACTACCAGACCAGTTAACAAAAAAACTACCTTATTTAGCTTCACACCAAGTCGTGACGATATGGACAGTAAAAGGCGTTTGGGCAATGGAAAACTTACAATCCCAAATTCTCAAAAATGTAGAAAATTCGAAAAAAAAAATCGAAATAATATTCAAAAATGTTCAAATTTCAAAATGGTCAAAATTAAAAAAAATGCTTCATTTTTCAAAAAAAGTAATGATGTTAACAAATAAATGAAAAGCAAGACAGAAAATTTTGGAACAATCGAAATTTTTCAAAAAGTCATTTTAAAACACTCGAACTATAAGTAATCAAAAAGTTTTTAAATTTTTAAAAAAATCAAAATGTTCAGAAGTCGAAAATTTTGGAAAAAGTGTAAAGCTATGTATTGAAAAATTTGAAATTTTCAAAAAAGATAAAACCTTCAAAAGTCCAAATTTTAAAAAAGTAGAATATTAAAGGCAATTAAAATATATAAGAAAGTCAAAATTTCAAAGAAAAGGCAAAAACTTCCAAATATTTTGATAAAGAATCGAAATTTTTAAAACACGTCAAAATTTTGAGAAAAGTAGATTTTTTAAAAAATGAAAAATCTGAATATCGGTATTTTAAAAAATTCGAAATTTTCGGCAAAATTCGAAATTTTCAAGAGAAATTTTTGAAGTCGAAATTTAAAAAAAAATCAAAATTTGGAAAACACGAACTTTTAAAACACCCGAACTATAAGCAATAAAAATTTTATATTTTTAAAAAAGTCAACATGTTCAGAAGTCGAAATTTTGAAAAAGTTTAGATTATGAGACCCGAAATTTTACAAAATAATTTCAGATTTTTAAAATGAGTTAAAATTTTGAGAAAAGTATCTACTTTTGGAAAGTTTGTAAAAAATGTAAAATCTGAATGTCGGTATATTAAAAAAATCAAAATCTTCGGCTAAAGTCAAAATTTTTCAAGTGAAATTTTGAAAAAAAAAAACAATTTTCAAATGAGTCGAATAATTTTCCAAAAAAAAAAAAACATTTCGAACGAACTTCAAAATATTAAAAAAAAAGTTCAACTTGGGAAAATATGTGGATAACACAGTCGATATTTCTAAGTCAAAATTTTGTACCAAAAATACCCAAAATTTTCAAAAAAGGGGAGAAAAAAATCGAAGTTTTGAACGAATCAAATTTGTCTAATGTTTTTTAAAGTTAAATACTTTTGGATAAAAAACTTAATTTTGAAAAACATGGAAATCAAAATTTGGAGAAAAAGTTTTAAAATCTCCACTTTTTGACCAAATTTTGCTTTTTTTGTAAATTTGGAGCTTAAATTTAGCCTTTAATATTTATAAAGTCAAAATTTCGAAGAAGTGGAAATTTGGAAGTAAAAGTTTTGAGAAAAGACAAAATTTTGATTAAAATGAGGATTTAAAAAAATATATTTCTTAAGAGAAGTCGTAATTTAAAAAATCAAACGGAGATTTTAAAGGGTCGAAATTTTCAAACTGAACATTTAAGAGAAAAAAAACTCAAATTTTTCAAAAAAAGGATAAAAAGTCGAAATTTTGAAAGAATCGAATTTTTCCAAAGTTAAAAAGTTTTGATAAAAAACGAAATTTTGAGCAGCGTGAAAATCAAAATTTAGAGAAAAAGCTGGAAATATCTTTCACTTTTTGTTTTTTTGTAAATGTGGACTCAAAATTTGACCTGTAAATTTTTAAAAAAATAAAATTTCGAAAAAAGTGGCAATTTGAAAGTTAAAGTCTTGTGAAAAGTAAAAATTCTAATAAAAATGATAATTTCAAAAAAAGCACATTTTTAAAGCAAATCGTAATTTAAAAACTAATCAAAAGGTAGAAATAGTGAAGATTTTAAACGTCGAAATTTCAAACAAGGCGAAAATTTTCAGAGCAGTTTTCAAAAACTCAAAATTCTCAAAAAATTGAATTCTTCAGAAAAAAAAATTTCAAAAAAAGTCCAACTTGAAAAAAAAAACTCTAAATTTTCATTTTCATTAAAAACTCTGCTAAGATTAACGAGGCAGTGAAAACTTCGAAAAAGGATTTAAAATTTTGAAAAAAAAAACTCAAATTTTTTAAAAAGAGAAAATTCGAAAGAATCGAATTTTTCAAAATATAAGTTAATTTTTGAGAAAAAAAACCGAAATTTTAAAAAAGTGGAAATTTTCAAAGTAGACAAAATTTTGAGGAAAAGAAAAATGATATTTTAAAATAAATTCGAAATTTTGTAACAAGACAAAATTTTTAAAAATTTAGATTTTTTAACTCAAAGCATAATTTTCAAACCAAGTTGGGTTTTTCAAAAAGAAAAAAGTGGAAGTTATAAGAAATAGTTGATTGTGAAAGAATTCGAAATTTCAAAGAAACCGAATTTTTGAAAAAAAGTTCAAATTTTACTTTGAATTTATCAATAAGAAAAATAGAAAATTTTAAACACAGTCGAAATTAAAAAAAAATGGTTGAGATTTTCAATCGAAATTTTCAGAAAATTGATACAAATTTTAAAAAAGAATGTACTCAAAGCAGGTCGACATTTACAAAAAATCGGAATTTATAAAAAATCGGAGGAAATTTTTACAAAAATTGCAAATTACGTGAAAAATTCGAAATTTAAGAAAAAATCTTGTTTATTTAACAAACGTGAGATTTGGAAATACAAGTCGAAATTTTCAAAAATTATGATTTTTTAAAACAAAGCGGAATTTTTAAAAACAGTGAATATTTAAAAAAAAATCAAATTTGTAGAAACAGTCGAATTTCTTAAAAAAATTAGAAGTTTTTTAAAAGTCGAATTCTTTAGAAAAAAGTTGAAATAATTTTCAAAAGTAGGTAGTTAATATTCCGAGTAAAACTCAAAATACTTTAATCATTCAAACTCTTCATTAAATTCGAAATTTTCAAAAACAAACAAAATTTTGAGACAATTCGACTTTTTCCAAAAAGTTAAAATACCTCCAGAAAAATTCCTAATTTTGAAAGAGTCGAAAAATTATATTTTGAGATGAAGCTCAAATTTTAAAAAATGAAGACATTTTCATAAAAAGTCAAAATTTAGAGAAAAAGTCGGAATTTTGAAAAAGTGGAATTTTTTTAATGACGAAGTTTCAAAAAAATCCAAATAACAAACCTGATATTTTCAAATAGGTGGAAATCTTCCAAAAAGGCGAATTCTTCCAAAAACTTGAAATATTAAAAAAAGTCGAAATTTCAAAAATAATGTGTTGAAATTTAAAAAAAGTCAAAAATTCAAAATAGGTCAAAATTTTCAATGAAATCCGAAATACTCAAAGAGAATGAAATATAATAGTAAACTGCGTGAAAAGTCGAAATTTTCAGAAAAATTTAAATTATGAAGAATTCAATTTTGAAAAAAAAAATGTTAGAACAAAGTCGAAATCTGTCGAAATATTTAAAAATTTAGATCTTTTTTAAACAAAGCGAAAAAATCGGAATATATACAAAAAATACGAATTCCGTTAAAAATTGGAAATGTCAGAAAATAATCTCGTTTATTTAACAAATGCCACATTTGGAAATAAGAGTCGAAATTTTCAAAAATTACAAAAATCGAAATTTATAGAATCAGTAGTATGTCTAAAAAAAATCGAAATTTTTAAGAAAAAAATCGAACTCTTCAGAAAAAAAGTCGAAACAATTTTTTTAAAAGCAGTATTTCGAGGAAAATTCGAACTATTTAAAACTGAAAATTTTCACAAATAAATTTTTTAAAAGTTACAAGAAAGTAACAATTTTAAAAATGTCGACAATTATAAAAAACATCTAATTTTTCAAAAAAAATGAAAATACTTCGAGAAAAAGTCGAAATTTTGAATGAGCCAAAATTTTCAAAATATAAATCAACTTTTGACAAACAAAAATAGAAATTTTGAAAAATGTGGGAGTTTTTAAAATGAATCGATATTTTGAGGAAAAGATCGACATTTTGACAAAAATGAAACCATTTTTGAAGTAAGTAAAATTCTTAGAAAAAGTCGTATTTTAAAAAAGTGGAAATTCTGAAAAAAGTGGAAATTTTGAAAAGAGTGGAAATATTTTAATGTTTTGAAAAGAGATCGAAATTTTCAATAAAACAATAGAAATTTTTCAAACACGTCGAAATTTTCTAAAAAGTAGTATTTTTCAAAAAAATTCTTAATTTTAAGGAAACGCCGAATGATTTTAAAAAAATTGGAATTTTTAAAATTCCCGAAAAGGTGTGAACCATTCAGATTTTCAGCCAAAAAAGCCGGATACAGAATATTCTGGGGGTGAGGGAGGAGGTCAAAAAGGCCAGAAGGGGAAAGAATACTCTCACAAATTCTGTAGGATCTTTGATTTTATAGGGTTTATCCAGGTCTCCTGGGGGAAGTGCTCCCGTGCCACCACCTGGATTCCCTTTTCATTTGAACAAAATTTTTAAAAAATGACACAATAATCAAAAAAGGTCGAAATAAAAAATAAAATCAAAATATTCAAAAAGAATATTTTTAGAAAAAAAATGCAATTAAGTGAAAAAGTGGAAATTTTCTCAAAATCTTTAAATTGGTGAAAAAATCGAGTTTTTTAAAAGATATTCATTTTTTAATATGAAACGAAATTTTCAAAATAGTTGAATTCTTCAAAAAATTTTGAAGTTTTTTTAGTTTATTACATTTTCTATTTGAAAAAGAAATCTTCGACTTATTTCAAATTTCGACCAATTTTTTCCACAAAAATGTTTAAATCGAACTGATAAATTATAAATGTTTCTCAAAATTAAAATCTTTTGTTCACAAAATAGACTCCAATTCAAAACGTTTTGTTTTACAGATTTTTAAATAGGTGAACACTTTTAGTAGTTGTTTGACACGGAATAAGTATATCCTGTACTGACTTTGGTCGTGGAAGCCTTCGTTATCATATTCAAATAGGCCACAAACGTGTTACGTCACGATCGCCATTTTAGGATTAGGTTTTATTTTTCAACCTCACTCCACATGACAAAAGTGGAAATTCACCAAAAGGTGTGGAACTCACTTTGTTTGGAACGCAAAATCTTTACTTACTACAACAAAAATGGCGGCAATGACGTCAGCACTTTTGGGGCCTCTTCCGAGATTAAACTTGAAAAATGATAATTTCATTGCAAAATTGATAATAACAATCAATTATCTGCATAAAAAAGCTATACAAAGCACCAATAGTTAAATATTAATGATTAAAAAATAAATGCCAGAGATCTCAAAAAAGGGCCTTTGTATTGAAGCCGGCCCTGCTGAAAATTAAGCCTTATCCAATTTAAGCGACAACTTACTTCTTCTGAGCTCCCAAATATAAAGCTGAGCACTACATATCCAAGGGGTAACAAGGAATATACTAGTAAGGTTAAATTGGCCCTCTTAATGTGGTAATTGATGAAACTCTCATGTTCGGAACCCAAATACGAACTAAAAATTACCGGAATTGTTAATCCCGCAGCAACAAACTCCGTCGGTGGATAGATAACAAATATAGATAATATCACATATAGCACACCCAAAATTATGTCTTCGGACATTTTAAGGGGCGAAAATAACTATAGGGTATATTTACACATATTTTGCAAGTCCGTCACTGTCAAATTTCTCATCCTTTCAATCAAATGTCATCGGTGACAGTCGGTGTTTGTTTGGTAGAACTGACAATTCAAAATGTTTTTAGACAGGCATTTTAATTATATTTGCAATACCGGTGTAAACTGATTACTGGAAGATGATATAAACTGCATCGATATTGATTAAATTTTAGTTCTCTCTTTAAAGCCTTCTATATTTGTGTTATAATGAATTAAAAAATGGCTTTAGTTGGTGCACCTGTTAATCCGTAGCATGATTCACGCATATTTATTATTCTATGGTGGGTTGGGTTGTGTTGTGTTAAAAACAGTGTAATGTGTAGTATGTTTTCTAGGACTTTTCAATGATAATCTTACAAAATGATAACAATAGATAACTGTTATTTCTACTTTTTATTTGTATCGTCACTTATCGTTATCTCCACAGGTAAATACAATTTTTATCTAGATATTTGCAAAGAGGCGGGGTCGTTTCATACCAGAATTTAATATATTTTTTTTCTCGAGTATTTAGCGTATTTTTCTATTCTGGAGAGATCGACCTTTGTCCGCTTTAATGCTTAATATCAGAGTTAACTTGGCTTTTAAAAACTAATCTTTTAGTAACTAGATAACCTACATTTTTAATGGTATTTTACTAAGTCTTACCATGTGTCTATTGATAACTTGTATAGTTTTGAGTAGGAATTGTATAGTTATCAATAGACACACATACTAAGACTTTCAGTAAAACACAATAGGGACATACCGAAGTTTCGGTTTCAGCTAAAAAACAGTGATTGACAATTGCAAGGTTTTCATACATTTGAACTACTGTTATAAGAAATTACTGATCGTAAACCTAGCGACTCTTTGTAAATCTCATTAATTGAAATTATATTTCGTCAAAGAAAATAACTTTCTAAAGGATTTCTTTTGCCTTATCAATCAAAACAATCAATAAATAATCGCATGTCTTTTTCGCTACGTCCTATTCTAACAAAAAATCGCACCCAACTTGATGACTTTTAATTGTACAAGCGATAGTATCGTCCCCAATTTCGGTAAGCCCAAAACAGCCGAAACTTCGTCTCAGACGAAAGTTCGAATTTTAGGTTTAAATGCGGAATTTTCAGAAAAAATTTGAATATGGAGAAAAAGTCGAACTTTGTATTTAAGAGTTGGGATTTTAGAAGTATCAAATGAACAAAAAGTTTCCAATCTAGTGTGCTGCTGTCATTTTTTGACATTTTCACATATGTTCCTTACTTGATTCGTTCTCACCAAACTGACATTTAAGCTTGACAAAAATTCTGCAATACTATCAGGAATTGAAGAGTTCCATTTACGATTGCTTTTTTGGGCTTTTCGAAAGTAGGATTCAATAATAAAAGATTTTTCTTCGATTGTAACGTCAAATCAATAAATTATTTTTTTAAGGTTATGTTTGTTCACCTGTCGGTCGATCAAGTAAGGAACATACGTAAACATGACAAAAAAAAGATAGCAGCACACTAAATTGGAAAATTTATGTGCACTGATATAATTTTCAAGTTGAAACTGAATACTTTCAGAAAAAAAGTCGAAATTTGGAGAAAAGAATTTTCAAATTGTTAACTTTTTTTGGTGGAACAGACTGGTCCTTGGTTATCTTCAAAAATTAAAGTACAAATACTTGTCCCCTGAAACCAAGAAAGATTAAAAATACAACAAAGGTTGCTCTAATGCGTTTCAAGAGCCAAGCTATCGAGAGAGATACTTCAGAGTATTTTTCTGAAGATGATAGCTTGGCTATCGAAACGCTTTAGAGCAACCTTTGTTGTGTTTTTAATGTATCTACATTTAATTTCTACATTTAAAAATATCTACTTTTTTTAATTTCCACTTTTTTTACTTTTTTCAAATTTCGACTTTTTCTCAAAATTTTGACTTTCTGAAAATTCCGACATTTCAAAATAATTACTTTTTCAATAATTTTGTAAATTTTTCTTGTAAATTTAACACCGACATTTCAAAGTTCTCACTTTTTTCAATTTTTACTTTTTCCCAAAATTTAGAGTATTTGAACATTTAGACTGAAAATTTTGACTTGTTTTTGAAAATTTTCACTTTCTTGAAATTTGTATTTTGTTATTTTTGATTTGGGAAAATTCTTCTACTTTTAATTTTGATTTTTTTTTGACTATTTTTAACTTTTTTTGGAAATTTCTTTTTTCGAAAATTGCGGCTCTTTCAAAAAATTGACTTTTCAAATTTAGTGACTTAAAATTTTCGATTTTTTGAAATATTGACATTTCAAAGTAGCCAGTTTTTTTTAATTTCCACTTTGTTTTCGAGTTTTTCAAATTTCAATTTTTTTTTAGATGTTGACCTTTTAAAAATTTCTACATTTCAAAATATCTATTTTTTTTTATTTTCACTTTTTATACTTTTTTCAAGTTCCACTTTTTCTCCGTCATTTCAAAGTTATCACTTTTTTCAAATTTTGACTTTTTCTCAAAATTTTGATTTCTTGAACATTTAGACTGAAATTTTTGACCTTCTCGAAGTTTACTTTTTGTTATTTTTGATTTGAGAACATTATAATTTTTTTAATTTTGATCTTTAGATCATTATTGACGTTTTTTTAAAAAAAAATTCGTCTTTTTTTCGACTCTTTAAGGTTTCGACTTTTTTCAAATTTGACGACATTTCTGAAATTTTAGACTTTGTAAATGTTGGCATTTCAACATAGCCAATTTTTCAAAATTCAGCTTTTTTAAATTTTGATTTTTTAAAAATACATTTCGAAATATCTTTTTTTCGACTTTTCCTCAAAATTTTGACTTTTTGAAAAGTGCGACATTTCAAAACTTCTACACATTTCCACCTTTTGCTGTAAATTTAATTTCGACATTTCAAAATTTTCACTTTTTTCAAATTTTGACTTTCTCAAAATTTTGAGCTCTTGAACATTTGGACTGAAAATTTTGACTTGTTTTTGAAAATCTTTTCTTTCTCGAAAGTTATCTTTTGTGTTTTTGTTTTTTTTTGTCTTTTTTAAATTTAGAACCTTGTTTTGAAAATTTCGACCTTTTGAAAATTTTGGCGTTTCAAAATATCTAGCTTTTCAAAATCTTCACTTTTTTGAATTTTTCAGGTCAGATTTTTCTAAAAATTTTGACTGAAAATTTGGATATTTTAAAAGATCTACTTTTTTCAAATTTCGACTTTTTCTAAAAATTTTGTTTTCGGCTTTTCAAAATATCTACTTTTTTCAAATTTTCCACTTTTTTTTGGCTTTTTTCAAATTTCTACTTTTTTTAAAAATTTTGACAAAAAAGTCCGACATTTTAAAATATCTACTTTTTCGAAATTTTCGACTTTGTTTCGACTTTATTTTAAAATTTCCACTTTTAGAATTTTTTTTAATTTCGGCTGTTTTCAAATATTTTGACTTTTTAGTAATTCCGACTTTTTCTAAAAATGTTGACTTTTTCAAAATTTTTAATTTTTCTAAATATTTTGTTTTTTTTGAAAATTTTGACTTTTTCCGACCTTTTTTTTTAAATTTCGACTTTCTAAAAATTTAGAATATTTGAAAATTTCGACATTTTCTAAAAAAAAACTCACTTTTTGAAAATTTTGACCTTTCAAAATATCTACTTGTTTCAAAATTTCCACTTTTTTCGACTTTTTGAAATATATAACATGAATAATTAAGCACTTCTTGGAATAATTTAATAATTCGACCCCTAAGGGGGAAAAGTTGGATGGAAAAAATTAAAAAAGTGTTTCATAGCCTAAAACTATGTAAGAATATAGGAAAGAAATGATTAAACATTTTCAAAAATTTAAACCGTAAGCGTGGTGAAAAATGATGTTTAATTGAATATTGAACAAAATTTAAAATTTTTTTATAAGTTAAAAATTAGGTTTTCAAAAACAATTTTTTCCAACAAGGTAAAATTTTAAAAAGTCGAAATTTTTAAAAAGCCAGTTTTTTAGAAAATTCGAAATTTTTACAGAGAAATTTCAAAATACTTGAAAATAAAGTCCAAATTCTGAAAAACTTAAAAAAGTCGACATTATGAAGACATTTTTCAAAACAAGACGACAATTTAAAAAAGGCTCAAGTTTTTAACAAAACTGAAAACTCTAAATTTGGAAAAAACTGGGTTTTGAAAAACAAACAGTGAAAAGTGAAGATTATAAAGAATCAAAAATTTAGTAAATTCCAAATTTACTAGAAGAAAAATCAAAATGTTGAGGGGAAAAAAATGTTGAAAAAAAATCGATAATTACAAAAAAAGTCAAAATCCTGAGATAAAATAAAAATTCTGAAGTCAAAGTTTTGAAAGATTCGAAATTTCAAAAAGGTAAAAATTTTCACAAAAAGTACACATTATTATTGAGGCTGAAAGTTTCAAAATTTTTTAAAAAAGATCAAAGGTTTAAAAAAAGTAAAAACAAAGTGAAGTCTTTTAAAAAGTATCGAATTGCTCAAGAAAAAAGTCTAAATTTTCGGAGTCGACACCTAGAAATAAAATAAATAATTTCAGAATAAGCAAATTCTCCCCCTCATCCAAAAGTAAAAATGTTCAGGGAAAGAGGAAATTTTGAACAAAAGTTGAAATTTTCAAAAAAACGTGAAAACCTGAAAAAGTTCAAAATTTTGAAAAATTCAACTTTTCTAAAATTTTCATAAAAATTAAACAATATTAATAAAGATCAAATTTTAAAAAAATAATTTTTTAGAAAATCGATTTTTTTAAAGTAAGCAAACACATCGAGAAAGGTCAATATCTTGTTAAAAGGTCAATACTTTGAAAAATACATTAAACTTTTCAGGATTCGAAATTCAATAAACCTGAAATCTCAAGGGAAAGGCGAAATTCTAAAAAAGTTGATATTTCTTAAAAAAATCAAAAATCTGAAACAAGTAAAATAAAATTTTGAGTGGAAATTTTTAAAAAGTTAGAGTTTTCAAAAGTAGGTATAATAAATTAAAATTTTTAACAAAACTGAAATGTTCAAAACATAATTTTTCTAAAATAAAAATTAACAAAATAATAAAAATTTCGAGAAAAGGTAAACATTTTAAAGAAAAAAATTGGATCTAAGGTTTGAGAGAAGCCGAAATTTTGAAAGTGTTAACATTTTTAGAATGACTTAAAATTTTGAGAAAAAGTCAAAATTAAATAAATTAAAATTTAAATAAAAACTGGAAACTTGGAAATTTTCAAAAGAAGTCAAAAATTGCAATTACACTCGAATGTTCATGTCTGATTTAAAAGAGAAATTATCAAAAAAATTTTAAAAATACAAAATTTCGAAAAAAATTTGGAAATTATGAAAAAAGCCAATATTTTGAAAAAATTGAAAATCTCAAATTAGATATTTTCAAAAGACGGTGAAGATTCTCAAAAAAAGTAAAAATTTTGAAAAATCGATATTTTTAAAAAAGTTTGAATTTGCAAAATAATGTAAAATATTTCAAAAAGAAAAGTCAAAAGGTCAAAAGGTAGCAACATCTTCAAAAAAATTGAAATTTTTAAAAAGGAGAATTTTTTTAAAGAAAGTCGAATCTTACAATAAAATAAAAATTTTCGAGAAAAAGTCGAAATTTTGAAAAACTTTAGTTTCAAAAATTACAAAATTTTGGAAAAGTGAAAATTTTTAAACGTAGTTAAAATTTTCAGATTGAGTCAAAATTTCGAAAAGAAGTCAAAATTTTGAAAAATGGAGAATATGAAATAAGTGGAAATGTTTATTTAAATGTTAGAATTTTCAAAAATAAGTAGAAATTAAAAAAAAAATAAATATCGAAATCTTCAAAAAAAAGTCGAGTTCTTCAAAAAAGAAGGGATTCAAAAAAAAGCCCAAACCATCAAATTATCGGAATTCTCGAGAAAAGTCGAAATATCTAGTAACTGGTCGAAATGTCGAAAAATAAATTAACGTTTGAAAAAAAAAATCGAAATTTTGAAAAAGAAAATTTTTAAAAAGAGTATAAACTTTAGTCAACATTATCAAAAAAATCGTAATTTAAAAACACCTAAATTTTGAAAAAAAAAGTCGAAATTATCAAAAATTCTAGTTTTTTTCTAGTTAAATTTTTCCAAAAATCGCACTTCTCAAAAATCATGATTTTCAAAAAGCAATCAAAATTCCGCGAAAATGTCTAAATGAAAAAAATTGAGATTTTCAGAAAAAATGTCGATATTTGGAAACAGGTCAACATTGATGATTTTTTTGGTGGAACGGACTGGTCCTTGGTTTTCTTCAAAAATTTAAATACAGAACTTGTCCCCTGAAACCCTTTCTGAAGATGACAGCTTGGCTGTCGAAATGCGTTAGAGCAACCTTTGTTGTGCTTTTTAATCTTTCTTGGTTTCAGAGGACAAGTTCTGTATTTCAGCATTGATGATAAAAGGCGAAATTTTCAAAACGAATCGAAATGTTTATACTCCCACCCTTTCCAGACAAATTTTAAAAAGTCGAAATTTTCAAAAAATGTGAAAACCTCCAAAACAAAGTAAAAATTTTGAAAATTTTAGAAAAAAGTGAAAATTTTGAAAAAAGAATTTTCAAAAAAAGAGGACATTTTAAAAGAGACTCAAATTTTCAATAAAATCAAAAAAATGTAAATTTTAAGAAGCTGAGTTTTAAAAAAATGAAAAGCGATGCTTGAAAAAGTCAAAAATTGTAGAAAAGTCCAAATTTGCAAGAAAAAATGAAGATTTCGAGAAAAAAACGACATGTTGAAAAGAAATCGATAATTACAAAAAAAGTCAAAATCTCGAGGAAATGTAAAAAGTTGAGAACTAAGAATTTGTATTAAGCCAATTAATTATGTGAAAATCAATTTCGTTCTTTACATATAGACTTGGTCCATTTTCGAACACAAGCGATGCTAGTTTTTTATAAATTTAGTTTTTCTTTTCTTCGACTTGAGAAGACTTTATTCTGAAATGTTTGACTTTTTCTTTCGAAATTGAGACATCTTTTCTCTTGAAAACACGAAATATTGAGAAAATAGAGAGAGAAAATAGGATTTGAAAAATAAATAACTTCAAAATGTCTTCTCTAAATTTCGTTCGAAAGTTAAACATTTCTAAAAGAATTGGAAACATGTGGATAGATGTAGCTTTTTCCAGAAAAAACTTGCAGTTTGTATAGTTTTTCTTAAACAACTTCAGAATCTGAATTTAAAGTTTTTTTTCTGATGACTTACGAAAGAACTATCAACCAACTGCTGTTGCGAACTACTGTTGTTTTTTTAGTTGATGTTTTCAATATCTTGTTACAGCACAAAATTTTTGGAAACTAACCCAGTTTGATAAAGATGTTCCAAAAGACACAAGAATTCCAATCATTTGGTGTACGGTTAACCCATCTGAACAACAAAAATGTCTTAATTTTGCGATGGCCAATGAAAGAGACCAGATAAGAGTCGGATATGATTACTTTAAAGTTGGATGTCGAAGGGTAAGATTGACATGATATCTATAAACGTAGATACTTAATCAAAATATTGCAGGCTTATAGTAAAGATGAATGCATGGAACTTATCGATGAAGAAAAAGCGACGTTGACCACGATGGATGCTGGAGAGGTATTTGTGGCTGGAAGATATCACAGTTTAATTCCAATATCACAAGAAGTGCTAGATGGTGGACTTAGACATTACTATGCAGTCGCTGTTGTGAAAAAATCCACGACAGATATAAATTCCCTGTGGGAATTCCAAAATAAAAAAGCCTGCTTTGCTGGTGTGGAAACGTTTGCAGGGTGGATGCTACCAATTTATACAGTAAATAAAAATATTTGTTGTTGTGCTTAACTTAAAATAACTCATCAGTATCTAAACATTTTATGGTTTTTATTTATTACTACTTTAAAATCTATTTTTGCTATTAATATTAGAGTCAACTTTGGAATATAATTAACGCTTATAACCAGAGTCCAAAACTCCATAAGAAAGTATGTATTTCTTGTTTGTTCACTCTGCTATACTGAAATATTTTAAAATCCCCTTGTATCCGAAGTTGACTGTATATACTTATTAATTCAGTTATATAAGTTGAAGAAATGTGTTATATTAATTATATCATTTGATTGATTTTTTTTAAAAACTATTATACACTGTGATGTGGACATTTATCATAGGCTTGATTAACTCCTGTTAACTTTTCTCGAATTGGGTTTAATTTTACGTATTTTCCAGTTAATGAAGGAAGGTGGGATGAATATCTTCGACTGTAACAATCACGTCAAGACTGCCGCCAATTATTTTGGCCCCAGCTGCGCCGTCAACTGCCTGACTGACAAGTATAACCCAATCGGGGACAATTCCGACAAAATGTGCCAACTCTGCATCGGTAAAATACCAGGCGGTAGGTGCACAGATTCCGATCCTTACGCCGGCTACGAAGGTGCCTTCAGATGTCTATTAGAAGCTGGAGATGTCGCCTTCCTAAAACACAGCACTATCTCGGAGTTGGTGACTGGAAATGAATTTTGTAAGTAACTACCGAAAAATTTACGACAATTTGTAGTAAAAAATCCTTAAAATTACATATGGACTCTAAATTTTACAAAAAAACAAAGTTGAAGTTTCCAAAGCAACTCGAAATTTACAGAAAAAAATGTCAAGCTTTAACTGACAATTTCGCTAAAAAATTCAAAAGTTTGTTAACTTAGAAATTAAACTTTTAAAACAAAAAATCTTTCCTTTTAAGAAAAAGATCGACATATGGAGATGTCAGATAATAATGAACCTTAGCAGCCAAAGAATTTGATTCGTTATAGGCAAACTTCCTATTAAAGGAAAAATTATAATAGTACTTCAACCGTCCATACCTTAAGGTTGATTCGTTTTTCAGCTAAAGTTCCTATTAAGCAGGTTCGTTACAAGTGGACACCACTGCAGAAGAAATTTTGATAATAAAATAAATTTCTGGAAAAACTCAAAATTTGTAGAAAAATTCAAAATTTAAAGAGTGGAATACTCATTTTATATAAAAAAAGTTAAAATTTGATAATACCAATATTAAAAAAAAAGAAATTTCTAAAAGCACACTGTTCAAAATTGTGAAAAATTAAAATTCCAGAAAAAGGTCGAAATTTGTGAGAAAATCCATAACAAAATAAAATTAATTTTGAATTTAAGAAAATATTCCAAAATTGAAAATTGTTTTGGAAACTAAGCAAAAAGTCAATAATTCAATTATAAAATCTAAAGATATCTATGAGAGATATCTATAAGAGGTAGAAATTTTGAATTTAAGGTTGGGTAGATTATTAGTAGATTATTTAATTTTCAGTTGGCGTATCGAAGGATTCATTTGAACTCATATGTAAAGATGGCAGTCGGAGGCCCATCGATGAATACCTCCAATGCAACTGGGGTAAAGTTCCCTCGGATGCGGTTGTAACTACCTCAGCTTCCTCCTATGAAGATCGCAAAAAATACCAATTATTCTTAGAGAAAGCTTCTCATCTGTATGGAAGGCAGGATGGACTAAACAGGGGACCTAATTACAATAGAGATCAGAACAGTAGGGATAATATCCATGATGGTAAACAACCTGACTATGATCAGTTCGGAAATAGAGTCAGTAGATTTAAAAGGCAAAATTTCGCAACTCCCAGTTACCAAGATCCCTACAATAACATACCTTACGACCCTTATAATAGACCGAATGAGCCTCGAAATCCCAACGATCCTTTCGATTCCAATGGTAGGACAACTGACAGGTATGGATTGGATCAGTTTGGAAAAAATAATCAATATGGGGACCAATTTGGTCACAGAACTGGTGATCAATCAGGTAGCAGACCAGGATGATAGACAGAATGACCCATTTGCTAGAGATCCATATTCCATCAACAGAGATCAGTATGGGGTCAATATAGATCCATATGATACTGATCCAACCAAACATATCAATAGGGATAATGATCCTGATAGATTCAATTACAACTATAATGGAGTATCACCCTCACCAGATGAAAGAAATAGAACAAATATTACATTCTACGAGGAATTTCACCTCTTTGAATCAACACCAAGATATGGTATCCATGCCAACTTGATGTTCCAGGTGATTGTTATAGTACGAAAGCAGTTTATATTTCTTAACACAAATTGGTTTTTTCAGGATGCTGCCGTTACATTGTTTTCCTTGCCAGAAAACTTACAGACATATTCAAATTTCTTGGGCAATTCGATGGATGTAATAATGGGTATAAGAGACTGTCCAGTCAATAAGATGACTCTCTGTGTGACATCTGATGCTGAAAATGAGAAATGTGTTAAAATGAGAGTAAGTAGATAATCGAGTCCAGGGGTTGTCAACCTTTTTTGTTTTCTACCTCCTTGTACATTATATCATTCTTAGCAATTAAATGTTTACACTGGCCACCGAGCTATATTGTATATACCAGTCGCAAAAAGGGAACAAACTAAATGCTCCATATTTTATTTTCAATATATGTTACATATTCCAACTAATTCATTTAAAAGCATGTTAAGAAACTTAATATTCAATAAAAATAGTAAATCTCAACAAATGTAATAAACACTTGATGCGAAATTTGCATGCTTGGTAAAATAATAAATTTTCAATAAGAGGAATAGACACTCGATAAATAAAATAATTACTCAGCCCCACATTCTCCTGCCCCCAAAATTAATAATATTCGATAAAAATATATACAGCAATAAATTCAAACGTATCCTAAATTGTTTAATATTCAGTAAAAATAATAAATGCTCGATAAATTTATAATGAGTAGTCAGTTGAAAAATTCATCGTTCATCAATTTTAAACTTCGATAAAAAAAAATCCACTACTAGATGGTACAGACCAGGTTGACAACAACTGATCTAGTCAATAAGCACACTTTTTATAAATTTTAGTTCACCTTTTCCGAAGGTTACGGTTAACATGTCATTTGATTCAAAATCGTATTCAGGCCTATCGAGAGAGAGGGTTGCAAAAGGGCAAATGCCCTGGAGTCTGAGCTTCATGGGGATCCAGTGAGCTGCCATGTTAATAATTTGTGAATTGTAAAAATGTTGAAGATTTACACCTGAAAACTTAATGTTAAAGCACTAGATTTTTTATATAGTTTTAAATTTTTACTTGAAATTAGACTTTTTTCAAAATTCTTGATCAGGTTTCAAACTCAAAAAATCCTTCAAATTTCTATTTTTTTAACTTATTGGTTTAAACTTGAAAAATATTCCTTTTTAAAATGTTAGCTTTAAAACTAAAATTTAATCGAGTCTCGAATTCATTTTATGTAATTGGTTCAAAATTTTAAAAATTTACAATTTAAAGTCAGATTCTTTGAAATTTTCACGAAAAAGCGAACTTTCAAAAAGTAGAATTTTTGTAGAATTCACAAAAGTTCTAAGTTTCGAGAAAAAGTGAACAATTTGGAAAAAAGTCAAAATTTTCAAAGCAAGTTGAAATTTCGAAAAAATGTTCTGCAAAAAGCAGAACTTTTTAAAAAAAGGTAAAATTCTCAATATTTAAAAAATTTCTGATTTGGAAAAAGTCAAAACTCCGAAAAAAGGATAGGATTTCGATGATAAAAGGTAGATATTTTCAAAATGGATATTCAAAAAAAGGTCGAAAATTTCAGCAGTCAACATTTGGTTGACAATTCAATTAGTCAAAAACGATGAAATTTTCCCAAAAATAAGTAGAATTTTTTAAATAAAAGGCAAATTTAAATAAAAATCAAAATTTCCAGAAAAAGTAAAAAATTTTGACAAAAAAAGTCAACATTTTGAACAAAGATCGAGCGTTCCAAAAAAATTCTGAATTCTCTCGGATCATTTAAAAGTTTTATTTAAAAGAAATTTAAATTCTTGAGATAAAGAACAAGTTTGAAAAAAGTCAACATTTTCAAAAAAAAGGCAAAACTTAAAGAAAAGGTCAATATTTGGTACAAAGGTCGAATTAGAAAAACTCTAATTTTGAAAAAAAAGGTCAACATTTTGAAAGAAATTAAAATTCTGGAAAAAGGTGAAAACTTTGAGAAAAAAGTCGAAATTTTAATGATAGATCGTCGACGTTTTCACAAAAGTGGAAATTCTGAAAATAGGTCGAAAATTTCAAAAAATGCAACATTCTCTAAAAAAAAACAATTCTTCAAATAAGAGTCAATTTTGCATAAAATCTAAAACTTTGAGAAAAAGTCTGAATTTTCAAAATGGAAATTCTGAAAAAAGTCGAAAATATTAACAAAGGAAGCATTTTTGATGAAAATTTAATTTGTCAAAAACGACGCAATTCTAAAAAAACGAACTTTTCAAATAACAGCAAATTTAGGTAAAAGCCAAAATTTGGAGAAAAATTCGAAATTTTTGAAATTAAAAGGAAAACCTTAGAGAAATGGTCAACATTTTTAACAAAGATGGAACTTTCCAAAAAAAATTCGAATTTTTAAAAGAAAAGGTAGAAATTTGAAAGAAATTAATATTCTGGAAAAAGGCAGAAACTTTGAAAAAAAGTAGAAATTTTTGAAAAGACATACTTTAAAAAAATCAAAACTTTTAGAAATGGTAAAGATTTTATTCAAAGGATCGAAATTTTTAAAACAAAACGATAAATTTTGAATAAAAAAGGTAGCAATTTCTAAAGAAATCAAATTCGAGAAAAAAGTGATACCTTGTGAAAAAGTCGACATTTTGATGATATAACGTGAAATAAAATAAAAATGTTCAAAAAAGGTCGAAAATATCAAAAAAAGTCAATTTGAAATAAAACTTCCAGAAAAATTCGAAATTTCGACGATAAAAGGTCGAAATGTTCAAAATGGATATTCTGAAAAAAGGTCAAAAATTCCAACAAAGTTCATATTTTGATGCAAATTCAATTTGTCAAAAACCCTTAAATTTTCCAAAAATACAACATTTTTCAGATTAAAGGCAATTTTTAATAAAAGCCAAAATTTTGAAAAAAAAAATTGAACAAAGAACAAGCTTTCAAAAAAATTCTAATTTATGAGAGAAAAGGTCGAAATTTGAAACAAATTCAAATTCTGGAAAAAGGTGATAGTTTGGAAAAAAATTTTCGAGAAATGGTCAACCTTTTGAACTTTCAAAAAAAGCTCGAAATTTTGAAAATGAAGACGCCATTTTGAAAAAAATTCAAATTCTGGAAAAAACTTCGAGAAAAGGTAGAAATGTTTGAAAAAAAATCAAAATTTTTAAAAAGAAAGTCAAAATTTCAATAAACGGTCAGCGCTTTGAACAAAGGTGGAACCTTTCAAAAAAACTTGATGTTTTGAAAAAAAAAGTTCGAAATTTTGAAAGAAATTCAAATCCTGAAAAAGATGAAAACCTCGGAAAAAAGCCGAAATTTTTTTTAAAAAATGGAAATTCTGAAATAAGGTCGAAAATTCGTCAAATAAAATTCAAATTTACATTAAATTCACAACTTCGTCAACATTTTCAAAAAAAGTTGGAAATTTGGAGAAATGCTCAAAATTTTAAACAAAGGTCCAATTTTTGAAAAAGAACTGGGAGTTTTAAAAGACAGCCGAATTTAAAAGAAATTGAAAAATACTGATTAAAGTTAACATTTTAAAAAAAGTCAAATTTTCAAAAGAGGTCGAAATTTGTTGTCAAAATTTTTAAAAAATTCTAAATTTTGAAAAAAGTTAAAATTTTTAGAAAAGGCCAAAATTTTGAAATTTAAACATTGAAACTTTTAAAAAATTAGTATTTTCAGAAAAAGTACCAAATTTGGAAAAAAAAAATCGAAATTTAGCCAATAATTCAAAATTGTGTAATAAAGGCGAAATTGTGAGAGTTAAAGTTTTCAAAATAAGTTCAAATTTGGAAAAAGTAGAAATTTTCAAAAAAAAATTCTAAATTTGAAATTCGTATCTTCAAAAAAATCCAAATTTTTAATAAAAATTGGAAAAATAAAAAAAATCACATTTATATAAAAGTTTTTGACAAATAATAAGAATTCTCAAAAAATGTGGAAATTTTATGAAAAGCAAAATTTTCAAAAAAAAATTATGAAGCAATAGAATTTACAAAAAAAGCCACATTTTAAGAAAAATCGATGAAAATTCGAAATTAAAATGAATCCAAATTTACCAGAAAAGTCAAAATTTTCAGAGAAAGTCAAATTTATCAAATAAGTCTCACATTTTTGAAAAAGTGTAAATTTTTAAAAAGTCTAAAAGTTATCTTTTTCAAGAATTGTCATTTTCAGAAAGTCAGAATTTTAACAAAATATCGAAATTTCAAAAAAATCAAAAGCTTCGAGTAACTTGATGTTTTCAAAAGACGAAGTTTTCCAAAAATTCAAGTTTTCAAAAATAATCGAAATTTTTAAAAGCCGAATTGTGAATAAATCTAAAAAAGTCGAAATTTCGAATCGAAATTTTGAAAAAAGATATAAATTTTCAATAAAAGGGGAATTCTGAAAATAAGAAACAAAATTTTCAAATGCAAGCCTGAATTTTGTCAATTTTTTTTTCAAAATTCAAAACTTTGAAATTTTAAGAGTTCAAATTTGCAAAAGGGTAAATTTTTCAACAAAAAAATTGAAGTATTTACAAAAAGCCAAAATTTAAAAAGGCATAGGAATTCTTAAAAATTTAAAATTTTGAGACTTTCAAAGTATCGAAATTTTCAGAAATAGTCGAAATTTTGAAAGATAAGTGAAAATTTCTATAAAAGATTGAAATTTGGAAAAAGTGGTAGATATTTTCAAAATATCGAAAGTTTGAAAAATGCTCAATTTCCAGTAACTTCTTTTAAAAAAGTCGAAATATTCAAGAGGTCGAAAATTTTTAAAACAAGTCGAAATATTCAAAAAGCGTCAACATTTTCAAAAAAATTTCGAGAGAAGTCGAAATTTTAAAAATATAATAAGACATTTCAAAAACATCGAAATTTTGAAGTTAGCATTTTCAAAAAAATCGTTTAAATCATACAAATTTTGAAAAAATCAGAATTGTTGAAAAAATCGATTTTTGGTATTTTTTCTGCTAATCAAATTTCAAAAAATGTTTCAAAATATTGCAAACTTTCATTACCAAAAATTTAAATGTTTTCAAACTCGACTGCATAAAATGTAAAATAAAATTAATAAACATAATGTTTCCGACCGATAAGAGTCTACCATGAATAATAATCAAATTACTCGTTTCCGCACTCATCTTTATGGGAGGCTGGATATATAGGGCGGGAGCACAATTTGGACAAAAAGCAACTGTTACTCCTTAGTAAGGTTAAACATAGAATGTAAGGGGCCCGTAGCTTCTAATTGCTTCTATACATAGAATCTATCTGTAGGATCTTCTAATTGCTTCCGGGCCCGGAAATTCTGTGAGCGAAACTAACATCTAGAAACTGAATTAAGAAATAAACAATGTTATTAGAATATTGATGATCAGTAGAAGTAATGATTAAAAAAATGGTTCCTTAATATTAGCTTTTGCCGACGAAAAAAATCACGATCTAATTCTCAAAAGAATTTTTTGATTCTTAAAACAAATGTTGTGCTAATAATCTTGATAATTAGGACTTTGAACTAGTTTTCGAGGCACTAATTTCATTTTTCTCGCAGTCATTATTTTCCGAGATATTGACCAGTAAATTCAGAAATGATTTTTTTGCTTGAATCTCGTCGAAAAACAATCAAACGAGGTTAAGAAACCGGTTAAATTAAAGATGATTAAATTATTTAGAACAACTTTATAATGAAGTCATTAAAAAAAAGTTATTGAAGTGTGGGAACCTATTCAAAAGGAAGCATAAATTTGGGAAAAAATCTCCTAGGATTTTCTTGTGATTACCCAAAAACTGCTGTAGCTAAGAAATTCTGAACTCAAAATCTGAAAACTGAAAACTTGGATCTTTAATTTGTTTTCTATTTCTTTGTAGTTATTTTTTCCAAATTACAGCATTTTGAAAGTCGCCTGAAAACTTGGGGTTTTTTTATATCCCTTGATTTCTGTGATTAGTGTATATTTTCAGAAACTGTGAAATATTTGAAATCGGTTTTTACAGAAATATTACAATCAAAATTAGGCAATTTTTTTGTAGTTTAACCGATTCCGGATATATAGCAGTTTACGAGGTCGAACAGTGAAACCTGAAAATAGTTCTAAGTCTGAATAGATGGTTAAAGGAAGATTCAAATTTAATTGCTTTGAATTTTTTTATATTTTTTACTTTTTGGCTGATTGTCATCATTTTGATAATTGTTCGATTTATTTTTTAGACTGCTCTCAAAGCTCAACTACTCAAACCTGAGATGAATTGCTACAAAGCACATTCACAAATTAATTGCATGCAAGCCATCGAAGGTGGAAGCGCTGATGTGGCCGTCTTGGATGCAAGTGATGTTTACACTGCCGGTCTGACCTTCAATTTGGTGCCATTTATTAGCTGAAGTCTACAACTTGGCCGATGCCGAATATTATGTTGTAGCTGTAGCGAAGGAGTCCGATCCTGACACTGAGCTAACATACTTAAGAGGTTAGTTACTAAGATATATCAGGCCCTAAATACAAAACCTGACAAGTCAATAAAGACAAATTTTAACAAGGTGACAAAAAACTATCTGAGTTTTATGGTTTCTATTATCAATAAACGAATCAAGGCATTAGTTTCAATTAATATGTTATCAAACTGCCAATATACTTAAAAAAAGTTATGCCTACTCTTTTAATTATTATTTGAGATTTCACTTAATTGCTATTAGAAAAATTCAAGGTTCAATTTTGGATATGTCGAGTTTTGAATGTTAAGTTAGTGACACCTCGAATTTTGAACGAAAATTATGATAACTCTTATCACAAAATGTGCACAACATGTGACCAATTTCTTAGGGTGCGTTTAGATTAGACACTTTATTCGGATATTTCTCTCTGACATAAAAATATATCATGTGTAAACCATCCTGAGAGAAGCTATCTGAGACTAATCGCACAGCTAAGATAAATTACTCGACATAAAATGTTGACACAAATTTCAGCCAGTGTTTGACATATATCTCAGAAGTTGTAGTCGTCTACTTTCTCTCGACATATTCTATATCACTTTTAATATTGAGATACTATTCCATATAAGTAATTTGTAAATTTAATTAGACAAATTTTGATTATTTAAAGTAGCAAAGCCATTTTATATCGACACTTTATCTCAGCTAGGAGTGTCAGCTATATTTATGTCATAGTGTAAACGGGCAAAGGCAATTTAGTTTCATATACCTGACATTTCTATCATGAAATTAATCTAAACGTATCCTTGGTTTCTTATTGGATGTTTTGGACATGTCTGTCCAAATGTAAATTGTAAATAAGTTCTATAAGGATGTGAAGAATTTTGCATTTTTTTAGACTGAATTTACTGCTGGATTTGTACTGAAAAGTATCGATATGTGTAGGCACCTTGAAGACGATTAGAACGGTGCATAAAAGTGAATTTGAAAATTTATGGTAGTTGTTGGGTTTTGAATTTAGGCGTCTGATGTGTGAAATTTACTAATAGCTTGTCAGGTATCATCAGGTCTTAAATTTTGAAATATCTCACAGTCGTATGTCATGAAATTTTTTCAGAAAGTTTACAGCTTTCATGTATTTAAGTATAATAACTCAACTCATCTAACGAAGACTCTAGTAGCTCATTATTTGCAGTATTGAGGTAATTCAAATTAAAATGTTTATATAATTAAAAATCAGTACGTTTATTTTTTTGAAATATCTTGAAATTTGCTACGCAAATGTAAAATTAAACAATTCTGACAAGTTTATTAACAGGCAGTAACTCAAAATTTGATCATTTTCAATGAAATATACTGGGCGAATCCTAGATACTGCTAATGCATCATTGTGAATTTGATTTAAAAATATTTTATTTATTGATATGATATTCTCTAATGAAAACTATTATGCAGCTTGAAAGCCTGGTGTATGTAACACCAAAAGTGCCAGTGCAGTTTTCATTGGATAAGTCGAACTTAAATATTTGCCAACTGAACTAGCAAATGCTAAAGTAAATGTAATTAATTAATTAACCTTTCGACTCATTAAGAATCCAAAATGATAAGGAAAGTTACTAATAGCTTGTTTTTTTTTTTTATTTTAGGAAAATACACTTGTCATGGTGGTATCAATACAGCAGCTGGGTGGGTTTATCCTTTAGCATTCCTTATCAGTAATGGTTGGATCCGTCCTTATGGTTGCAACAGCATCAGAGCAGCAGCAGAATACTTTTCTAAAAGTTGTGTGCCTGGAGCTCTAAGTACTGAGTACAACACTGGTGTGCCATATGATAACATGTGTCACCTTTGTCATGGATCAAGCTTTAGGTAATTTTAAGCCCTGTAAATCATCCATTACAACCAAAGAAATAAATAAGGGCATTAGGTGATATTTCTTGGTTGGTTCTTCGGTGGCCTGTTACTACCAATAATGTGATTGTAAAATTTCTACAATTATTTTTAGAAATCCCAATCTTTTTGATTCCGCATTTCTTCTTTGATCTTGACTTTAAGAGCAAATATGGAAGTTTTTCCTTGAGATTACGTTATTCAATTTTTGACATTTTACCTTCAAGTTCAAAAGTTTGAGACTTACATTTCAAAGAAAAACATGGTAGAAGTGTTGAAGTTTTTTCTTGAAATCACGACTTGATACTACTATTTGAGAAAACATTTTTTAAACGTTCCGAATTTTGTGCTTAACATTTTGATTTAGTTTCTCAAAAAAAAAAACAGCTTTTTTCTAATAATTTCAAAGTATCGACTTTAAATTTGAAATGTTTACTTTAATTCAAAATTTCTATATTAATCGACTTTGAACTTGGCTAGAAATTTCTGCTTTTGCTTAAGTTTTGGACATTCAAAATTTTTTCCTTAATACCTCGGATATAACGAACTCCGCATTAATAAACCACCGCTTATAACAAACGAAATTCAGGTCCAAAGCTCCATAAGAGAGTATGTATTTCTTTTTGGGTTATAACGACCATTCGGCTGTAACGGACTACTTGAGGATCCCCTTGGTGGTTCGCTATGTCCGAAGTTGACCTTACTTTAATTCCCACTAACCATGAAAGTTTGAAGTCAAATTGAAAAATTTATTTAGGAATGCTTGGCAGCTTTAGTCTTTATGTTACTACTCTCTATCTAAACTTAATGTTCGTCTTTAGCGTCTAATTTCGACTCTTAATTCAAAATTTCTGGATGTTTTTAGTGATTCCGAAGTTTTTTTTAATCTTCGCATTTCGATTTTAAACTCAAAATTTCGACTTCAAACACAACATTTTGAAATGTTTTATGGAAATCCTAAAGTGCAGGTTTTTTTGATCACATTTCTTCATGCACTCTTATTTAAAATTCGTACACAATTTTTCGAAATTCGAAATTTCAGGAGTTCCTTTCGGAAATTTCGAAGTTTCTTCGACTTTAATATCGACTTTTAGTTTTAATTAAAAAAAAAATGACCAACACAAAATTTCTCGATTTTCCCGATTTTTTTTTTACATTAATGACCACGATTCGAATTTAAAATCAAAATTTATGATAAATTTTAAATTTTTTCTAGGAATCTGAATTTTTTTCGATTTCAATATTTCGAAGTTTAGACTTCAAGCACAAAATTTTGCTTCAAATTCGAAATTTTAACAGATTTGCTTTTTGGGAGTCAAAGTGTTTTCAAGTGTAATAAGAAGTTTCATTTGTAAACTGAAAGTTTTAAACTCGAACGTAAACTTTAAGGAAATATTTATTTATTTATAGAATTGTTGGATTTTTCCCCCAAATTCGGCTTTAATAGGTTGACGTTGGCGTCCGTTTTTATGATTTGGTTTAGCAAGTAGCGTTTCAAGCCGTGCCACCCACATTGGCAGTAATTAGCATCAATAATACACGAATATTTCTATATCTTGAAAAGATTCACTTTTTAATTTCAATTTTTTTCAAGACGTTGGATTTTATTGAAAAATTTGATTTTTTTTTTAATTTCGACCAACATTGCTTAAAAATTTCTGGTTTTTTATTTTTAAAAATTTAATTTTTTTCTTAATTCTATTTTTTTTTAATTTTCCCCGTTTTTCAAAATATTCACTTTTTTCAAAATTTTGACTATTCTTAAGATTTGAACTTATTTTAAAAATGTCTTCACTTTTTTCAAAATTTCTACCTTTTCTCGAAGATTCGACTTATTTCGAAAATTTTCACTTTTGAAAACTTCCGAATTTTTCCTCAAAATTTTGACTTCCTCGAGGTTTTCGCTTTTTTGAGAACTTTGGGTTTATTCCGAATTTTTCTGGAAATGTTGACATCTTCTAAAAATTATTTCGACTCTTTTCTGTCAGTTTTTTGAAAATTTCCAAGTTTTTGAAAATGTTAACATTTTTTGAAAATTTCAACCTTGTGAAAGTTTCAATTTTTGAAAAATTCGACTTTTTTTGAAAATTTTAACTTTCGATATTTTACTTTTTTCTAAATTTGGACTTTTTTATGCCGGTTTCCATTTTTTTGAATTTCGATTTTTTTGAAAATTTTAACTTTGAAAAATTCGACATTTTGAAAATTTCAATATTTCAAAATTTTCACTTTTTAGAAATTTTGCCTTATTTGCACGTTTCTATAAATATCGTTTTTTTAAAAATGTGGACTTTTCAAAATTCGGACTCTTATCAAGATTCAACTAATTGATTGAAAATTTTGATATCGATAATTTCGATATTTTTGGTGAAAATTTAGTTTTTTCTTGAAAATTTTGACTTTTTGTAAAAATGTACACTTTTGTTAAAATGGCAATTTTGAATTTTGACTTTTGTCAATTTTATTCTAAAATTTCCACTTTTTATCAAATTTCAATTTTTATAAAAATGTTAACTTTTTCTCGAGTTTTGAATTTTTTAAAACATTATTATTTATTGTTTTTCAATGTTGCAATTTTTCTAAATTTTGACGTTTTTTAAAATTTCGACAAGAAAATTTTGATTTTTTTTTTTAAATTCCGACTTGTAATTTTTGACTTATTGGAAATGTTCTACTTTTTTTAATTTGGTCTTTTTGATATATTTTTTTATTGAAAATTTTGCCTCAAATTCTGTTTAAAAACAACGGCTTTTAAAACCCCTTTTTTTTGTCCTTCCAAATGGCCACTTTTCTAGATTTTTTACGTTTTTTGAAAATTTCATCGTGAACATTTCGAATATCTCTTGAAATTCTGACTTCTTGTAAATTTCGACTTAAAAAGAAAAAATCTACTTTTTTAAAATATTGACTTTTTTTGAAAATATGGTTTTTATTTTTGAAAATTTTTCAAAACTCAATTTTTTTTAAATTGTCACTTTTCGAAATTGACTTTTTTAAGTTTAATGTTTTTGAAAATTTCGACACGAAAATCTTGAATTTTTCTCGAAATTCTGACTTCTTATCAATTTTGGCATACTTTGAAAAATTCTTCTTTTTTTTATTTAGCCTTTTTTAAAACATTGATCTTTTATTTTCAAAATTTTGCTCTTTTTAAAAACTTTGTCTTAAAATTTCGATTGTTTTCAAAACTCCATTTTTTTTTAATTTTCACTATTCAAAATTGCAACTTTTCTCAATTTTGAAATTATGACTTGTTGTAAATTTCGACTTGCTTCAAACAATTCTTTTTTTTTAATCAACTTTTTTGAAAATTGTCTAAAAATTTGGATTGATTTCAAAACTCCAATTTTTGCCTTTCAAAATTGGGATTCTCCTAGATTTTGACGTGGTTTTTAAAAAATTGCGACTTCTAAATTTGAATATTTTTCTGAAACTTTCGACACGATAATTTCAAATTTTTCTCGAATGTCTGACTTTTTGTAAAATTTGACTTGGAAAATTCTTCTGCTTTTTAATTTTTAAAAAATTATCACCTTTTTTTAGAAAATTTCGTCCCTTTTTGAAAATGTTGTCTCAAAATTTCGACTGTTTTCAAAACGCTCATTTTTTTTTTAATTTTCAGCCTTCGAAATTGCTACTTTTTGAAAATTTCGACATGTAATTTTCGAATTTTACTGGAAATATTTACTTGTAAGTTTTGATTTTCAAAAATTCTTTTATTTTTTTTGAATTTTAAATTTGTTGAAAATATTGACTTTTTTTGAAAATTTTCATTTTCTTTATTTCAGTTGTTTTAAAATTTCGAATTTTTATCAAATTAAAATGTCGACTTTTTTGAAAATTTAGATTAACGAAATTTTGACTTTTTGTAAATTTCGACTTATTTTCAAAAATTCTACATTTTTGATAATATTCAAACATTTTGACTTTTTTTGAAAATTTTTCAAAATATTGAATTTTTGGAAATTTTGACTTTTTTTCGAAATGTCTTGAATTTTTTTTCGAAATTAATTGTGTTTTTTTTTTTTAATTTAAGTGTCTTTGCCAAAAATGCATTCATCCAAGTTTGAACTTAAAATTGTAAAGAAAGTGTCGACATTTTGAAATAAGCTCGAGGTCCGATAAAAAGCTATATTTCTAATAAAAGTGTATTTCAAATTTCAGTTAACTTTGTAACACATTCGAGAGATAACTCGTAGTTGTTGTCACATTTCCAAAGCCATCTACGAGTTATTTCGTAAAGCGATTTTTATTTTTACAGCCTTCTGTAGGCAATTTCTTTAAAATAAATGCTAACTGCTAGTGTTAGCCTTCTCGATAGGCTAATTTGGTTTATAGCCAACATTACATAACGATACTAGACAAGTTTCAACATAAAAATAATAACTACAAGCTCCTAAATACAAGTTGGCTTACAGGGAAAAGCTGCCAATTGGGTGTGGCAGCGAAGGCGTTAAATAATAAAAATTAAGAAAAAAACTAATTTTATTTACTTAGTTATATTTTTATTGATAACTTTTCTGAAAGTTCGAGTTTCAAAGTCGAATGGGTCGATCTTCCAAAGTTTTAATTTCAAAATTAAAAGTCTTGGGTTTAAAAGCTTCCTATCTTTAGAAATTTGAAAATTTCTGATTTGGGCATGAAATTCTTTACTTTTTTGCTAAAATTCAACTCTGGAATCAAGATCGAAATTTGACATTATGAAAATTTTAAATTAAAATTTGATTTTTTTATGAATTTTATGTTCTCGTTATTTTTTATTTTATTTTCGAAACTGGCAGTTTTCAGAAAATTCGGAGTTTTTAGATTGGAGTATTTACATATTATTTTTTTATTATTCGGGGTTTAACTTCAGATTATAATTTTTGTGGGAAAATTTCCCTTAATATTTAAGATCTGTAGGTAGCTGTGCAATTCTGACATAAGATTTTTTCCATAAATGCAAACCTATTTAAAAAATGATCAAATTTCGAGTTTTAAGTCGAAATTTTAGAAAATACAGTGTAAATTAAAAGCTTAAACTCTCAATTCTGAGAAAAAATAGGTATGTCAAAGAAAAAGCTCGAAATTTATTTAAAATTGTATATTTTATCCAAATTAAAAAAAGATGTTCCAGTTACTAAAAAAAATTAATTCGAGTTTGAAGTCAAAATTATTAAAAAAAGTGCAACAATTTTGAATTTTAAAAATTTTGAGGAAAATGTCAAAATATATTAGATCAAATCTATTAAAAACTCGCAAAATTTTGACTTTATGTAGAAATTTTCAATTTTTAAGAAGAAATTTTCGTCGAAATTTTAATTGTTAAAATTTCGAATTTTCCACTTTTTCCAAGAAATGTCACCGGTTCATCTTTAATAGCCACATTTCGACATTACTGCTTAACTCCAGAATTCCAAAAACTCGAAATTTCGATTTCTTTTTTTAGTTCGGAGGATTTTTTACTCCTCATTTTGATTTTAAACGCAAGATTTCTACTTTCATCTTGAAGTCTGGAGTTCAAAACGCATTGCTTCTACTCCAAAGTCGAAATTTGAAGGAAATTATGAAGTTTTTTTAACCTCCATATTTCACTATCAAACTCAATATTTTGACTTTAGCTTTCACTTCTGAGGCAACATTTCAACTCGAGATTTCGATAACATCCTTTTTATTCCGAAGTTTTTTCGACTTTGGCTCCAATATTTCGATATTAAAGTCAGAATTTCAACACCAAAATTCTGATTTGGAACAACATTTCGAATTCGAGAACATTTTTTATTTAAGAAGTTTGAATTTTTTCTGAAGTTTCTATTCTAAATTCCACTCACAAGGTGACAATAAATAAGTACAAATAAAAGAGAATATTTTGTTAACACCAAAATTTTTAGATATTGTCGAAGGGACGCATCCGAGGATTATTATGGTCACACTGGAGCCTTTAGATGTCTTGTAGAGGGTGGAGGTCATGTTGCTTTTGTTAAGCACACAACAGTTACTGAAAATACAGGAGGAAAGAAAAAAGAGTGGTGGACTAGAGACAATTTGAATGACGATTATGAAATATTATGCACTGATGGTAATTTACACATTATATTATCAGAAGTAAGTATTTAATTTCTACTTTCTTACAGGTACAAGAAAAGAAATTAATGAATATGAAAAATGCAATTTGGGCAAGGTTAAAGCTAACGCCATTGTCACCAGAGGTGGTTATGGATACAACGAGACACAAATTAACGCATATATCAATCTCTTCCTTTACGCTCAGACGTTTTATGGTAGAAAAACAACTGATGAATTTAGGTATGTTAATCTGTAAAATATTTACAGCTGGCTTACGCTCTCTGATAGTTTCAGTATGTTTTCCTCACCTCCGCCTTATTCCGACTTAATCTTCCAAGACGCCACAACACAATTAAAAGTGATTGAGCCTTCTAAACGCTACTACTCGACCTACTTAGGCAGCGACTTCATGAGAGCTCGAAGGATAGTAGACTGCCACGCTGGCAGTTCAAGTGCAAGTGTTTCACTATTTACTCTGACATTGTCTGCGGTGGTAGCTATATTAATTGTTCGAAATTAATATGAATTGAGCACAAAATAATAGTTTTAAGTTGATATAATGTATCAATAGGCACAAGAACAAATTTTGTGATTTGTAAAGTACTCGATGAGCTTAATTATCCGTCCTTATTAGTGATTTGTAGATTTATATAAAAATTTGATTTGCTGCATTTATAAAATCTTATACAGTGATGTCTGCTTAAAATAAACCTCAAGACACTGAAAAATCAGTGAATTTCATAGTAAGCAATACATGTATAATGGTACTTAATCTGTACCTTATAGATTGGTTCTTTATCAATGAAAGTTTGTAATAAGCGGGTTCGCTATGAGCGAATGTTACTGTATTTGAATTTATTTTGATTAATATGAATCCGTCCATATCAAAGTCTCTCCAAGGTAAAATGTAAGTTTTTTTGTAAAAGTATTCCCCCAAAATCTATTTTTGTACATAATATTATGGTTTTGTTAATTTAGATTTGAACTGAATTGAAATTGAATTGATTATTGATAAAAGGGGTTGAGCATCGTTTTTATTCAAACTTTATATCGCAATCTGACCTTACAAAGGTATTCCAATCATTTGGTGCTGATTGGGGCTATATTACTCTATCCTAAATGTATATATTTGTTGGAATGTAGTTGTCATTTGTGATTGAATAGATGCCAAGTAGAGTACTTAGCTCCCTTAAACAGTGAACAAAAAAATATTTTTAAAAGCATCTTAGCTCCTTTCAACAATAGTCGATTCAATTAAGTAAATACAATATTTTTGAATTTGAATAAGATTTGTAGCTAGTGGTACAAATAATGTATATTGTAATCATTTTATATAGATTTTTTATACAATACATGAACAAAGACTTGAAAAGTATGTTTATAAGTTTTTAATACACTTTGATCTATTTGATTATTGAATGAATAAAGCTGTTTACTTTTTTAAAGTTTTATTGTTCCCAATGTGCTTCTTGTTTCAACCTTAATGGCTTGGCTTCCACTTTCTTACTGGTCATTAGCTGTAGGATTAGAGAGGCAAGGGCATAACTATAGCCATAAATTGGCTTCTGGGGGGTTCAGTTCTCAAAGAACTATATCCAGATTGTATTTAGGGGTGGCTTATAAATCATCAACTTCTTTCTCGAAATTTCGCCTTTTATCTCGAAATTCTGTCTTTTTCTAGAAATTCCGAGATGAAACTCAAAATTTCGACTACAAGTAATCCCGAAACTTCAATTTTTTTCCTCAAATTTCGAAAATAAAGTAGAACTTTAGAGAAAAAACTTGAAATTTCGCCTTTAAACTCGAAGTTTCCAAATTTTTTTTTAATTAATGGCTTTTCTACGCCTAATTTCTTTAATTAGGTATTTATTAAGAAATGGTAATTAAATTACTTCCGAATTTAAAGCCATATTTTTTTATTTATTTTTCTCCTTCAAAATTGGACTCAAAAGTCAAAATCTACGTTTTTTGAACCAAAGATTAGGTTTTAAAATTAGAATTTTCAAAAAAAGTAGACATTTCGAGAAACACCCTAACGTTGGAGAAAAGATTCAACATTGAAAAATTAAATTGAAAATTTTAAAAGTTTTTACTTTAATCTGAAATATTTTATAAAACATGTTCGAATTTTTTATAAAAATTCAAGGTTAAACTGTGGATTAGAAGAAAAAGTTTTTGAGAAATTTCTAGTTTTTCAAAGAAAGTATATTTTGATAAAAGTTTTTTCAAAGGTCATGCAAAATTTTGTAAAAATACAACACTATAGGACTTTCAAAAGGCCGAGGTTTTGAGAAAATATCGAATTTTGAAAATTTTGTCAGAATTAAAAATTGTTCAAAAACAATTTTCAAATTTTCGAAAAAGTCGAAATTTTAACAGACGAATTTTGAATAAAAATTTTAATAATGAAATTTAGAAAAATATAGAATTTTTCATAGAAGGTAAAAAGTTTCAACAAAAAGATTTCCAAAATGTTAATGTTCTGAAAAATTTGATATTTTAGAAAGTTGCAACTTCTAAAAATGGTAAAAAAATTGCAAGACAAAATTAGATTTTCAAAAAAGTTCGAAATTTTGAAAAATAGTAAGTTTTAAAATGGACAAAATTTTAAAATAATGTCGAAAGTTGAAAAAGTCAAAATTTTCAAGGAAACTAGAAAATTTCAAAGGATGCTGAAAGTTTAGAAAAATTAGAATTTTTTTATAAAAAAATACGAAATTTTCAAAAAAGCCGACATTTTTGAAAAGTCGTTCTAATTTAATTCAAAAAATGTAATTCTGAGAAAGAATTTTCAAAAAAAAATTTTTTGAAAACGAAAAAAAATTTCAAAAACGAGGAACGAATTTTGTGATTTGAAAAAAAAATCTTAGTTTTCAAAAAAGTTAAAATTTAGAAATAATATCAAAATGTTCAACAACAAAAAAATAATCGACAATTTAAAAAAGCGCCGGAATTTTCAAAATAAAATTCGAAAGTTTTTATCAAAAAGTGAAATATTTAGAAAAATTACAACTTTGGGAATTTTAAAAAATAAACCTATTTTTAAAATGTCGGAATTTTTATAAAACAAAGAAATTAAGATTTAAAGTCAAAATGTTGAAATTTTCATAAATAAATTTGGAAAAAAAATTATTCGAAGTTTAAAAATAAAGTCGATTTTTTTTTAAAAAACTCGAATTTAAAAAATAAGCGAAGTTTTAAGAAAATATGGAATTTTCAATATTTTTGGCGTCCTATCAATTTAAAAAAAACGTCAATGAGAAAAGTATTTGAAATTTTTTAAAAAACAATATTTTCAAAAAATTTTAATTTTCGAAAAAAAAATTGAGATTTTGAAAAATAGACAAATATTCAGAAAATATTAAAATTTTTAATAGTCGAAATTTTGAAAAATATCGACATTTTCATAGAAAGTTAAATTTTTCAATAAAAAAATTAGGATTTCCAAAAAAATGAATATTTTGAAAAATTCGAATTTTGTAAAAATGTTTCTAAAACCGAAGATTGCGTTTGAAGATTGAAATTTTCAAACAAAGTAAGCATTTCGGGGACGTACGTTGAAGAAAAATTTTAACATTTAAAAGTTAAACTCGTAATTTTAAAAATTTCCACTTTAATCTCAAATCTTTATAAAAAATCTTCTAAATTTCGATAAAAATTCGAGATTAAACTCCAGATTTGGAAAAAAAGCTTAAATTTCGGGAAAAAAATAACAATTACAAAAATAAAATTTGTTTTAGTACAAAATTTTAAGACTAATTAGAGATTTTTAGGAAAATTTGGAATTAAAACAAATGTAATTTTCAAATTTAAAAATGGAATTATGATAAAAATTTCTTGTTTCTAGTAGAGTAGGTATTACATTTTTTTTACTCAAAAATTGACAACTTCTCAAATATTCCAAATTTGGAAATTTGTTTCGAAATTTTGAAAATTCTATTTTGCATCCATGGCCGTAGACAGGATTTTGTTCAGAGGGGGGCAGCAATTATTTTGATAATTGATTGGCAAAAACAACAAAACCATAAAATCTTCCGGCTGTATTAAGGTAAGCGCAGATTAGGGCAGAGACTATCGCAGCGCATCGGGCCGGAAGAATCACTTACATTCGCACCTACTCGATTCGCCAGTAGTGTGCGTTACCGCATAAGGACGTGTGTAATCCGATCTTCTTGGATTTTTTGCGCTCCGATGCGCTGCTCTGCTCTACACTCTAATCTGCCCTTACCTTTAGTGAGCTATAGGAATTTAGAGGATCGAATTTTTAAATTAAAGTCTAAATTTCGAAAAAAAACGAAATTTCCAAGAAAAAGTCAAAATAGTGAATTTGATATGAAAACCCGAATCTTTCGGAATATTTCGAAAAATGATGGGATTTCTAAAAAAGTCGAAATTTCCAAAAGAAAAAGTTTGTGAAAAAAATAGAAATATTCAAAAATATTTCTCTAAAAATCTCAGTTTATTTAAATTTTAACATAATCGAAATATATATACATAGAAAGCTATACATATCGAAATATTCTAAAAATATAATTCTCCGAATTATAACATTTTATTAAGATGTCGTTCCAATTTTGAAAAAAGTAAATACATTTTGACAAAAAAACGAAATTAGTAGGCAGGAAATTGTTAGGAACAAAACGTCGAATTTTGAGGTACATGTTGTTCTGGGAATAAGGTCAACTTGGAGAAACAAGTGAAAATCCAGAAAGTCAAATTAAAAGAAAATAAAAGCCGAACATTAAGAAAAATGAAAACATTTCGAGAAAATGATTCCTAGATAATATCCGAATTTCCAAGAGAAGGAAGTTGAAAAAGTAGAACTCAGAAAATAAAATCGCAATTTCGACTGTCAGAATTTTCAGAAAATCAATTTCATTTTAGAAAAATTTGAAAAATATTGTAAAATCGAAAAAAGTCAAAATTTTCAAAAGTCGAATTGTGTGAAAAATAGTTACAATTTAAGGAAAAAGTCGAGTTAAAAAAATCACAATTTGCCAAAAATAGCTATTTTGGAATTTTTACTTTTTTATTTAAATGACAATATTTAATTTTAGGTAAAGAAGTTCAATTTGTTTCGCTAAACACAGAAATATTTTTCTCAACATTTTTGCTTTTTTATTAATGTTTCGTTCGAATTTAGAGAACATAAACGAATTTTGAGAAAGTAGAAATTTCAAAGACAACCCAATTTCAAGAAAAAAGTCTATAATTCCAAAAACATAAAATATTGAGAGATTAAAGCGAAATTTCGAAAATAACCTGAATTTTGAGTTACAGATGAAATTTTTGGAAAGTTTAATCTAGAAAAGTGGAGATATTCAGAAAAAAACGAATATTAAGAAAAATAGTAGAATTTCGAAAAAGGACGAGTATATTAGGAAAAATGGAGGAATTTTCAAAGAAAAAACTATTTTTGAAAGAACGTTCCAAAAAAAGGAATTTTGAGAATAAAGGCAAATTTTTGAATTTTTGATGAAAAGGAAAATTTTAGAAGGACTAATTTTGAGAAATAAAGTCAAGATTTTAGTAAAAAGGCGAATTTCAAGCAAAAAGCCGAAGCTTTCAGTAATATTAAGTATCGAATTTTGAGATCAAAATCAAGAGGTAGGGAGACTGGAGCTTTCAGTCGTTCGCCCCACATGTCACTAGGAGACGGTAAAGTGATGCTTGCATCATGTTTCCGTGTCTTGCATGTTGTCTTTCCTCATCTTGTCTTTTTCCTTATTTTCTTTTTTCACCTCCCCCGATTTTTCTTGTAACTGTTAAAAACAAAGATGATGGACTCTCTTCGTGCAAAAAAATCCGGACGTAAACTACCCTCCCGTTCGGATGTCCAGATGGGGAGAGTGCGAGGGAGTCCAAAATCGTACGGAAAATTCTAATGTGCCACGGGTCTAGTCTCTTTCAAATAATTCATTTAAAATTCAGTTCTGCAACATTCGGGGGCTAAACTCAAATCTAAACTAGGTTCATCTGCACCTTCAAAATGAAAGACTCCATGTGCTGTCTCTGACAGAAACCTAAGTCTTCCCATCCATCTGAAGGCATGTTGGAGTTGCCCTTTGCGAGTGGATTGAACTTAAAAAAGCCAAACCACAGAGTACTCTGTGGCCAAACTCTAAGAAATCCAGTAAACATTTTTTGGAAAGTTAGATTCTAGAAGATTAAAATTTTCAGAAAAATCCCAATGTTAGGTAAAATAAAGAAATTTGGAGAAATAGGCGAAATTTTGAGAAATCGATTTGAAATTCCAGAATTCCAGAAGATATGCGAAATCTTTCAGAGAATGCCAAGAAACAAAGTCAAATTTTGCGAAGTCAGATGAATTAGCAAAGAAAGACTTGTACAAAAATAGTAATGAAAATCTAGAGAAAAAGATGAATGTTGAGGAGAAAGACGAAACTCGAGAAAAAAATGGAAATTTGGCACAGAAAGTTAAATTTTAAGAAAATGGTGTAATTTTGAAAACAATTCTTTATAAAAGAGAAATTTTGAAAAATAATGAAATTTTGAGATAAAGATAAACTTCGACGAAAAAACTGAGATTTTCATCACGAACATAAAGGATTGGATTTGAAATGAAGTCAAAATGTCTAAAAAAAAAGGCCCACTTTGAGAAAATTAGCGACATTTCAAAAAAAGGACTAATTTAAAAAATCGCAAAAGCGAAAGCTGATTTTGAGAAAAATTTGAAATTTCGAGAAAAAGATCGAAATTTCAAAAAAATCAAAATTTGGAGCAAAAATTCGAGATTCGAAATTTTCCAGAGAAAGCCAACATTTGCCATCTATAAATTAAAAAGGCAAATTTTGTGAAAAATCCATTGGCGGCTCGTAGCCAAAACTAATGGGGGTGCTGCGACAATGTTTAGCGTCTTAAAACTTTTAAGATTTCGACTAAAAATGTCGACATTTTCAGAACGTAACTTTTTGAAAATTTTAGATTTCTTTGAAAACTTGAGAATGAAAACTTTTCGTAATGTCGCGTTTTTTGAAAGGTTGGATTTTTTCCAAATTTCGACTGTATTTCAAAATTTAGATTTTTTCTTGTAATCTCGGCCTTATTTTATTTTTAAGTATCGACTTTTCTGAAAAGCTGTGAATACTCTTTTAAAAATCTCCGTATTTTCGTAAATATTTAGACTTTTCGGTGTTCTGTTTTTTTTGTAATTTTTTTTGAAAATTAATTATCACATTTTTTTTAAATTTTTACCATTTGAAAATTCTTACTTTTTCTGAAAATGTAATTTTTTTCAAAACTGGACTTTTGACTTTTTAAATTTTCGACTTTTTTCTAAATTTCATCTTTGGTTATAATTTTTTTTTTAAAATTTAAAATTTTTTTATTGCAATTTCGATTCTTAATAATTTCGACTGGTTTTTATTTAAATGTCAACTATTTTTTAAAATTTCGACGTTTTTTGCATAGTTTCGATTATTTTTGGATATTTTTTATTTAAAAATGTTGCTACTTCTTAATTTTCAAATTTCTTTTAAATTTTCGATTTTTTTGAAAATTTTGAAATTTTATGAAATGATTGACATTTTTTCAAAATTTTAATTTTTTTGACCTAAATTTTCAACTTTTTAAAAAATGTTCCACTTTGATTCAAAATCTTAACTACCAAAAATTTAAACTTTTTCCAAATCTTTAACTTCTTAATATTTCGACTTTTGAAAACCTCGATCTATCTGATAATTTTCACTTGTTTTCAATATTCCGGTTTCGAAAATTTTGATTTTTATTGAAAAGTTGAGTGCAAATTTCCCAACCATTCAAAATTCAAACTTTTTTAAAATTTCGAATTATTTTGTAAATTCGATAAAAATTCTCAAACCTTTTGCAAATTCTGATATTTTTTTAATTTCGACAATAAATTTCGCCGTTTTCTTTTTAAAAATTTCTTCTTTTGCAAAATTTTGACTTCTTTCGGAAATTTGAACGATTTTAAAAATGTTTGCCTTATCAACAAATTCCGACTTTCTTTATTGAAAATTGCAAAGTATTCTTAAATCTGCACTTTTTTGAAATTTTCTACTTTTTAATTTGATTCCCACTTTGTTAAAAATTCCGGCCTTTTTCAAATGTTCGAATTTTTCAAAATTTTAGTTATTTTCCAAAATTTAAAATTTTTGGAAAAGTTAAAAATTTTGACTATTTTTTTAATTTGAACTATATTCGAAATTTTGACATTTTTTGCAAACTGTTGATCCTTTATTTAAAAATTGTCATTTTTTTAAAGTCTGAGATTTCTTAAAATCTTTTATTGAAATTTTCGACTAATGTTTGGTAAAATTTCGACTCCATTTTAAAACCTCGACTTTTTTTTCAAAATTTTGACTCTTTTTGAAAACTTGACTTTTTTTTGAAAAGTTCGAACTTTTTTTTAAAGTTGTATTTATACAGTTTTCTAAATATTTCCAATTAAATCTTCGTCTTAAAAGAAAAAATTCTTTTTAAACATAGACTATTGAAATTTTCGATTTTTTTCAAAATTTTACCATTTCAAAATTTCAACTTTTTTGAAAATTACGAATTGTTTGATAATTTTGAGTTTTCTTCAATATTCAAAAAAATTCAGCTTCTTTAATAATTTAATTAAAAACTCGGCAATTTATTGTCGATATTTTTCCAAAAATTCGTCATTTATTCATATTCCCAAAATTATTGAAAATGTCGATCATTTTAAAAATTGAAAATTTGTTTCGGAATCCTTATTTTCTTTTGAAAATTTGATTTTATATGAAAATTTCAAAACTTGACTTTTTTTTAAAGTTCAACTTTTCTGATAACTTTAGCTTTATTTTTTAAAAGTGATAATGTTTTTCTTTTTAAATTTACATGTTTTCAGAAAAAATTCGAAATAACACTCAAATTTAAAAAAATTAATAGGAAAAAATGTCTATTTTTAAAATTGTGCAAAGTTTAGAAACAAATTTCCAAAAAAAACGTGCATTTTATGTACAAATAAATTGCCAAAATTTGAATTTTAATCACAAAAAATTGGCTTTAAGCTGGAATATATGATTTTTAAAATTTCTCTGGAACTTCAAAATTACTGAAAAAAACTAAATTAGAAGAGTAAATTGTTAGTGAGTTTTTTTCAACATTTGGATTAATTTTAATTCCGAAATTTTGAGACTCTTTTTCTCAAAAATTTCAATAATTCCCACTTTGAAAGTCGAAATTATAAAAACATTTTTGACAATTAATTTATTTCAAACAAAATTCTATTCTTTAATTCTGAAAATGTTATTTTTTTTTTTGAAAAATGTTGTTTATTAATAAGAAATTTCAACTTTTTCTAGAAATATGATCTGCTTTCTCTTGAAATTTTGAGTTTAATCTTTAAATTTCGATCTTCTTTGTATCGAAATTTGAATTTTAAATTCGAATTTGAGAATTTCAAGAATAATTTTAACATTTCTAAAAAAATTGAAAATTCCGATTCAAATTTTTTTTTGGTCCTTCAGTAGTTAGTAATTTTTTAGAGAATTATCAAATTGTAAAAAAGGGTGAAATTTACAAGGTTCGCTTTTTCTTGAAATTTCAATAATTTTTCCCAAAATTTTCTTATTTTTATTCAAATTTGAAGTTTATTTTCCCTAAACTTATACTAAATAATTTTCAGTTTCTTATCAACATTACAAAATAAAATGAACTTTAAAATATTAAAATTTTGTTAAAAAACTTTTAAACTTTCAAAACAGGGAAAGTCGAAATTTCAAAAAAATTCTTTGTATAAAATGTTTAGAGACAAACACAAATTGCATAGGAAGAAAAGGAAAATTTCTTAGGGAAAAAATCGAAACTTGAAAAATAATTTGAAATATATTTACAAAAAAATCGAAATTTTTTGTTTTTCCTAAAATGTTGAAGTTTTTATAGAGCTTTCAGGGTTTTTCCAAACATGTTTTGTTAAAGCTACAAAAAAAAAAGAACTTTAAATTGTCAAAGTGTCGTGAAAAAACTTGAGGAACACAAAGAAAAATCTGGAGAAGTTGGAACTTCTAGAAGAAATTTTAAGCACAACACTTTCAGGAAAAATGAAAATATCGAGAAAATTTCTTTGTGTAAAATATTTAGGAAAAATGGAAACTTTGCAGAAAAAATCAAAATTTCCTTAAAAAATCAAGAGCCCAGTGGCGGCTGTCTTAAAGAGCGCAAGAGCGCGCGCTCCCCGTGAGATGAGCGATCTATTCTTTTCGGTTTAATGTAAAAGACTTAGATTTATCACATTTTTAAACACAAAATAATGATATACTTATTAACTAATAATCCTTGGAATAAAGTACGCAAACGTTTGATTCCATTATATCAAATATTATAAAGAAATTTAAATAAGTTGGTGCTCGCAGAATTATGCACCTAGCGTGGCTGCCGTATGATGCCTATCAATGGCCTCCACGGGATACGGAGAAATAATTTACAAAACACCACGTTAAAGCTAGCCCTGGGTACGCCGCTCCGCGCTTATGCGCTATTGCCAAATGGTGAGTACGAGTCAGAGTTTGGAGTGTGTATTTACGGTTTATGATGCTAAATGCGTAGGTGCCGGCTGATCTGATTGCGATTGCTAATTGTGCCTCTTACAGGTCTAACTGTCAATAGTACGGCTATTCACAAAGAGCAGTACCAATTCTAGGGTCTAATTATTAATTTGTAAATTTGAATTTAAACAATTTTGCTGAGAAAGTAATGAACACTTTATTTTTTTAAAAGATCGTAGAGCGGATGTTGTTTAAAAAAATATTTTTTTTTGTGTTTTTGTAGAGTTTAATTAAAACTTTGTAATAAAATACATTTTATCTTCAAATGTAGTTTTCATGAAAAAGTGATATTTTATTCCTATGAAAGCAAACAATTTTAATTAAGTAATCTGGAACCCTAACCAGGTGCAACCGTACAGAGCACTTTAAGAGGCTCAGAAATGTCAATAATGATTTTTTTTACTCGATGAAAATAATTTAGAGATGATAACCCAAAAATATTTTGGAGGCTATAAGATGTTATATAAATTTAATTCGTAAAAATACTATTAAATATCACATATTTTGTATCCCTTGTATACCTTGCTATGGCACTGGAGTCACCTAAACTCTTAACTACTAATATTTTTGCACAGGGCATCGAACTTCTATTTTCTTCGTGCCGGTTTTTGGTTTTCCTTCCGGGAAAAAAATCATATTGGTCCGTTCCGGTTTTCGTTCCGACAAAAATAGCGGTTTTTTCCGGTTTTCGGTTCAGTTCCAGCTTGCTAATTTTTTAATTTTTTAAAATTTTTTATTTAAATTGATTTTCTAACATAATTCAGGAAATGTTGTCCCTCTTTTTTAAATATTACAGCATATAACTTCTGTGGTAATGCTTAAAATTTGAAGGAAATATTTCTCGATTTTTCGAATTTAAAAATTTCAGGCTGAAACTCTGGATTCTGGGTTCATTTTGAGTTTAAACTTCAAACCTCCAACTTTATAAAAAAAAAAATTTAGCTGATACCCGTGCATTTGCCTAGGTGAAAAAAAGAGAAAGGATCCTTTGGTTATATACTTTTTGAAACTTTCGACTTTTCTGAAGAATTCAATTTTTATTGAAAATTTTGACTTGTTTTGAAAATTTCGACAATAAAAACCCACTTTTTGACAAAGTCGATCTTTTCCCGTTCGACTTCCAAATTTTCAAAATTTTAACTTAATTTCGAAAATATCGACCTTTTTCAAAATTTTGATTTTTTGGATATTCCAAATTCCTCAAAATTCTGTCTTATTTGGTTGGTTTTGATGTTTTTGAACATTTTACTTTTATAACTTTCGTTCTTGTTCAAAATTTTATTTTTTGAAAATTACAATTTTTTTTGAATATTTGGAATTGATCTCGAAGTTGTCTGACCTTATTTCAGAAATTTCAGACTCGAAATTTCATCTTTTTTTGCAAATATAACTAATTCTAAATTCAATGTTTTCAAAACATTTCAATTCCTTTTAAAAATTTGAATTTTTTCAAAGTTTTAACTTTTTGCAAATATCGACTCTCTCGAATGTTTGTTTTTTTATTAAACTTTTTTTCAATTTTCACTTATTCGCAAGATGCTGACTTTCTAAAAATGATTACTCTTTTTAAATGCTGCATTCGATTTTGATTGAAAATTCTTAAACATTTTTCGATTTCCTTAAAGCATTTCGTCTTTATATTTTGAAAACTTTCAAATTCAAATGTTTTTTTTTAGCTTCCAATTTTTTCAAATATTTATTTACTTTATTAATCGCCAGACTTTTTCAGTTTGAGCTTTCTCTAAGATTTTAATTTATTTTTTAAATTCTGAATTTTTTGAAAATCTTTATACATAATTTTGATCTTTTCTTCAAATTGTTATTTTTTTTCAAAATTTTGATTTTTTCTGTAAATTTTATGATGTTAAAAAACTGACTTTTAAAAACTTCTAACCTGGTTTTTTTTAATTTTTGACCTTGGTCAAACTTTTGACAATTTCTGAACGCTTTGATCTTTTTTTGAAAACTGAGATTTTTTTTTAAATTTCGACTTTTTCATGCAGTTTCGGCTTTTATGAAGTAAACTGAACTTTTATTTGAAAAATCAGATTTTCCTTTAATTTTTGTTTCTTCAAAAATTAAATTTATTCTCAAAATTCCGAAATTTTTTAATATTTTCAAACCTTTTCCAAAATTTAGACTTTTTTTGAAAACTTCGACCTTTTATCATCGAAATTTCGACTTTTTCCCGAAGCTATAACTTTTTCAGAATTTAATTTTTTTTGGAAAATTTCCTCTTTTTTTCAAAACTTTGGATTTTTTATAATATGATTATGACTAAAAATTTTTTTTCAAAACATTTACCTTTTTTTTGAGAATTTCCACTTTAGCTTAAAATTTTTACTATTTCTCGAAATTTTAACTTCTTTTTTTGATAATTCCGACTTTTTTCCGAAAATTTTCACTTTTTTCAAAATTGGGAATTTTTGAAATATTTGAATTTTTTCAGGATTCTATTTTTTTTTTGAAAAGTGTTACCCTTTATCATCAAAATTGTGACTTTTTTCCAAATTAAATATAGCTTCATCCAAAATTTCAAATTTTCAAAATTCGCCTGTCCCAGAAATTTTTTAATTTTGGTGAAGAATCTAGGTTTTCAAATTACCAATTTTTAAGTTTTGAACGAATTCTACAAAAGGAATTCAAAATTTAACTAAATTTCGATTTTAAAGCTGCCTAAATTCAAAACAATCTAAACAAAAATCGCAGCTTCGAGGCGGAAATCTAAATTTTAAGAATAAAGTGAAATATAGCGTAAACAAAACCAGATAAAAATTGGAAGTTTAAATTGGACATTTTCTAACATGTCATCGTTCCAAGTTTACCCTTAAAATTTCGATTTCAATTTCAAGATCCCGGCTTTAAATTGGAATATAAATGTTGTATTTTTCTCTTGAAATTTTGACCGAAATTCCCAATTTCTAGGAAAAATTAGAAATACCAAGACTTTATCACAAATTTTGAGATTTTGGTAAGTTTGATGAAGTGGGTGTAGCAAAAAATCATTAGAATTTGAAATATCGAGAAAAAAATTGGCATATTTAAATTAAAGTGAAATTTGAAGGAAAAAATTCAAGGCAACTCGAAATTTTTATTAATAACTTCAAAAAACAAGGGTGTTATATTATAAAAGGGAAAATCCAAGTTTAAGGAAAGAAAAAAACAAAGTTTGAGTTTTTTTCTAAAGAGTTTGTTCTAAAGAAAAAGTTGGAATTTTCGAAAAAAATCAAATTTGTAAATAAAATTGCCAGGAAACTGGGCTTCAATGAAAAAGACTTCACTGCGTGAGTCCATATTTACAATAGCACATCAAATTTGTATTTTAAATTCGAAATTTTATAAAAAGAAAAGAAATATTTTGAGAAAAGGGTCCAAATTTCAAAACAGAATCAAAAATTTTTAAAAATAAATATTCAAGTTGTACAACTTAAAATTCAATTTGACTTGAAATTTTGAGAATAAAATCAACATTTTTTTAGAACGAGTGGACATTGTAGGTTTCTAATTGAACTTTCAAAAAAATGTTCTTTAAAGTTAACTCATAATTTTCAGATGAAAGTTGCACGAATTTGTGTAAAATTTTGAAAAGGTAATATCCCAAACTTCAGGGTAAAGTAAAAATTATTTTAAGAACATACAAATTCAACGAAGCGAAATAAACCGTTATTTTTTTCCGGTTCTGTTCCGGTTTTCGTTTCTACAAAAATAACGGGTTTTTTTTCGGTTTCCGGTTTTCGGTTCAGTTCCGGTTCGAAGCCCTGTTTTTGCATCTGCGCACCCCCTGTCAAAAAGTCACCAGCTGCCACTGCAAGAGCCCCACCCTGCCCTATTATAGCTACGTAACGCATTAGTAACTTCATTAGATACAATCAATGGCGGCTGGCGTATAGGCACTGTGGAACTGCAGCACCCCCAATTCCACTTATGAGTTTTTTCTCAAGATTTTCTGAACCCTTTATATTTCACAATTTGTAGTAGAAATTTTTAATTTTCTCTGTTTTATTTTTAAAAAAATTTTAGGTTTCTTTCACGAAGTTACGACATTTAAAAACCTATTTTATTTTTAATTTTAATCACATTTTCATAAACTAATTTTTGTAACAGTTTTGAGAAAGAAATCAATATTTCTAGCAGGAATTAAGATGTTAAAAAAAACTCAAATTTCTTTGAAGATGTCAGCATTTTAGGAAAATAATTACAATTTTAAGAAAAAATCTAAATCCAACTCATCTCGCATTCTATTATTTCTCTAAAAAATAGGTTAATGCGGTATCTTCAAATTTTTACCTCAAATCTCATTTCGTATGAAAATGTTGAATTGTTTTCAGATATTTCGATTTTTTTAGGAAATTTTGATTTTTTTTGCAAAGTTTTCATTTTTCCTAAAAATTTTATAAAAAGAAATTTTCTCCAAATTTCCATTTTTCCTCTAAGTGCCGTTCTTAAAATTTCTTCTAGAAATTAAAACTTCTCCCGATTTTTCTTTGGGTTCCTCTAATTTGCTTCAAAAATGTCAAGTTTTTTCACGACATCAACAATTTGAAGTTCATTTCATTTTTTAGTTTTGACAACAAATGTTTGGAAAAAACCCTGAAAGTTCTGTAAAAATTTTAACATTTTGTAAAAAACAAAAAAATTCGACTTTTTTGCAAAGATATTTCAAATTTTTTTTCAAATTTCGGTTTTTTCTCTAAGAAATTTTGCTTTTTTTCCTATGAAATTAGTGTTTTTCTCTAAACATTTTATACAAAGAATTTTTTTTGAAATTTCAACTTTTCCTGGAGATTTTCCTTTAAATATTTTTTCTTGTAGAAATTTTGATTTCTACTAATTTGTTTTGAAAATTAAAAAATTTTTAACAAAATTTTGATATTTTAAAATTAATTTTATTTTGTAATTTTGATAAAAAACTGAACATTATTAGGTATAAATTTAGGGAAAATAAACTTAAAATTTGCATAAAAATAAAAAAACTTTGGGAAAAATATTAAAATTTCAAGAAAAAATGAAGCTTGTACATTTCAACCTTTTTTACAATTTGATATTTCTCTAAAAAATTACTACTGCTGTAGGACCAAAGAGAATTCTGAATCGGAATTTCCAATTTTCCTAAAAATGTTAAATTTATTCTTGAAATTCCAAGTTCGAATTTAGAATTTAAATTTCGATTAAAAAAACGAATTTTAAGTCGATTAAAAAAAGAAATTTAAAGACTTGACTTAAATTTTCAAGAAAACGCAGATCACATTTCTAGAAAAAGTTTATCTGTAAACAATATTTTTCAAAAAAAAACTTTTTAGAAATTTTGACTTTTAAAGTGGGAACTATTGAAATTTTTGAGAAAATGAGTCAACATTTCTAGAAGAATCTGAAAGTTTCGAAATTAAAATTAATCAAAATGTTGAAAAAAATTCATTAACAATTTAATGTTCTAATTTAATTTTTTTTCTAGTAATTTTGAAGTTCCAGAGAAATGTCAAAAATCAAATATTCTAGCTTGAAGCCAATTTTTTGTAATTAAAATTCAAATTTTGCCAATTTATTTGTATATAAAATGCAACTTTTTTTGGAAATTTGTTTCAAAACTTTGCACAATTTTAAAAATACAAAATTTTGTTATTAATTTTTTCAAATTCGAGTGTTATTTGGAAATTTTTCTTGAAAATGTAAATTTAAACAGAAAAATATTACTACCTTTAAAAAATAAAGCAAAAGTTATCAAAAAATGCGAATTAAAAAAAAAACGCAAATATTTTGAATATTTTCATAGAAAGTCAAATTTTAAAAAGAAACTAAGGATTTCGAAAAAAATTTTTAATTTTTAAAATGGTCGATATTTTGAATAATTTTGGGAATGTGAATAAAAGACGAATTTTTGGAAAAATATGAACATTTAAAATAAATTACCGAGTTTTTAATTAAATTTTCAAAGAACCTGAATTTTTTTAATATTGGAGAAAACTGAAAATTATCAAAAAATTCGTAATTATCGAAAAATTATTGAAAAGGTAAAGTTTTGAACAAAAGTCGAAAATTTCAATAGTTCAGGTTTAAAAACAATCTTTTTTTTAAGTCGAAGATTTAATTAAAAATGTTTAAAAAAATGTATAAACAAAGTTTAAAAAAAAATAGAACTTTTTTAAAAAGTAAAGTTTTCAAAAGGAGTCGAAATTTTGAAAAAAAAAATCGAAAATTTGAAATGGAATCGAAATTTTACGAAATATTAGTCGAAAATGTCAATAAAAGATTTTAAGAAATGTCTGACTTGAATAAAATCAGAATTTTCAAATAAAGGTAAAGGTACAGTTTCCAAAAAAAGTCGAAAATTTCAATAGTTCAGGTTTGAAAACAATCTTTTTTTTTAAGTCGAAGATTTAATTAAAAATGTTTAAAAAAATGTATAAACAAAGTTTAAAAAAAAATAGAACTTTTTTAAAAAGTAAAGTTTTTAAAAGGAGTCGAAATTTTGAAAAAAAAATCGAAAATTTGAAATGGAATCGAAATTTTACGAAATATTAGTCGAAAATGTCAATAAAAGATTTTAAGAAATGTCTGACTTGAATAAAATCAGAATTTTCAAATAAAGGAAAAGGTAAAGTTTCCAAAAAAAGTCGAAAATTTCAATAGTTCAGGTTTGAAAACAATCTTTTTTTTTAAGTCGAAGATTTAATTAAAAATGTTTAAAAAAATGTATAAACAAAGTTTAAAAAAAAATAGAACTTTTTTAAAAAGTAAAGTTTTTAAAAGGAGTCGAAATTTTGAAAAAAAAATCGAAATTTGAAAAAAAAAATCGAAAATTTGAAATGGAATCGAAATTTTACGAAATATTAGTCGAAAATGTCAATAAAAGATTTTAAGAAATGTCTGACTTGAATAAAATCAGAATTTTCAAATAAAGGAAAAGGTAAAGTTTCCAAAAAAAGTCGAAAATTTCAATAGTTCAAGTTGGAAAACAATTTTTTCTTTTAAGTCGAAGATTTAATTGAAAATGTTTAAAACAACGTATAAACAAATTAAAAAATAGAACTTTTTTAAAATGGAATCGAAATTTAACGAAATATTAGCCGAATATGACAATAAAAGATTTTAAAAAATGTCCGACTTAAAAAAATCACAATTTTCAAATAAAGGATCGACAGTTTACAAAAAATGTCAAAATTTTGAAAATAGTGCAAAAAAATGGACAAAATTTTTGTTTGTCAAAATTTTAAATTTTGGAAAATGACAAAAATTTTGAAAAATTCAAACATTTAAAAAGGCTGGAATTTGAAACAAAGTGGGAATTAAAATAAAAGTCTGAAAATTTCCAAAAAGTGCAGATTTAAGAAGAGGTTAAAATTTTTAATAAAGAAAGTCGGAATTTGTTGACGAGGCAAAAATTTTTAAAATCTTTCAAATTTTCAAAAGAAGTCAAAATTATGCAAAAGAAGAAATTTTCAAAAGAAAAGGGTCGAAATTTATAGTCGTAATTAAAAAAAATATCAAAATTTTTAAAGATTTGGGAATTTTTGTCGAATTTACGAAATAATTCGAAATTTTAAAAAAGTTCAAATTAAATTAAAAATTAAAAAAGTTTAAATTTTAAATAGATGTGAAATTTGAACTCAAATTTTCAATAAAAACCAAATTTTTCGAAACTGGAATATTGAAAATGGGTGAAAATTATCAGGTAACTCGAAATATTGAGAAATTTAAATTTTGGAAAAAGTTTAAATTTGTGGTAGTTATAATTTTGAATCAAAGTGGAACATTTTTTTAAAAAGTTAAAATTTTAGATCAAAAACATTAAAATTTTGAAAACATTTCATAAAATTTCAATATTTTCAAAAAAATCGAAATTTTGAAAGGATTACGAAAATTAAGAAGTAACGAAATTTTCCACAAAAAAATCAAAACTGCAAAAAAGTCGAAATTTTGAAAAATAGTTGACCTTTAAATAAAAACCAATCAAAATTATTAAAAATTTAAATTTTTAATAAAAAAATTATAAGTTTTCAAAAAAATATTAACAAAGATGAAATTAGGAGAAGGTCAAATATTTAAAAAGTCAAAAGTCCAGTTTTGAAAAAATTTACTTTTTCATAAAAAGTAGGAATTTTCAAATGGTAAAAATTTAAAAAATGTAATAATTAGTTTAATAAAAATTACAAGAAAGACAGAACATCGAAAAATCCAAATATTTAGGAAAATACGGAAATGTTTAAAAGAGTATTCACAGTTTTTTAAAAAAGTTAATACTTCAAAATAAAATAAGGTCAAGATTACAAGAAAAAATCTAAATTTTGCAGTATAGTCGAAATTTGGAAAAAAAATTCCAACCTTTCAAAAAACGCGACTTTATCAAAAGTTTTCATTGTCAAGTTTTCAAAGAAATCTAAAATTTTCGAAAAGTAACGTTTTGAAAACGTCGAAATCTTAAAAATTTTAAAACGCTAAACATTGTCGCAGCACCCCCATTAGTTTTGGCTACGAGCCGCCACCGGATACAATGCATCTTTTTGCCAGTTTTTAACCAGCATACTTTTTTGCTCAAATAAAAGCTGGCAAACGTAATTATAAAAACAAAAAACCCAGAAGCGCTTTTTTCTTTATTTATTAAAAACGGTAATATTGGTCGTCGTTGGACACCCTATCTGGGGTTCTTAATAAAAATGGTAAAAATCGTTAATTTATAGTGTAGCTGCTCGGTTTGTAAGAAAGTTAAGATAAAACACTTCATTAAATAGCTAAACAAAGCTTTAATATCTCATTAAAATAGAATGAAAGTTGTAATTCCTAAATGGGAAGGGATTAGTCATTCGCTAGACTATCTCTCTCCCTCCCGCAGGAGATGAAGGCGAAAGCGAACTGCACTGCATACAATTTACAATTCGTAGTTTGGAGTGGTGATAGTGTGGCAATACCTTTCATATCATTATATAAATTGATTTTTTATCAAAATGACAAACCAGTCGTATAAAACAGTGTACGCTTTCGCTAGAGAAATGCACCCTAAAACCGTAAAAGGCGATATTCAATATGGAACTGCTGGTTTTCGTTCAAGGTGCGTAAAACAAAGGCAATATTTAAAGGTTAGATCGGTGGAATGCAATATCTTGAATGAATTTTTTTTGTATTTTAAAGAGCCAACAATCTGGGATATGTTATGTACCGTATGGGACTCTTGGCCGTGCTCAGGGCTAGATACAAGAAAGGTTAGCGGTGACAGGGTTGCTATCTGGGTCAATTTTTTGATTCAATTTTTTGTTAGGTTCAATTGGTGTTATGATTACCGCTTCGCATAACCCCGAGCCTGACAACGGGGTGAAACTGATCGATCCTCATGGGGAAATGCTGGAACAAAGCTGGGAGGCATGGGCCACTAGATTTGCCAACGTTGGGTAGGTTCTTTTTGGTTTTTGTTTTTTGTGTGCCTGGGTGTGTTTTTTTTTGTTGATGTTCATTTGTTTTTATTATTAGCACCTCAAAAATTTTAAGCTAATGTTAATAAATCAAAGCACTCTAATGTAGGGGTTGTATTCTATATAATTTTAAAGGCATTTAACATTTTTAGGAAAACTGTTCTGTTGATAGTTATAAATTGATAAATCCTAAAGATTCTTATAATTTCCCAGTAAAACTGTCAATGGAAATATCGTGTTTTTTTCTAATCAGGGTTTTTAAAATGTTATTACTTATTAACGATAAAGAATTATACTTTATGTTGAATTTTTATAGTTTCATTCGAATTTTATTGACTTTACATGAAGAAGTAAATAAAAAAACATTTAAGTTACAAATCCTACATAATCGAGAACCAATATCATCACATGTTACTAAATTAGAGCATGTGGACAAGCCAGATTAAAAAAAAAACAAGAAAAAATTTAAAAACTAATAAAAACGTGTACAATCTGGAACTAAAAGGTCACACAATTCGTATGATTTAAAAAATATTGGAATCAAAAGCTATTAACAGAACTGACTGGATTAAGATTTGACAAGGCACGAAGCAAAATTAATTTATGGGTTTCTTTCCCCAATTTATGCTGATAGTCCAGAAAAAAAATGTTGCTTATTTAATTTTTCAGTGATGTTGAAATTTTGAGACAGAAAATTAAGTTAAGAAATATTTAAACTCTAAATTTTGGCATTAATTTGACCCGATGTTTAAATCGAAATGTAGATGAACATTTTTTTTAGACATTTCGAAGTTACTTCTCGAAATTTCGATATCGTTTCCGAATTTTGCGTTCGAAATATTAAATTTCGAAAAATAGTTTTGAAGAAATTCGAAATTTTAAATTAAAGTCAACATTTTTTTTGTGCTTTTTTTTTCAAAATTTTAAATTTCCACTTACTTTTTAACTTTTCAGTCAAACTTGAAAATTAATTCTTTTTAAATTCTAGTTTTAAAATCGAAATTAAGTGAAGTCTTGAATTCATATTAAAACAAAATTTAAAAACTTCACAAATTAGAAAATTAGATTCTTTAAAAAATTCTATATTTTCAGGAATAGGCGAACTTTTCAAAATTCGAAGTTTTGAGAAAAAAGTCAACATTTTTAAAAATATTTTGAAACATTTATTTACAAAAAGTCGAAATTTTGAAGAAAAGGTGAAAAAACAAAATTTTCAATATAACTTGAATTTTAAGAAAAGTAAAATTTCGTAATCTTTTTAATATTGTCCAATTTTTAAAAATGTTTACCTTTTTCAAAACGTCAACATTTTTTTCCAAATATCAACTTTTTTTGGAAATCTTAATTTTTAAAAATTCCGAATTTTTTCAAAAATGTTAATTTCTTTTAAATTTCTAACTTAAAAAAATCATTTATCCAAAACTTGTAACTTTTCAAGATGTCGACTTTTTGCTAAAAATTTCGACTTTTCTTCAGTATTAAGACTTCAAAAATTACACATTTTATTGAAAATTTTTAAAAATTTCAATTTTTTTCAAAAATTTTAATTTCTTTTAAATTTCTGATTAAAAAAAGTCATTTATCCAAAACTTGTAACTCTTCAAAATGTCGACTTATTGTTAAAATTTTCTTTAATACTAAGACTTCGAAAATTTCAGATTTTATAAAAAATTATTAAAAATTTCGAATTTTTTCAAAAATTTTAATTTCTTTTAAATTTCTGATTAAAAAAATTATTTATCCAAAACTTGTAACTCTTCAAAATGTCGACTTATTGTTTTCTTCAATACCTAAGACTTCGAAAATTTCAGATTTTATTAAAAATTATTTATCCAAAACTTTTAACTTTTCAAAATGTCGACTTTTTGTTAAAAATTTCAACTTTTCTTCAATTTAAGACTTTAATAAACATTTCAGATTTTATTGAAAATTTGACTGACAATTTTTTTAAATTAAAGACTCCAAAATTTTGACTATTTTAAAAAATTTCGATTTTTTTTAAACTTCTCATTTTCGAAAATTCACGAATTTGAAAACGCAGACTTTTACAAAATTTTGAATTTCTTTTTAAAAATTTTGATTTTTTTTTGAAAATCTTAACTTTTCTTATTTCAACTTTCATGAAAATTTCGATTTATTTTGAAAATTAGAACTTCAAAATTTTAGACCTTATCAAAACTTTAAGCTTCTTAATATATTCGAACTTTTTGAAAATTTGCAAGTTTTTTTAACAGTTTTTTATTTGTTTTTGAAAATCTCGACTCCAAAATGTTATCCATTTTTCAAAATTTCGCCTTGTTTTGAAGTTTTGACATTTTTCAAAATTGTAAGGTATTTTTTTCGACTATTGTTTGAAAAACTTTGAATGTCAACTTTTTTCATAAAAATCAAAATTTTTGAATGAAAAAATTGGATCTAAAGTCTCCAAATTTATATAAAAAAATAGAAATTTATAAAAGAATCAGAAACTTTAGAAATAAAAGTAAATATTTTAGAACTTGACTTTAAATCGAGATTCAATATTTCGAAGGAAAATGCGCCATTTAGAGTTTAAAATCAAAAGATAGAATGGAAGTGTTGAGAATAAAGTTGAAATTCTGAAAAATTTGGAATTTTGAAATTCGAAATTTTGAGAAAAACTTTAAATTTTGAAATAAATGGAATAAATGAAAACTTCTGGAAAACATCTTTAGTTTTGAAAAAAAGAACGAAGTTTTCAGGAAGCCGTCATTCTCAAAAAAATTAAAATTTTTCAGAATGTGGATATTAAAAAAATAACGTTTTCGAAACTGATGCAGACTTTAAAAAATTAAAATTTTAAAAAATTGTAGAACTTTTGAGTCAAATATTTCAAAAAAAAAATTGAAATTGATAAAAATATTTAAATCAAGACAGTTTTTTTTTAAATGGTGGAAACTTACAAAAGCAGTTAAAATTGTTAAAATAATTCGAAATTTTAAAGAAAAGTCAAATTTCTGAAATCTCAAAATTTTCAAAATAGATCGAACTATGGACAAAGTGTTTAAAACATAAAATTTGTCAAAATTTACAAATAAATTAGAATTTTTCAAGAAGTCAAAAAACTTTGAAAAGAACCTAAATTTAAAAAAAAAATGCAAGTTTTCAAAAGACTACATATTTTCCAAGGAAGTGTAAATTCTTTAAGAAAATTTGAAAAAAGAACTACAACTTTTCAAACAATCTGAAATTTCCAAAAAGGACAAGATTTCATGAAAAGTTGGAAAATTTCAAATAAGTAAGTCATATTTTTAATATTTCTTTAGATTTTAGCCATTTTTCAAAATTTCGACGGAATTTTGAGAAAAAGTCTAATTTTGAAATAGTCAGAATTTTAGAAAAATGAAAACTTCTGGGAAAAAGTCGCAAGTTTTGAAAAAAGGAGCGAAGTTTTCCGAAAGCCGGAATTTTAAAAAAAAATAATTTTCAATAATGCCGATATTAAAAAAACATTTTTGAAATATATTGCAATTTTTTTTAAAGAAAGTAAAAATTTTTGAAAAGAGTGGCCATTTTCAGCCTAAATTTTTAAAAGGTTTGAAGTTTATAAAAATGTTTAAATTTTCAATGAAGACAAAAAATGTTTTGAAAAATGGTGGAAACTTACAAAAGAAGTGAAAATTGTCAAAATAAATCAAAATTTTAAGGAAAAGTGAAAATTCTGAAATTTCGAAATTTTCAAAAATGGCGAAATATTCAAAAAGAGACAAAATTTTTAAAATATAAACTTCGTCAAAATTTACAAATGAATTACAATATTTCTCAAAAAGTCAAAAAATCTTTGAAAAGAGCCTACTTTTTTTAAAAAATGGAGCAAATTTTCAGCAAATTTCCCAGGAAAGTGTAAATTCTTTAAATTAACAAAAATTAAAAAGGAACTACAATTTTTTTAAATAACTGAATTTTTCAAAAAGAACATTTCAAGAAAAATTGGAAAATGTCAAATAAACAAAAATGTCTTATTTTCAATAATTTTTGAAAATAGACTATTTTTTAAAATTTCGACGGAATTTTGAAAAATATCTAAATTTTAAAATAGTCGGAATTTAAAAAAAAGTGAAAACTTCTGAAAAAAGTACAGGATTTAAGAAAAAAGAACGAAGTTTTCACAAAGCCGGAATTTTCAAAAAAAATTAAATTTTTAATAATGCAAATATTAAAAAAACATATTTAAAATATAGGGCAGGTTTTAAAAAAAAAGTAGTTCAGTTTTGAAAACAGTAGTAATTTTGAGTCGAAATTTTGAAGAATTGAAATTTATAAAAATGTTTAAATTTTCAATCAAGACAAAAAATGTTTTGGAAAATCGTGCAAACTTAAAGCAGAAGTGAAAATTGTCAAAATAAGTGGAAATTTTAAGGAAAAGTCAAAATTTTAAAATTTCTAAATTCTCAAAAAAAGGCGAAATATTTAAAAAGAGGCAACATTTTTGCAATAGAAAAGTCGTCAAAATTTACAAATGAATTACGATATTTCTCAAGAAGTCAAACATTTTTGAAAAGAGCTGACATTTAAAAAAAAAGGCAAAATTTCAAAACAGAAATTTTCCAAGAAAGTGTAAATTCTTTATATTAACAAAATTTAAAAAAAGAACTAAAATTTTTCAAAAAATTTAAAATTTTCACGGGCAACAACATTTCAAAGAAAAGTGGAAAATTTCAAATTAGTAAAAAAGGCATATTTTTAATATTTCTTGACATTTTTCCTATATTTGAAAATGTAGACTTTTTTGAAAATTGTGATTTACTTGAAACAATTTTGAAAAAAAAACGGTTTGCTGAAAATGTTTACATTCCCAAAAAAATGTCTAAAAATTCAAAAAAGATCGAAAATTTTAGATTAAAAATGTTGGAAGAGTCAAAATTTTTCAAAAAAGGAAAATTAAAAAAATTAAACTTTGAACACAGTCAACATTTTAAAAAAGGGTCGAAATTTCCAAAAAGATTAAAATATTCAAAAAGACAAAAGTTTTTAAAATTTGTCAAAATTGTAAAAAATTCAGAAATCAATTAGTCAGTTAGAATTTTTCAAGAAGTCAAAAAACTGGCATTTAAAAAAAACACGTTTTTTAAATGCAGAAATTTTCCAAGAAAACGTAAAATCTTTAAATTAATAAAATTTAAAAAAAATACTATATTTTTCAAAAAGAGCAACACCAGCATTTTAAGAAAAAGGGAAAAATTTCAAATAAGCGAAAAGGTCATATTTTTAATATTTCTTGAAATTTGGACTATTTTTGAAAATTTCGACTTAAAAATTTTTGACTATTTTCAAAGTTTGATTTTTTTAAATTTTACCTTTTTAAAATGTGACATTTTTAACACTTTTAATTTGAAATTTTCGACCTTTTTTTGAATATCTAGACGTTTTTGTTTTTGAAATTTGAACACTTTCAGTAAACCGTTTTTTTTTCTTCAAAAAAGTCGAAATTTTTAAAAATAGTCAAAAAGTATTAAAAAAATGACTTATTCATTTTAAATGTTCTACTTTTTCTTGTTATGTTTCCCTTATTGGAAATTTTAGATTTCTTGAAAAATGTTCTTTTTAAATTTTGTTAATTTAAAGAATTTATAATTTCTTGGAAAATTTTTACTCCTTTAGAAATTTGCCCTTTTTTTTTAATTGTCGCTCTTTTCAAAAGTTTTTTTGACTTCTTGAAAAATTCCAATTCATTCGTAAATTTTGTATTTTAAAAACTGTATCTCCTTGAATATTTCAATTTTTTTGGAAATTCGACCCTTTTATAAAACGTTAATTGACCAAAATTTATTTTTTTTAACTTTCTTTTTTTTAAAAGGTTTTGAAACATTTATTTACAAAAAGTCGAAATTTTGAAAAAAAGGTGAAAAAACAAAATTTTCAATATAACTTGAATTTTAAGAAAAGTAAAATTTCGATTTTTTTTTGATATTTACTTTTTTTTGAAATATTGATGAATATTGACTCCTTTAGGGAAATTTCGAATTTTCACCAAGATATTTTGAGTCGAAATTTTCAAGAATTGAAGTTTATAAAAATGTTTAAATTTTCAATCAAGATAAAAAATGTACAGGATATACTTCTTCCGGGATTGGACCGTGTCAAAGAGCTACTAAAACATCAACAAAGACGACGGTTACATGCTTTCCTCCATCTGGAAACCAACCATCGGAAATCTTCGGGAGTGATCGCGCAGACGAATGCGATATAAAGTTTCCCTTTCCCTCTTTCCTGTCAGAAGAGTTTTATGGTGGGCATACTAAGTTACCGTGCTCTTATGTTTTGAAATTAGCCTTTTCATTTTTGCATATTCCTTTATATTCCTCTTTTCATTTATTATTTCTTTTCTTTGTTCCTGAACAAGCCCCCTACGATGGTGGGCGAAAAGTCGAACACTTTTAGTAGTTCTTTGACACGGTCCAATCCCGGAAGAAGTATATCCTGTATTGACTCTGGCCGTGGAAGCCTTCGTTATCAAGATAAAAAATGTTTTGAAAAATCGTGCAAACTTGAAGCAGAAGTGAAAATGGTCAAAATAAGTGGAAATTTTAAGGAAAAGTCAAAATTCTTAAATTTCCAAATTTTCAAAAAAAGGCGAAATATTCAAAAGGAGGCAACATTTGTAAAATATAAAATTCGTCAAAATTTACAAATGAATTACGATATTTCTCAAGAAGTCGAAAAATCCTTGAAAAGAGCAGTTTTTTAAAAAAGGGGCAACATTTTAAAACTGAATTTTCCCAAGAAAGTGTAAATTCTTTAAATTAACGAAATTTAAAATAAGAACTACAATTTTTTTAAAAAATTTAAAATTTTCAAGAAGGGCAACATTTCATGGAAAAGTGGAAAATTTCAAATAAGTAAAAAAGGCATATTTTTAATCTTTCTTGGAATTTTTCCTATATTTGAAAATTTCTACTTTTTTGAAAATTGTGATTTACTCGAAAAAATTTTGAAAAAAAAAACGGTTTGCTTAAAATGTTTAAATTTCCAAAAAAGAAGTCTAAATATTCAAAATTGATCGAAAATTTCAGATTAAAAATGTTGAAAAAGTCAAAATTTTTAAAAAAAGTAAAATTAAAAAAATTAAACTATGAACACAGTCAACCTTTTAAAAAAGGGTCGAAATTTCTAAAAAGATTGAAATATTCAGAGACAAAGTTTTTAAAATATAAAATTTTTCAAAATTTACAAATCAATTAGTCAATTAGAATTTTTCAAGAAGTCGAAAAACTTTGAAATGAACTGATATTTAAAAAAAATTACGTTTTTGAAATGCAGAAATTTTCCAAGTAAGCGTAAATTCTTTAAATTAATAAAATTAAAAAAAATACAATATTTTTCTAAAATGGCAACACTAATATTTCAAGAAAAAGTGGAAAATTTCAAATAAGTAAAAAGCTCATATTTTTAATATTTCTTGAAATTTTGACTATTTTTGAAAAGTTCCGACTTCATAATTGTGACTAGTTCAAAAAATTTCGAAAAAAAGCAGTTTACTGAAAATGTCTTTAAATTCGTAAAAGATTGAAAATTTTAAATTAAAAATGTTCAAAAAGTCAACCTTTTAAAAAAAAGAAAGTTAAAAAAAATAAATTTTGAACAGTTAACGTTTTATAAAAGGGTCGAATTTCTAAAAAATCGAAATATTCAAGGAGATACAGTTTTTAAAATACAAAATTTGTCAAAATTTACAAATGAATTGGAATTTTTCAAGAAGTCAAAAAAACTTTTGAAAAGAGCGACAGTTAAAAAATGGTCAAATTTCTAAAGGAGTAAAAATTTTCCAAGAAATTATAAATTCTTTAAATTAACAAAATTTAAAAAGAACATTTTTCAAAAAATCTGAAATTTCCAAAAAGGGAAACATTACAAGAAAAAGTAGAACATTTAAAATGAATAAGTCATTTTTTTAATACTTCTTGACTATTTTTAAAAATTTCGACTTTTTTGAAAATTTTTGAAAAAAAAACGGTTTACTGAAAGTGTTCAAATTTCAAAAAGAAAAAAGTCTAGATATTCAAAAAAAAGGTCGAAACTTTCAAATTAAAAGTGTTAAAAATGTCACATTTTAAAAAGGTAAAATTTAAAAAAAAATCAAACTTTGAAAATAGTCAAAATTTTTAAAAAGTCGAAATTTTCAAAAATAGTCCAAATTTCAAGAAATATTAAAAATATGACCTTTTCGCTTATTTGAAATTTTTCCCTTTTTCTTAAAATGCTGGTGTTGCTCTTTTTGAAAAATACAGTATTTTTTTAAATTTTATTAATTTAAAGATTTTACGCTTTCTTGGAAAATTTCTGCATTTCAAAAACGTGTCTTTTTAAATGCCAGTTTTTTGACTTCTTGAAAAATTCTAACTGACTAATTGATTTCTAAATTTTTTACAATTTTGACAAATTTTAAAAACTTTTGTCTTTTTGAATATTTTAATCTTTTTGGAAATTTCGACCCTTTTTTAAAATGTTGACTGTGTTCAAAGTTTAATTTTTTAATTTTCCTTTTTTGAAAAATTTTGATTCTTTCAACATTTTTAATCTAAAATTTTCGATCTTTTTTGAATTTTTAGACGTTTTTTTGGGAATGTAAACATTTTCAGTAAACCGTTTTTTTTTCAAAATTGTTTCAAGTAAATCACAATTTTCAAAAAAGTCTACATTTTCAAATATAGGAAAAATTTCAAGAAATATTAAAAATATGCCCTTTTTACTAATTTGAAATTTTCCACTTTTCTTTGAAATGTTGCCCTTGGAAATTTTAAATTTTTTGAAAAATTGTAGTTCCTTTTTTAAATTTTGTTAATTTAAAGAATTTACACTTTCTTGGAAAATTTCTATGTTTTGAAATTTCGCCTTTTTTTTTAAAATGTCGGCTCTTTTCAAAAATTTTTGACTTCTTGAGAAATATCGTAATTCATTTGTAAATTTTGACGACTTTTATATTGCAAAAATGTTGCCTCTTTTTGAATATTTCGCCTTTTTTTGAGAATTTGGAAATTTTAAAATTTTGACTTTTCCTTAAAATTTCCACTTATTTTGACCATTTTCACTTCTGCTTTAAGTTTGCACGATTTTCCAAAACATTTTTTGTCTTGATTGAAAATTTAAACGTTTTTATAAATTTCAATTCTTCAACATTTCGACTCAAAATTACTACTATTTTCAAAACTGAACTACTTTTTTTTAAAAACCTGCACTATATTTTAAAAATGTTTTTTTAATATTGGCATTATTGAAAATTTAATTTTTTTTAAAAATTCCGGCTTTGTGAAAACTTCGTTCTTTTTTTTTAAATCCTGGACTTTTTCCAGAAGTTTTCACTTTTTTTTTAAATTCCGACTATTTTAAAATTTAGATATTTTTCAAAATTCCGTCGAAATTTTAAAAAATAGTCTATTTTCAAAAATTATTGAAAATATGACATTTTTGTTTATTTGACATTTTCCAATTTTTCTTGAAATGTTGTTCTTTTTGAAAAATTCAGTTATTTAAAAAAATTGTAGTTCCTTTTTAATTTTTGTTAATTTAAAGAATTTACACTTTCCTGGGAAATTTGCTGAAAATTTGCTCCATTTTTTAAAAAATGTAGGCTCTTTTCAAAGATTTTTTGACTTTTTAAGAAATATTGTAATTCATTTGTAAATTTTGACGAAGTTTATATTTTAAAAATTTTGTCTCGTTTTGAATATTTCGCCATTTTTGAAAATTTCGAAATTTCAGAATTTTCACTTTTCCTTAAAATTTTGATTTATTTTGACAATTTTCACTTCCTTTGTAAGTTTCCACCATTTTTCAAAACATTTTTTGTCTTCATTGAAAATTTAAACATTTTTATAAACTTCAAACCTTTTAAAAATTTAGGCTGAAAATAGCCATTCTTTTCAAAAATTTTTACTTTCTTTAAAAAAAAATTGCAATATATTTCAAAAATGTTTTTTTAATATCGGCATTATTGAAAATTAAATTTTTTTGAAAATTCCGGCTTTCGGAAAACTTCGCTCCTTTTTTCAAAATTTGCGACTTTTTCCCAGAAGTTTTCATTTTTCTAAAATTCTGACTATTTCAAAATTAGACTTTTTCTCAAAATTGCGTCGAAATTTTGAAAAATGGCTAAAATCTAAAGAAATAAAAATATGACTTACTTATTTGAAATTTTCCAATTTTTCATGAAATCTTGTCCTTTTTGGAAATTTCAGATTGTTTGAAAAGTTGTAGTTCTTTTTTTCAAATTTTCTTAAAGAATTTACACTTCCTTGGAAAATATGTAGTCTTTTGAAAACTTGCATTTTTTTTTTAATTTAGGTTCTTTTCAAAGTTTTTGACTTCTTGAAAAATTCTAATTTATTTGTAAATTTTGACAAATTTTATGTTTTAAACACTTTGTCCATATTTCGATCTGTTTTGAAAATTTCGAGATTTCAGAATTTTGACTTTTCTTTAAAATTTCGAATTATTTTAACAATTTTCACTGCTTTTGTAAGTTTCCACCATTAAAAAAAAACTGTCTTGATTTAAGTATTTTTATCAATTTCAATTTTTTTTTTAAATTTGACTCAAAATTTCTACAATTTTTAAAAAAAATTATTTTTTTAAAGTCTGCATCAGTTTCGAAAACGTTATTTTTTTAATATCCACATTCTGAAAAATTTTAATTTTTTTGAGAATGACGGCTTCCTGAAAACTTCGTTCTTTTTTTCAAAACTAAAGACTTTTTCCAGAAGTTTTCATTTATTCCATTTATTTCAAAATTTAAAGTTTATCACAAAATTTCGAATTTCAAAATTCCAAATTTTTCAGAATTTCAACTTTATTCTCAACACTTCCATTCTATCTTTTGATTTTAAACTCTAAATGGCGCATTTTCCTTCGAAATATTGAATCTCGATTTAAAGTCAAGTTCTAAAATATTTACTTTTATTTCTAAAGTTTCTGATTCTTTTATAAATTTCTATTTTTTTTATATAAATTTGGAGACTTAAGATCCAATTTTTTCTTTCAAAAATTTTGATTTTTATGAAAAAAGTTGACATTCAAAGTTTTCAAACAATAGTCGAAAAAAATACCTTACAATTTTGAAAAATGTCAAAACTTCAAAACAAGGCGAAATTTTGAAAAATGGATAACATTTTGGAGTCGAGATTTTCAAAAACAATAAATAAAAAACTGTTGAAAAAACTTGCAAATTTTCAAAAAGTTCGAATATATTTAGAAGCTTAAAGTTTTGATAAGGTCTAAAAATTTTGAAGTTCTAATTTTCAAAATAAATCGAAATCTTCATGAAAGTTGAAATAAGAAAAGTTAAGATTTTCAAAAAAAAATCAAAATTTTTAAAAAGAAATTCAAAATTTTGTAAAAGTCTGCGTTTTCAAATTCGTGAATTTTAGAAAATGAGAGGTTTAAAAAAAAATCGAAATTTTTTAAAATAGTCAAACTTTTGGAGTCTTGAATTTAAAAAAATTGTCAGTCAAATTTTCAATAAAATCTGAAATGTTTAAAGTCTTAAATTGAAGAAAAGTTGAAATTTTTAACAAAAAGTCGACATTTTGAAAAGTTAAAAGTTTTGGATAAATAATTTTTAATAAAATCTGAAATTTTCGAAGTCTTAGGTATTGAAGAAAAGTAGAAAATTTTAACAATAAGTCGACATTTTGAAGAGTTACAAGTTTTGGATAAATAATTTTTTTAATCAGAAATTTAAAAGAAATTAAACTTTTTGAAAAAATTCGAAATTTTTAATAATTTTTTATAAAATCTGAAATTTTCGAAGTCTTAGTATTAAAGAAAATTTTAACAATAAGTCGACATTTTGAAGAGTTACAAGTTTTGGATAAATGACTTTTTTTAATCAGAAATTTAAAAGAAATTAAAATTTTTGAAAAAAATTGAAATTTTTAAAAATTTTCAATAAAATGTGTAATTTTTGAAGTCTTAATATTGAAGAAAAGTCGAAATTTTGAAAAGTTACAAGTTTTGGATAAATGATTTTTTTTAAATTAGAAATTTAAAAGAAATTAACATTTTTGAAAAAATTCGGAATTTTTAAAAATTAAGATTTCCAAAAAACGTTGATATTTGGAAAAAAATGTTGACGTTTTGAAAAAGGTAAAAATTTTTAAAAATTGGACAATATTAAAAAAATTACGAAATTTTCGAGGAAAAGCTCTTCTGACAGACGGACGGACCCGAGAGTATGATTATAAGAGTTTTGGTTTTTTCCTTTTAAGGTATAAAATATATTTAGATCTTAAACGGAAAAAAAATATTGCAGGAGTGGTCAACTTTTAGTAGGCATACAGACTGCTGAATATTTTAGGAGCGCCCCCTAATTCTTAAGACATACAAGACAGTCGGGGTAGCAAAGTGTGTAGTCCAACTTGACATAGTGAGAACTTCTGTGTAGATTTTTTTTCTAGCGAACTTCCAAGTGGAGTTTTCCTCGAGAATTACAAGTTGTCCTCGTTAAACTTTCAGTTCGTCTTAGTCATCCAGTCTAGTGTTTCAATGCCATAATAGGAATGCATTTTACTTAAGTATAACATCTTCGGTGAAAAATTAAATTTCAAAGAAAGACTCCGAAAGTTCTCAATTGAATGCCCACGATCTGAGGCAAATAATTTTATTATTTTGTTTAGTTACTAGAGCAGCAGTTTATCGAAAAAACGAAAGTAAAAAGAAATCATTCCCGCAACATAAAGAGTGTACCCAACGTATTTTTAAACACTAATAAAATACAAACTGACAGATGTTCAATAAAACATGAAACTTTGATAACATTTTCACTTTTTTACGATGGCAGACGTAAAGATACAGTTAAAAAACCAATTAGCTTTTTAGCAATCCGATGATATTTATTACGTACCGCCTCGTTGTGCCTAAAACATTCATATTTCAAAGCTCCATTTCTAGCCAAATCATGCGGTGTAAACCGATTAAAAAAGATGCATTCTTCATGTTTTCAACTACCTTCTTTACATTTTGTTTTATGCCAAAGTCATATATCTTAAGATGGAAGAACAAAAATACTCTGTCGAACCAGCCTCGTAATTTATGTTCTAATTAGAATGATATTTGTTCACGCCAAATGTTCAACTAAGCAAGCATGCTTCCTTAAGAGTTAGCTTAACTCTAAATATACCTTCTGTATTTCCTGCCAGGGTTCTATTGACAAGCTGAATTTATTTACCGTTTGCCATGTTTTACTTGTATAAACTAATTGTGTGTTTAAAAAACGCAGCTTTAGCAAATTGAAGTTTTTGGCAACTAACTACTGCGAGATCTTGTGTATTTAGAAGTATCATAAACATTACTGCACGTTAAACATAAGCTATTTTTAGATTTTTAAAATGCATGCAATTATATCAAGCCCCATTTTATCTTTTAAAATATGGAAAACTCTGATAAAAATTGTAAAATGGCTTTATGCTAATTGTAAGTTCGACTTTGTGTTCGATTTGATTTAAAAAATAGCGTCCAGTTGATTCATTACAGGTTTTATGAAGCTGTTAATGACGGGAAAGAAGTGTTTATGTTTTAGTTTCAAATATCCCTAGTAAACATCTCACTTGGGTAAATATTTCAAAGTTGCTTCAATATATATTTATCTATGTGCATATTGTTAGATTTAACTTTTTCTATTTTTTTATAGATATACTGATAAGATATATTCTAAAAATATTTACAGTAATTGTTAGCCATAAAAATAAATTATATCTTCTGGCATTGTTTTGACACAAGTAATCGTTTTTAAAGTCCTTGAATTTTAATAACATTATTGATTCGTTAACTTTGCCTTACAGGTTGTTTGACGAAGATCTTAATCTATAGAATTAATAAGAGTTCGAAAATTTTAAAAATTTGACAGCACAATATCGTGGTGGGTAACTGAGTTAAATATTTTCAACATGGTTGCGCTTCTGTTTATATTTTTAAAATTTTGACCTAAAGACAGCTTTCACTTTTTCCGAATTTTGAGTTTTATCGAAATTCTGACTCTTTTGTAAATCTTGCCATAAATTAAAAATTTTGACTTTTAGATTTTTTTTACAAATTTCGACTCCTGCAATTTTTACTTTTTTCAAAACTTTGTCTTTTTTGTAAAATTTTACTTTTCTGAAAATTTGTATAAAATATATTATTTTGACTCCCCTATCTTACCAAAATTTGACTTTTTGAACATTCTAAAAATTTAGATTTTCTTTGAAAATTTAGACTATTTTTAAAATTTACGCTTTTTGAAAATATAGATCTGTTTTAAAGTTTTGGATTTTAACAAAGTTTTTGAATTTTCTCGAAAGTGTTTAATTTTTTTGCAAAATTTAGAATTTCTTAAAAGTTCGACTTTAAAAAATTGCTGCTATTTGATTGCTTTTTATAAAACTTGAACGTTTTTTGGAAATTTCAGTTTGTCTTATTTTGACTTATATTTGAAAATTTCGGTGGAAGTTTTGAAAAAACATGTCACTTTTTGTCAAGACTTTTGCCATTCTCAGTGTGTTGACCTTTTTCCAACATTATTTGAAGAAATCCGATTTCTTTAGAAATTATCGGTTTTAAAAATTTTTGCTTTTAAAAAATTCCGATTTTTGAAAATGTCGACTTCCTTGAAATTTTCATTTTTTCAAAAATCACAACTTTCTTGAAATTTTTGACTTTAAGAAAATAACTTTAACCCTTTCAGACTTTATTTGAAATCTTTCTACTTCTTTTTTCAAAATTTATTGCTTTTTTCTAAATTTTGACCTTTTTGAAATTTTATTCTTTAAAGGTGACTTTTTTCAAAATTTATTATTTTGCTTTAAATTTTAACTTTTTGGTAAATTTCGTACTTTTTTAAAAAGCTAAAAAAATTTTTCTTTTTTAAAATTTTTGTATTTTTTGAAAATTTCGAACTTTCTCAAAATTTTTAAATTCTTTTACATTTTATTTAAATTTCGATCTTTTCTTCATGTTTTTGTTCTTTTTTTTTGAAAATCTTATCCATTTTTTGATTTCAACTTTTCTTGAAATTTCGGCTTTTGTAACTTTTTTAAAAATCACATTTTCTTGAAAATTTCGATCTTTCGAATACTTGGACTCCTGAAAAATGTTGATTTTTTTGAACATTTCGAATTTTTTTTGATTCAATTTTTTTCAAGATTTCGATTTTTTCTCTAAATTTTGAGTTTTTTTAAAAATTTGTGTTTTTCTTTTACAGAATTAAATTTTTTAAAAATTTAGATTTTTTTTGAAAATAAAAACTTCAAACATCCACCTTGAAAAAAGAATGAAAATTTAGAGTTTAAAATATAAACTTAAAGATTTCGATCGTAGGTTCGAAAAAAAGTCGAATTTTTAAAAACGTTTAATAATATTTCAGAAATTTTTCGATTTTTTTTCTGTTATACCAAATTTAAAGTTGCCATTTTTAAATGTTGAAATTTGACTATAGTCGATAGTAAAGTAGAAATTTTGAGACTAAACATGAAAATTTCAGTATTTTAAAAACTGAACTCAAAATCTTCAAGTTTAAATTTTGGGATTATGGAATCTAAACTTCGAGAAAAAATCGAAATTTTAAGTTGAATTGGAAATATTTTGATTTATAAAAGTTAACATTTTGGAAAAAAATTTCACAAAAGTTTGAAATTTAAATGATTTTTTTTATTAAAACTTCCATTTTTATAAGTCAAAAATTAATAGAAAAAGGTCACAATTCAATATTTCCGTTCTTTTAAAAATATTAATTTTTTCAGGACGTCGATTTTAAACGTGGAATATCGAATTATTTTCTTGAGTTTCAAATCGAAAATCTAAAACTACATTCGAAATTTCAAAAAAAGAATAATTGGTTTACAAAAAATGTTTTCGAAATTCCTAATTTAAAACTTTAAGAGTTAAAATGTCAAATTTGAATAAGTTTGCTTCTAGTGTGAACAAATTTGTTTGTAATTTAAATAGGTTTGCTTCTAATTTGTACAAATTTATTGAGAGTTTGAACAAATTTGCTTCCAATACACAAATACTTCTAGTATGTGCCTGCTCTTTAAAAGTTCTTCTCGAAATTTGGGTTTTCTTGTCAAAATCTAGGGTAAAAGCCTCAACATTTCTTCTTAATATTGTATTTCATTTTGTTGTGCTTCTCTTGAACATTGAACTTTTTTTCTAGAAATTTTGGGTTTCATATTAAAATTTTCAAACTCAAATGTTCTAGAATTTTTCTATAAATGGAATGGATATTAAGATCGAAATTCTGAGTAAAATAAAATAGAAATTTCGAATAAAAAAGTGAACACTTCAAAAAAAGATTAATCTTTGCAAAGAAACCGTTTTTTGCTACTGTAATCTTGAAAATTTCTATATTTTTTTCCAAAATTTTCGAACAAAAATATAATTTATGGATTCTGTTGCAAACTTGTTTTCAAAATTTTTTGGAAATTTTTTGATATTTGGGCGATTCCATTATCGCTGGTGCAACACTTAGGCAACTCTTAAAGCTAGAAACTATTAAAATAAAAATATTTTTCATGAAATTATTCTCTGAAGGGCTAGATTTCAACCTGTTCTCATCTGATTTGTTATAAGAATTTTAATGATATAATATAAATAGTCACAATGGAAGTTTAAAGTGCTATCGCGGGTGCAATCAAATTGGCTCTCCTTTCCAGATTACAGTAAAAAAAACACAAACACTTATTAATTGTGAAACATTTATTAAATTATGTCTTTATATTTTAAAAGAGTATATATTAATTTATTAAAATAAACCAAAAAAAAAAATAAAGAACTCAAAGATAAACAATGAATTATTCAGTTTTAAAGCAACGCGGGTGCACTTCAAATTATTGGGGTTGCAAAGCACCTTAAATTCTGAGAACATTAACTTCATTATACGCCAATAATTAACAAAATCAGAAATCAAGCAATGTATGTTACTAATTAGAATACTTCTTTGTCACCAAGCAATAGCTTAGAACCCAAAGACAAAATCTCACTGACCGATATTGTCCCATTTTTCAGTTGGTTTTTTGCAGCATATATTCAAATGATACTATGTATAAACACCTCAAGTATTTAAATGCGAAGTTAAGGCTACAAAAAATAGTTTTATTATTAAATCCAGATTTTGGTTTCTTGTATTGACATCAAAAACGTAACAAATACTGCGATTTAGAAGTTTATCTCAGAATCGTCTCCAGCGGAATCGCCCATTTACCTTTTTCTTTTCCGAATAAATGTTTGATTACAAATTAAAAAGTTTGTACTTATTTTTAGAAAATCTGTCTTTATTTTTCGATGTTTCATCTTTATTCAAGTTTGGTTTTTTAAATTCTGAATTTTTGATATAATCGTAATATGAAATTTTGATAAACATTTTTCGAAAATTAATCAACTCATAAATTTCTTGTTTTGAATTTTTCGACTTTTGGTCGTAAATTGGAAGTTTTTTAAATTTCGGCAATTTCAACATTTCAGTCTTTCAAAATTTAATTTTTTTCTCAGGTTGCTATAATTTTAATCGTAAAATTTCGAAATTTTGTCCAAAAATTCAACTCCAGATCCTAAGATTTTTTCACAATGCTCAGTTTTTAAAATTTTGACTTTCTCCAAAATTTCGTCTTGATAAAAATTTCGCTTTTTTATTTCTCAATTTTTTTAATACTTCGAACTTTTTTTAATGCCTTCTTTTTTTCAAAATAGAAAGTTCAAAATTTTGACTTTTTAAATTTTGATTTTTTTACTTCCGATTTTTTTTGTTAGATATCAAATTTTTTTGTCAGAATTTCAATTTTTGTCAAATATATCACTTTTTCAAAATGATGACTTTCAAAATTACGGCTTGCCAAATTGAGTTTTAATAAATTCTGAATTTTGTTTTGTTCCTAGTTTGTTGGATATAAAAATTTTGAGATATTTTCCAAAAATTTAAGTTGATATTCGAAATTTTCTCACAAATTCAGGATGGATTGACTTCTGAAAATTTCGATGGGCGGCTTCTTTCCAAAATTTTGGTTCTTTTTTATTCAAAATTTCGACTTTAAAAACATTTCAATTTATTTGAATATTTTAAAGTTTTTTGAAAGTCTTGTCTTTTTTCAAAATATATACTTTAAAGTGTCGACTTTTTTAAAAATTGTGTTTTTCAAAATTGGGACTTAAAATTTCGAATTTTCCAAATTTCAACTTAACGTTTCAATGTTTTTTTTTTAATTTGGAATCTTAAAATTTAGGATTTTTCTCAAAACTGTTACTTTTACAAAATTTATGTGAACAACGCATATCACATCGTTACATACTACATCATATTGAACATTTTAAAAATTGATTTTTTTTGAAAGTCTATTTGAAAATTTTGATCTTTTTCGAACCTTTCATTTTTCTTTAATTCTTTTTTTTTAGGAATTTCGATTGTTTAATAATATATTTTTAATAATTTCGACATTTTTTAATTATTTAGAATTTTTTCAGTTCTGATGAACAAATAATAGGTGAATTATTATTATTGCTGATACAATAAAAGGTAATAGAAAGTGGACTCTCCTCATAAATATTGAACAATGTCTGGAAGGAATAGCGAATAAATCTCGTATTTTTTTAAAAATATACAACGCTTATAATACTTCGAATTCTTCTAAATTGTTACATTTGTTTTGAAAATATCTAGTTTTTTCTTCAAAATTATTGTTTTAATTAAAAATGAAGGGATTTAAAAAAGGTGATTTATGGAAAGGTCATAAAGAAGAATTTTGAGAAAAAAACCGAATTTTAGGAAAAACTTTTTTTTTGGGAGAAAAGATCAGAATTTCGAGAAAAAAAATGAATTTTGAAGTCTAAATTTCCAGAAACGTTGGCAATTCAATCCACATTTCAAGACATTCCTATTGTAAAGGGTCGAAATGTTTAAGAGAGAAAAAGAAAAGCTAAAATAACGGAATTTCGAAAAATATATGAAATTTTGAGAAAAAGAAAAACAGTCGAATATTAGGAAAAAATTCGAAATTTTCCGAAAAGTCATTTTTAAGAAAAAGTCGAATTTTGGAATCAAATAGAAAATTGAGAAAAAAAACGAATCGAAAATAACAAAATAGACGTATTTCGAGTAGAAAGAAGAAACTTCGAGAACAATAGAATTTTTCCACAGGAAGTTAAATAAAAAAAAAATAGTCAAATTTTGAGAAAAATTTATGGAAAAGGCGAATTTTAAACAAAATAATCCAAATTTTGAGAACAAGACGAACTTCGAAAAAAAATTGAGATTTCTAGGATCATAAAGGATACGATTTTGACATGAAAGAGAAAAGATGATTTTCAGAAAAATGTCGAAATGCAGAAAAGGAGACGAATTTTAAGAAAAAAATTAAATTTCTATAAAGAAATTTTGAAAAAATAAAAAATAGAAATTTCGAAAAAAGACTAACTTTGAAGAAAAGGTCGTAATTTTCAGAAATCTTAAATATGCACCGAATTTTGAGGTAAACATGAAAATTTCGAGAAAAAGTTAAATATCTGAAAGTTCTAATCCTAGCAGGTAGGAAACTTTGAAAAGAATTCAATGTTAGGGAAAATAACGCTATTTAGAGAAAAACCTTAAAATTCAGGAAGAAAATTTGGAGAGAAATTAAAAATTTAAAAAAAAAAGGTTAAATTTTGCAAATAAAAGCGAAATGCAAAAAGACGAATTTTGAGAAAAATCCAAAATTCCGAGAAAAAAACGAATTTCGACAAAAATTTGAAATTTAGCATAGAAGATGTCAAATTTTGAGAATAGACATTTATGAAAAAACAACGAATTTTTAAAGAATCTAACTGTTGAGGAAAAGACGAATTTCGAGAAATAAAATTGAAATTTCCAAAAATAAAAATGAATCATGAAAAATGATGAAAATTACGAGAAAAAGATCGAAATTTCAAGGAAGAAGCGAAATCTTGTAGAAACTGAAAATATCTCAGAGACTTCAATTTTGTTAAATTAAAAAGAATGGACAAATTTTGAAAAAAGGTCGAAATTTTCCAGTTGAATATTTTTTTTTTTTGACTGCTATGATATTTTTACTAGAATTGTTAAATGCTCTCCTGTACTAACAAACTGCTATAGCCTACCTAGTAAGACTTTCATCATTCAGTACCCATCGAAAAATATTGCAAATACAGGGAAAATATGCATCATCATTAGAATTTTACGTAAAATATACAAATTTGCAAATGCAAATCCGGTCTGTAATTATCACATTAACATTAAAAAAGAACGTTTAGATAGATAAGTTTCTGCTTCGATCAAAACCAAAATAGAAGCCGAAATTTGGGTTCATAGTTTTGGGTGGGATGTTCTAGTTATTAATGATTAAATTTTGTTTCAGTGATGACAAGCTTGAAGCCTTAATTAAAGAAATCGTAGCAGAATACCAGATCGAAATGACCGATCGCGTAGATATTTGCATAGGTAAAGATACACGTCCCAGTAGTCCAAGTCTTTCCAAGGCTGTCATCGATGGCGTCTTGGCGTTATCCGGAAAACCAATAGATTACGGAATTGTCACCACTCCACAACTACACTACTTCGTAGCCTGTAAAAACAGCAAGAGAGTGTATGGCCAACCGACAGAAGAGGGCTACTACACAAAACTTTGCTCAGCGTTCAAGGAATTGAGAGGTAGCGAGTACGTAAGAGGATCGTACACCAATAGGCTGTTATTCGACGGGGCTAATGGGGTAGGATCGAAAAAAATTAAGTACTTCCAAGAACTCTTAGGGCAAAGTTTAAAAATTGAAATGTACAATGATGCTATTATCGGCTCAGGGAAGTTAAATTATATGGTAAATTAATTATATTACGAATTAACTTGAAGTTACGGATGGATTTTTTAGTGTGGCGCTGATTATGTGAAATCGCATCAAACTTTTCCGACCGGAGTACCTGAGGAGAAAAATGTTAGATGTTGTTCCGTGGATGGAGATGCTGATAGGATATTATTTTATTATTTAGATAATGAGAAGAAGTTCCATTTGTTGGATGGTGATAGGATCGCAACTTTGATTGCTGAATATTTTAAGGACCTTTTGAATGAAACTGGTATTATTTTAAATATGGGATTAGTGCAAACTGCCTATGCTAATGGTGCCTCAACTGAATATATTAAGGAAAAATTGGTAAGAAGTTTTTATATAATGGATATATAAGTGTATATGTACACAATAGCATATGGTGTAACTAGTAGTAAACGAAAGTCTACATAAACATTGAGGTGTGTACAAGGTACACATACTATTGTCAATTATGTAATTCAACACGCAAACAATAAATCGAAAATTTAACCCTAGAGGCAGGATTTTCTTTTTTAATTTTAACAGTTTTACAAAAAATATTGTATGATACACTTGTTAAAAGTGACATTTTATTTTGTTCGTGGGGTTGCTCCACTCGCTACGCTCGTTCCGCAATACTCCCCACTCACAAAATAAAATGTCACTTTTAACACTTGTATCATAAATAACTATTTCTCGAAATTTGATTTTTTCTCTCATAATCTGGCGTATAAATTTTAAAATTTTCTGTTAAAATTTGTATTTTATTTTGTTCTGCTTTTCTCAAAATTTTGGGTTTCATATTAAAATTTTAAAATGATTATTTTTCTATAATTGGAATAGAGGCAAATTCTGAGTAAAATAAAATAGAAATTTCCAGTAAAAAAGTAGACATTTCAAAATAAGCTTAATATATGCAAAAAATTCATTTTTTTATTGCGAAGGTTAAAGTATACTTTATTCAACTCAAAACACCAGATTAAAGTACCATTTTAACCGTAAGGGTAGATAAAATGGAACTTTAACAGCAAGGATAGATAAAATACTTTAATTAAGTAGGTATCTATTTTTATTTGAAATAATAATTATTATTAGATACAACTTAATTATCTTTAGTGCTTTCATTGATAATAACTTGGATCGTACCATTCACATTTCCCGAAACATGGATGTCCGGAACAGAACGGTGTTCAGAATGGTGAATAGACGGGCATACAGAAGATATAGTATTACTAACGATCCCACTCGTTGACCCAACCAGTATCTTCTTTGAAACTTCAATTTTACTTCGTACTGAATTTTCTATATAAGTTTCAGCTACTGATGATGACTTCCATCCCCCTGCGCGCTTTATTGTCACCATGTCAGCCCCTGAGTTTGCCATCATTGTGGCTGCAGATCGTCTAAAACAATGACCACTGTATTTTTCTGAATCCGGTAAATTTAGGAAATCGGCAATTTTTCTTGGGACTTTATATAAAGTGTTTATGCCTACATGCTGGATAGTACACTTTTTTTGTCTATAGTTAATAAAAAACTTATTATGAGGAACGTGTTTAGGACGTAAGCCGATATATTTTCTTATGATGTCCAAAACACCCACTTCCTGGTCAGTTATACAAAAAAACCGATCTTTTTTGGTTCTAGTATCAATCAGTTGAACGATTATTACTGATGTTCTATCATCAATATTAGACATCTCTAATTTATACAATTCATCGGACCGGCATGCCCCATATAAACCCATTACCGCCACAACCTTCATAAACAAATAATCATCATCGGGAGCTTCTTTAATAAATCGAATGATATCATCAGGTTCAAAAATGTTCGATTTCTTAGGTTTATAACCATCACATAGTTTCTTCAATAATGCAATTAGTTTACTGTATCTGTAAACAATAATTCGTATTAGCAAAAAAATTATACACTAAATTTGACGTTACTTACTTTGAAATGTCACAATTTTCGTTGACCAAAATTGTAGACTTCAGCATCGAATAATAAGACCACAATGTTGATGGCTTCACCTTTGCTTTTTCAAAAAAATATGCCAGAAATACCGTTTCACTTAAACTATTAATCTTCTTTGCCATTTTCCACCTTTGAAAGCATATGTACTCTTTTTCATATATTAATCGCGATTTTTGAGGCAATAATTTAGCTACTGCCTCTAACGCTTCTTTCTTCACACATACCGGAATGTTTTCCTGCTCTACCTCGTTTTCACACATTCTTGAGATCTTGAGATTCATACGGATCAAAATTGAAAAATTGATGTGAAACAATTATTTATTTGGTATAACTATAGCAACATACCAAACGAACCAACTGCGATTTAATTTTTGACTGCTTTTCTTATTTCTGTCTGCAAAATTATTGAGTTTTTCTCTCGATTTTTCTTTAACCTTCGCAATAAAAAAAATACAATGTTACACACGACGGTAAAATTTCATTATCGACTCGTGAAATTTAATTAATTCGCTCCTTCGTCGCTCATTAATTAAACATTTTCACTAGTCGATAAAAAATAATTTTATCGTCTTGTATAACAAATAACTATTCTCTTTGTGCGACTGTCGTGAAATTTCGACATTTTTCTTAAAATTTTCGAAGAAAAATTATATAATTTATGAATATTGTTCCAAATTTGATTCCAAAATTTTTTCGAAATTTGCTTTCCTAATTTTTACTTTTTTTCTTCTCCGAATAAATGTTTGATTACAAACTCAAAGTTTTGTACTTTTTTTTTTTAGAAATGTTGACCTTATTTTTGATATTTGATCTTTATCCTTTATTTTTATAAATTTTGAGATTTTTCTTAGAATCTTAATCTTAAATTAAAAATTAGAAATTTTTGACTCGTAAAAATTTCGATTTTTGTTCCAAAAATTTCGACGTTATAAAAATTTTATTGTGAACGTAGATGAAAGACTCCTACTTTTAAAATGTTCGTGCTTCTGACGATAATGAGAATGAGTCAGTCACAATATTTTCCGAAATTTCAAGTTCAAATTCGAAAATTTACTCATTTTCATGTTTTGAGTTTTTCGACTTTTGATCCTTTCAATTTTTTTAAAACCTGCAATCTTTTTAAAATTTCCACATTTCAAATGTTTTTTACGAATTTCAGGTTTAGAAATTATTGACTCATAAAAATTTAGATTTTTGTTCAAAATTTTGACTTTCCAAAATTTCGACGTTATACAAAATTTGTTTGTTTTTCATTTCTCCCTTTTTTGAATAGAATTTTTTTAAATTCCTAGTTTTTTCAAAATAGAAAGATCACATTTCGAGTTATTATTCGATTATTTTTTCGAAATTTTGATTTTTTTTCGAAATTTCTATTTTTCTCAAATATACCAGTTTTTCAAAATGGCGACTTTAAAAATAGAGACTTTTTAAAATTACGGCTTTCCAAATTTAATTTTCCGAATTTAGTTTTAATTAATTCTTAATTTTGTGTTGTTCTGAGCTTGGTGATCTTACAATTTCAAAATCTTTTCCAAAAATTCAAGTTAAGGTTCGAAATTTTTTCACAAATGTCAAGATGGATTGACTTTTTTGAAAATTCTGTCCTTTTACGAAATAGTTTTATTTCGACTTGAAAATTTTGTTTTTTTTATTTGGACCTTTTTGAATATTCTAAAGTTTTTTCAAAATCTCTCTTTTTTTTAAAGTAGAGACAGAAAATGTCGGCTTTTTTCAAAATTGTGACTTCTAAAATTACGACTTTCAAAATTTCGGATTTTCAAAATTTCGGTTTCAATTCTCAATGTTTTTTTTTAATCTTAAAATTTGGAGTTTTTCTCAACGTTGTTACTTTTTCTAAATTTATGTGAACAAACTGCCTATCAAATCGGTACATACACCGTATTCTCGTATTCAACATTTTCAATTTTCGATGACTGATTTTTTCAAAAATTTCTATCTTTATTTGAAAATTTAGATCTTTTACAAAATTTTCTACTTTTTTTTTCATTTTCATTGCTTTTTTTAATTCTGCCTTTTCGGGAATTTCAATTGTTTAAACTTTTTTTTAATTTCGAAAATTTGTAATTATTTTGAATTTTTTAAAAATCTCATATTTTTTGTCAAAATATAACATTTAATAATACTTGAATCCTTCTGAATTATTTTTTTTTGAAAATTTTCAATTTTTTCTTTAGAATTATTGTCTCAATAAAAAATGACGGGATTTCAAAGATAGATGATATTCAAAGGCCAAAAAGTAGAATTTTGAGAATAAAGTGGAATTTTAGGAAAAACACTTATTTTAAAAGAAAATATTGAAATTTTTAGAAACGATTAATTTCAAGGAAAAATTCGTATTTTAAGAAAAAATTCGAAATTTTCTGAAAAGGTTCGAAGGTTTCAAAAGTCGAAATTTTGAAAAAAATTCAATTTAAAAAAAAAATTAAAACTTTAAAATAAGTGGAATTTTTCAATATTTCAATAAAAGTCTAGTTTACTAAATGAAAGTTGAAACTTGGGAAAAAAAATCGAAAATTTTCAAAAATAAATGTTGAAATTTTCAAAAAAAGGTAAAAGTTTCGAGACATGGTCAAAAGTTTAAACAAAGGTGGAAATGTTAAAAAAGTGAATATTTTGGAAAATAGTAGAGATTAAAAAAAACTATTTTAACAATCAGATTTATAAAACAGTCAAAACTTTAAAAATAAAGCTTGAAAAGGATGAAATTCTTGCGTGAAACTTTTCAAAAAAAAAAATCGAAGATATATCAAAAACTTGCAGAGAAGCAAAATTGTGAAAGGGTTGAAATTTACAAAGTAAATTAAATGTGGAAATAGAAAATTGTAACTTTGAAATTTTCAAAATATAAAATCGAAAGTTTTTTTAAATAAATATTATTTTCGGCAGCATACACTTTAAATGAGTCAATGTTTTCAAAAATCGAAACTTAAAAAAAGTCAAATTTTCAAAAAGAATTACAATGTTTTTAAAAAATCGGATTTCAAAACAGTCAGATTTGCAAAAAAGGCGAAATTTCGAGTCCAAATTTAAAAAAAAAACGTTCCATATTATTGCGCGTTATCGGTTCGAATGATTATTAAGAGGCCGTGAATTATAACCACTTTATTTCTAAACTAAACTCGGAATACTACAATTGCAATTCACTAACACTGTTTATTGACTTCTAACAACCAACTAACTGACTACACTGGCTAACCAGAGTTTTAAAGAAGTTGGAATTTTCAAAAAAAGTCAAAACGTCAGCATTTCGAAAAAAAGTCGAAGTTTTCAAAATTAAATCAACATTTCGAGAAAAAGTTGAAATTGTGGGAGTCAAACGAGAAAATGTGAACATTTTGAAGAGTAGATATTTTAAAACGTAAAATTATTAAAATAATTCGAAATTTCAATAAAAATCGAATCCTTCAAATAAAGGTGATCCAAGAATTCTTTCTTTTCTTTTACGCAAACGAAGGCGTGAATAATTGCTAGCTCTGTTTATAAATTTTAAGTTCAGAGTTAAGATTTCGCTAGAAAAAAAACATTATCTGAAAAAAAATTAATTTTGTATTATTATATTTAATATCAAGTTTAACTTAACCTTGAAATATTTCATTTTATCATGGAATATTCGATTAAATTCGATAAAGTTTTTCTCAAATTCATGGTTTAAGAAAATCTCGGATTTAACCATGGGAACTTCCAAAAAAATCAATATTTAGGTTTGAAATGGAATTTTCGGGATTGAAATTGAAAATTTGGGGATAAATTCGAAATCTCAAGGATTTTTTATTACATAAATTACGAGTTTTTTTTTTCGAATTGTTGAGTTCCTTTGCATAATTTCGAGTTTAAACCTTAAATTTTTAATTTTTTGTCTAAAATTTGTACTAAAAACTCGAAATTGTACAGGTTTTTTTATAGAAATTTATAGTACTTTTTCTTCCGAATAACTATTTTTGGAAATTTTATTTTAAAATTCAATTTTTTGAGGCAGCTTTCAATTTTTCCTGGGTTGGAATTTTTTTCAAAATTTCGTGTTAAACTTTTAAACTCGAATATTTGAGAATATTATTGGAAATGGGGTGTGTATGAACTATTTAGTTCAATAAAACACCACACTTTAATTATCGAGACTTTATTTATTCAAGAGGTCTCGGAAGGTGTGTGTTGTCGCGACGAAATTATAATCTCAACTTCATAGTCGAAAAGGAATCTTTTCGTAATATTTCCAAATACATCTGGTATATTTCATGATACAGTGCTAATATACATGTCAACGTTAATCCCTTAAAACCTATATTCAGAAAAGGGACTGACCAGCGTTCTTAGAATTAATCATCCACCTAAGAGTGTTCCAAATAAGTTGAAGTACCCGTATCAGATTTCACTTCGTAAAAGATACAGCGAAACTCATAAAGCATTCGAGGGTGTCTAATATTTTACTTTAAAATAAGTACCGATAGATTTTTGCTCTCACGTAATGAACGTGATTTCCAACAAATATATTAACTTTTAGTTTTTTTTCTTCTAAATTTCAGGTTTTTTCTGAATTTTGAATTTAAAAATTATATATCTACATATTTTTTTTCTAAAAGTTCAACTTTGAAAACGAAAAGTTTAGGGTAAAATCTAAAAGGCCCTTTACAAATGAATTTTTTTTCAAAATTATTCAAAATTTCATTTTTTTAAGTGCGAATGTAAACTAAAATTTCGGCTAGCCCGAAGTTTTGCTCTTTTTGAGTCGAACCGAACCTGCGGACGCAACCGTTTTTTGGTCGAAAATACCTAAAAACAAAACCGAAACTGAAACTTCGGTCGGTCTGGCTCATAGAGAAAGGTTAAGAGTGTCAACTCTGTGCTTTTTATTTTGAAAACGGCCATCCCACGCAGGGACCGGAACTGTTACCATAAAATTAGGAACCTGTATTATCGACTGTAGCCACGTTGCAGATATCCTGCATTACCGGCTTATAAATTTAAATCCAAAATTAATTTTAAACTGTTTTGAAATGTCCATTCAGTTGGATTGCACTTCTGTTTTTAAATATTAAACAAAAGTGACCAACGTGAATGGAAATTTCAAAACAATTTCAAGTATGAGGTGTAAAAAAATAAACTGCCATTTTAACATTAAATATTTTTATTAAATATGTATATTCGTACATGTATATAAGTTCATATGTAAATATTTGTAATAATTTTAAAATATATTTATCAGTTCAACTGCTAAAAGTTAAATATGATACAGATAACATAATATACTGGATAGTGAATTTAATTAAAATAAATCAAGTAAAGCAGCGAAAAGTTTTTCCACATAATTTCTGGTTGATTTTTGTTGAAAGTTTGACACCTTTTAGGGTACAATTTTCTTACTACGAAGGGGTGTGCCTGCCGAAACAGATCGATTTTTGTTTAAAAGATTGCAACATTTTAGTCGGTTTTACATTTTGCTCACTACAGGAGGTCAGAAAAAACCTCAATTCTTTTTTTTTTTCAGATGAAACATCTTGAATCCCTTGGTTGAATATCTAATCATCAAAGACAAAAATAAAAAAAAAGTAACTTTTAATGTTAACGAGGTGCATGTATGCTCCATTTGCATGTTGACAAAGTCCATACTGACAATAAAATTTCTAACATTTTTTCAAATATCTGGAGGCATTTGTTCGGGCAGTAGTAAGATATTTTGGATACATTTATTTATCACTGTATTTTCACTGTAAAGTAGTAAAAATAATATTCTCATTAGAAAGAAAGTATCATATATAATAGACTCTGACATATTATTAAGCAAACGATCCAACAAATTCCTGCAGATATTTTACAATACGTTAGAAGTGAATTTTAGCATCATTAACTTTGTCAATGTGCAAACAGTGTATATTCGGATTACATTAAATCTTATTTTTTAAAGTGTTACCTTTTTCTTATTTTTGCTTTTGGTAATCACAAAACTGTTTATTGTTATAGTCGCCATTTCTGTAAACATTTCGGCAGCTTGGGATTCAGCAGTTTTTTTTCCGAAGTCGGGGATGTCATTTCGATTGATACTTCACTTCCACAAATAAATGAAATTTTCTACTTACTAGTAATGCTCGCAGAGATCACTTACCTTATTTTCAACACTATTTAAAATTTTGCTCAAAGATGACTGATGTTCTCGTCCTCCATTCCATCCAAATCCAATGACAGTTAAATTTGTTTACGTTCTCAGACGCCACCGCACACAAATTTAGGAACTATACACATATATTTAATTTACATATATATGTATAAATGGGCGGTAGTTCCGGTCATTGCGTGGGAGGGCGCTACAAACAGTATATTTGAGTTTCGTGCCAAAGTTGAACTACCGTGGTCTAGCTAAATATTCTTTATTTGTGACTAGTATAACTACTCCCTACTAGAGGGTGCGCGTTGTAACTCACTCGATTTTATCAAATTTATTTCTTAGTACATAGTTGTTTGGTTCACAATCATTGTGCCTTAAACTCATGAGTAAGGAAAATATATGGGCCGTGGTAACGCTCGGCCTTTGCTAAGCTTCATGCAAGCCCTTTAATTTTTGTAGGGGCCCAGGTCGTCCTGCGGATGATTGCCTACTTTTGCAAATGTCCCGGTGAAGCGATCTACCCCGTTTTTAATAATTAAAAAACAGCACTCCTCGCAAGGTATCATCGATACCTACCCATAAAGTAGCATTCGGAAATAATTTTCAATACTACTCATATGAATACCATTAAAGCATCGATACCTACTCATATCGATAGTCTTTAGACATTTTTAGGGACGGTTGCTGTTATGTATTATATGTATATTTTTTCGTCTATGTACTGTTTAAATGATGGAAGATTTAAATTACCTACATGCAAAAAAAAGAAAACTTATTTTAACGACAACACAGACATGTAGTATTTAGCGATTACTAAGTAGCGAGCAGTAAATGATTGCCACCTTAACCAGAGAAAGAGGGATATTTAGTTCTTTTTTGCTAGGGCTTGCTTTTTCGCCCTGTGTCGCCTTTGTTGCTCCATCAAAGTGGCCAAATATTTTTTCCGTTAAAGTTTCACCTGTTCGCTAATTGGTGTTTGCCAAATAACAAATATATATTCTTTTACTACATATCTGGCACCACCTTTTAAACAACTAAATAGATTAAATAATATTAAAGAAATGATCAGAATAATTGCATTTTGAAACAAAACATGAATATGACGTCGGCTTTTGATTAGTATTTATAATTATATAATTATATATATAATTTCTTTAATAATATTTATTAATAATAACAATTAATAATATTTATGTTATACTAATTTTAACTCCCCCTCGCCCCTTTTAATCCTCTGGGGTTGAATTTCCCAAAATCCTTTCTTATTACAAACGTAGATGAAAGAATCCTTCTTTTAAAAATTTCGTGCTTCTGACGATAATGAGAATGAGTCAGTCAATCCAAACTCTCTATGATGCGAGACGAATGAGAACTACCAACAGTTGAGAACCACGTGATTCATCGGTCGACGATAATGGGGAGTCGTTGTAGCAAACCTTCGTCTTTTGTTTATAATTCATTTGATTCGTTCCGAAGTTGTAAAGATAAATTCGATCGGCGTCGAATTCGATTCGATATCAACTACATTTTTTTCGATATCGAGTAGGTATCGCAAAAATGAATCGATGCCAAACGTATTTGGTATCGAAATAACAGTATCGAGTATTTACTTGTATGGGAACATCTCGAACCCCGTCTTGTTAGCCTTTAATTTTCATCCCATATGGTGATCATTGATAACAACTGTTGGCTACATAATACAAATTATAATAATATTTAATATTCAGTTTTTGGAAATACTTTCAAAAAAACTTTCCAAAACTTCGTGTTTCAGTTTAAATTGCAAAGTTTCCGAATATTTTTATTATATTTAAATTTCCAGTTTGTTCTCTAAATTTTAATTTTTGTTTTTGTAATTTTGTGCCAATTTGAAAGTTAAGTTTGGGCCGACCCATAACAGAAACTATTTTATTTTTGACAGAAACGGAAATTTCCATCTATCTTTAATTTGTCCATATTAATAAAATGTGATACTTAAATTGAACTTAGAAAAGCAGCTGAATATATTTTATTGCGTTATTATTATCATCCATTTACCTTTTAAATCACATGAATTAGCAATTGTACGTCGCACTTTCTTTTAGCAAGTTCCCGTAGCTTGTGTTCCAACTGGAGTCAAACATTTACACCACAAAGCTCTGGAATATGATATTGGAATATATTTTGAAGCGAACGGTCATGGGACTGTCGTATTTAGTAAAGATGCTAAAAACCAATTGAAATCTGCTGCGGAAAATGAAGGGTAATAATGTTTATAATTCTGATAATTTTAATAATATTCGCGTTTGTTTTTTTGTAGCATACCCAAGTTGCAGCAACATGCGGCACAACGTTTCCTTAAGGTCATTGATGTGATAAATGAAACAGTTGGTGATGCTCTATCTATTATGTTATTAGTTGAAACAATTCTGCATTCCAAGGGTTGGGACGTACAACAATGGGAAAATGCTTATACCGACTTACCCAATCGTCTTTCAAAAGTTACTGTTCAGGTTAGTATATTCCACGAATATCCTTTTTGAAAATTTGATCTTTCCTGATAATTTTAGAAACAGAGCCGAATATTGCACATGAAATAGTTTAACTTGTTAAGTCAAAAAAAAATCGGGTTGTGTTAAAAATTTGAATTCAAATTGCAGATATTTTTTTTTTTCAAATTTCGAATGTTTTCTCTAACTTTTTCTGACTTAAACTATGTATATAGAATTTATTTATACTTCATCAAAAATAACATGTTTACTGAAATTTTACGTTTTTGTGGTTTGATTTCTTCTTGCAAGATAAAACTTTGTTAATGAATAAAAGGACAAAAAGTCAAAATTTCCACAATTATAAAACATCACATTGAAAAGTTGAAATTTCGAAAATAAGGCAAATTTTTAGACACAAGTTTTTAAGCTTGTGGGAAATCAAATTTAAAGACGAAACTTTCAGAAAAAGATGAATTTCAATAAAAATGGCAAAATATCTAAAAATAATTTTAAAAATACGGAATATCGAAATTTGAGATAAAAATTAAAATTTTCGAGAGAAATTTTTGAAAATTCAGATTCCAAAAGATCTAAATTTTGAGAAATAAGAAATAAGCCCGCTGCTTAGAAAAATAGAAAAAAGATGCAACATTCCGAGAAAAATACCCGAAATTTCGAGAGAAGCTTCGAAATTGAGAAAAAAAATCGAAATTTTAAGAAACTTTTGGAAAGTTAAATTCCAAATTAAAATAAGTCCACTGCTAAGAAAGGGAAAAAAAGCAAAAATTCGAAAAAAATGCGTGAAATTTCGAGAGAAGCTTCGAAATAAAAACGAATTTTGGTAACTAAAGATGGAATTTAAAAAATGACGAATTCCGAAAAAATGTATCAAAATTTTTAGAAAAAGACGAATTTACGAAAAACGGCGAATTTCGAGAGAAAGAAAATGGAATTTTTAAGCGAATTTTAAGAAAAAAAAGTCAAATTTTAGTAATACTCGATTATGAGGGAAATTTTAAACAAAGTTAAAATTTTAAGAACAAGGCGGATTTCAAGGAAAAAGTCGAGATTTGCAGGAAATCACAATTTTGAAAAAAGACAAATTTTGATAAAAATGTGAAAATTTTTAGAAAAAGTTGAATTTAAAAGAAAGAAAAATTAAATATCAGATTTTGAGGTTAACTTAAAGTTTTGTAGAATAATTCAAACCTTAAGAAAACGGTCAAAATTTTTGAAAAGTTAGAGGTAAAAATTTTAAAAAGAAAAGGCGCAATTTTGAGAAAACAGTGGAAAAGTGAAGCATATTTTTTTGGTAGAAAGGACTGATCCTGGGTTATCTTCAAAAATTGATAAACAAATCTTGTCTCCTGAAATTAAGAAAGATTAAAAAACACAATATCAGTTACTCTAACGTGTTAGAGCAACTGTTGTATTGTTTAATATTTCTTGATTTCAGGAGACAAGATTTATGTACCAATAAGTCGCATATTAAGAAAAAAGTCGACTTCAGCGAGTTAAGTCGAAATTAAAATACTGTTGAAAAAATAACCGTGTTTCCGAAAAAATGACGTATTTCGAGGAAGAAGACGAACTTTCGCAAAACAAAGCAAATTTTGGGATAAAGACCAATTTTGAAAGGAAAGTTGAGATCTGCAATAATATATCTAAAGGATCGTATTTTCAGATAAAGATAACATTTTGAAAACAGAAGGATTTTGTGGCAAATGTCGAAATTTTCTCGAATTTTGAGGAAAAAAATTGAAACTTTCAAATACAAAAACAAATTATAAAATGAAAAAAAAAATGAATTTCGAGATTAATCTATTAATTTTTTAGAAAAAGTCCACTGTTAGGAATAATAAGGGAATTTTTAAAAAAAGGGAATATTTCGCAAAAAAATGCCTAAAATTTCGAGAAAAACTGCAAAATTGAGAAAAAATTCCATGTAGTAAGAAAAAAATTTGAATTTTAGCGAATAAAGTCGGACATAAAAATTTTTAGGAAAATTAAGTGAAATTCCGAAAAAGACGAATTTTGCCGAAAGCGAATTTCGAGGAGAAAAACATCGAATTTTAAGAAAAAAGTAAAATTAAAAAAAAGTCAAATATGACAAAGAGCAATTTTAAACAAAATTTTTAAAAAGGCGGATTCCGAGGAAAAAGTTAAAATTACCGGGAAATCACAGTTTCGAAAAAAGACGAATTTTGGCAAAAAGGTGGAATTTTTTAGAAAACGACGAATTTTGAAGAAGTGCTCATTTTTAGAAATGTCAAATATCGGATTTTGAGGTAAAGTGAAACTTCAGGAAAACAGTTAACATTTTTAAAAAGACACATTCTAGAAGGTAAAAATTTATATAAAAAGTCCAATGTTAAGAATAATAACGTAGTTTTCCAAAAAAAAGGGAAATTTTGAGAAAACAGTAGAAGTTTGAAGAAAAACTTCGAGATTGGGAGAAAAATCAAAATTTTTCATAGAAATTCACGTTTTGAGGAAAAAGTCGAATTTGCGAGTTGAAATTTAAAAAATATTATTTAAATAGTTGAGTTTCTGAGAAAATGTCGTATTCCGAGGCAAAAGACGAAATTTTGAGACAAATTGGTTGGAAAACGTAAATTTTTAGATAAATACAAATTTTAAAGGAAAAGTTGAGATTTTTAATAATATAAACGATCGGATTTTGAGATAAAGAAGAAAGAATTTTAGGATGAAGAAGAAATTTTGAAAATAGGAGGAGAAGCATCGAAATGTTTTCGAGTTTCGAGGAAAAAATCGAAATGTCCAAAAATAAAAATGAATTATGAAAAAAAAAAGAAAGAAAAAGGAAATTTCATGAGAAAGATCGAAACTTTCAGAATAAGATCGCCATAAGATGCCATTACGAGAAAAGTTTGAAATTTCAAGAAAAAAGTGAAAATTTAGTAAACATGCAAAAAATTGTAGAGTTAAATTCTGTCGAAATTTCCAAAAATGGGCGAATTTTGAGGAAAAGTCGAAATTTCCCGGCTGAATATTTATTTTCTCTTGATTGCTCGTCAGGGAGAGATGAGCACCCCACACTCAAAATTTTGAGAAGCAAGTTGCAATTTCCAGAAAGTGGAATTTAAAAGAAAGTTGAAATTTCCAAAAAAAAATTTCTGGAAATTTTTGACTTTTTATAAAAAGTTAAAACTTTTAAAAAATATCTTTCAACCTTTTTACTTTTTTAATCAAAACATCGGCCAAATTTTAATAATAGGCTAATCTTAATAAACAAATCGTTTGCAGATCGGATTTTAAAAGTCGAATTTTGAGAAATGGGGAAATATCGAAAAAAAAAGTTTGTAAGATAATGTTAAAATTTTGAGAAAGTCATATCCTCATAAAAGAAGTCGACATTTAAGAATAACCTAGAAATTAAAAGAAAGAAAAATTTAGTGAAAAAAAAAGGAATTTTTAGATAAAGTCGATATTTCGAGGAAATGTTGAAGTTTTAAGGGAAGGACAAATTTTGAAAAATAAAAAATCTGGAAAAAGTGCCCTTGGTTGAATATAAATTTTCTACTGACTGCTTGAGCGGTAGGGGGGGGTCAAGTGTCTTACGCTGCCCTATCCTAGCTTCGTCTTTTTGTTTTGTAACAAAAAACCAACCACTTGGGCCCCTTTTGCAAGATACTTACCTACCCAACTCATTCAGCTGATTGGACCTTGGCTCTTTTTTGCAGCAAATATTATTATGACTTCTGCGAAATTATGTGTTAAAAGTCTAATATTTATGAATTTGTGGCTTGGTTCCTTTCCGCAAAAAACAGTCCACTTCCGAGAGAACATTCGAAATTCATAAAAAAATTTACCAACCTTTGAAGGTAGTCAAAATTTTGAGAGAATGAAAGTTTGGTATCTAAATCTGTTGGGAAAAAACTGAATTTTGGGGAAAAGCTCTCAAATTGAGAAACAAATTTTTAAGTTTAAAAAATTCGAAATGCCATTTGTGGAAACTTTTAGATTATATTAAATTTTAGAAAAAATCGACAAATTTTTTTTAGAAAAAGTGCGAGTTTAAAATTTAAACATTAGAAACAGGAACAAATTTGAAATATAAACTAGAAATTTTTGAGTCAAAGCTTCAAAAGAGGAAAGAAGACAGTTGAAATTTATATGAAAAACATGTCTGGAAATTTCGAAGAAAACCCTGAAATTTTAGGATGAAAGATGATTCTGAGAAATGAAAAATGTAAAAATCTCCTAAAAATGGTAGAACTTTTCAGTTTAAAGTCAGTCCCAAATTTAAGAAAAGAGTGAAAGTCCCATATTTTTAACCTCAGAAAAAAAGTCGTAATTTTGAAATTACATGACTAAAAGATACTTTTGAATGCTTAAATATTACATTTTCTATAAAATTTCGAAATTATTAAATAAAAGTATTCTTAAGTTCAAAGTTGACTTCAAGAAAAAAAATATGACTCTTGTCATTTGAAATTTTGAGAAAAAGATCAAAGTTTTGAGAAAAGGTCGACATTTCCAGAAAAATCTTAAAATCTGGGGAACAAGTTGAAGTTGAAATATTTGAGGAAAAATCGAATTTAAAAGAAAATTCATCATTTATAAAAAAAAATCAAGAAACTCCTCAAAAAATGGACTTTTCAAAATGGAAGTTAAAACAGGAAAATCAAATTATAAGCAAAACCTATAATTTTGAATTTAAAACTACCAAATCTGAAGAAGAAAAAAATGAATTTTTATATTCAATAATAATAATTATTATTATATTGTCATTGCTATAAAATTTTTAATTTTAACGATTGCAATCAAAATTTTAGGAAACGAAAAATAGAATTTGACAATTCAGATTCGGAATTTAAAAAAATCGAAATTATGAAAATGTGATCAAAATTTATAAGAAAAATGCTGAGGAAACACATTTTCTTTCCAAAGTTTCCAAACATGGAAATTAAGATTTTTATAAAAAAGTGAAATTTTTTATTGAAGTTGAACATTTTGTGGTTACAACTAAAATTTTAGGAAAACATATATTGCAAGTTCAAACTCGAAATTAAAAAAAGAATCAATATTCGAGTTAGAAATAGCAAAACTTATAAAAAAAACTGCTCCATATTTTCTGTCTAAAATTTCCAAAAAAAAGTTGAAATTTTGAATTGAATATTGAACTTTTGTGGTTATAGCCAAAATTTTATGAAGACAGATATTGAAAGTTCAAACTTGGAATTAAAGAAAAAAAATTGAAATTCGAATTTTGAATCGAAATTTTCGAATAAAGTAATAATTCAAAGTTCTGTCTTCCCATCTTTTCATTTTATTTTGTCATTCTAGGATCGTAATGTAATAGCCACAAAAGACGCGGAACGTGTGTGCGTAAACCCGGAGGGTCTCCAAGAAGCCATCGACTCTTCAGTGAAGAAATACAAAAAAGGTCGGTCTTTTGTAAGACCATCGGGTACTGAAGATATTGTCAGAGTTTACGCTGAAGCGGAAACACAGGAAGAAACCGAGCAACTTCTTGCGGAAGTGGTCACATCTGTCTACAATTTGGCCGGCGGAATCGGCCCGGAACCAGTACCAGCTTAAGCGCACATAATTTTTACGTAATTAAAAGACAGCTCGCACAATTTAACTGAAATATACACTGATAATTTATTGATTTGTTATTTATGTGTTATTTTGTATTACCATTTTTTGTATTTTTTTATTATTGTACAGAGATATATTTTGCAGGTTAGGAATTTTATTATGAGGATAGGTATATTTTTCAAGTTTTAAATGGAAAGTTTATGCATTTGTTAAGTATTTTATTGGTATTAAAATGTGATTTTTTCTGTTTGTAAGAAATGTTACTCGTAAGATTTATATATCTTGCATTTGAGAGCTTTCAATATGAAATAAGGGCATGTTTAATGGAAACTATTGAGTGCCATGTAAACCATCCATTTATAAACAAATACTGATTAATAAACTCAGGAATTACATTTCTTTGAGGCAAATTACAATTTTAAAACGCAGGTGAATTTGATAAATTTATCATATAATAGATTTTAATCCTTTTGATAAATGTAAGACTTACAACCAATTTTTTTTAATGTCAGATATTAGAGTCTGCAATTTGAAAGGGTAAATTAAAATCGCGTACATTTAATAAACTAAAAACATCTGATTAGTGGTTTAAACACAATTTATCTCTAAATAAGTGTTGCGATTGAAAATATTCATATCCAATATTAGAAAACGTGATATGATCATCAAATTTTTTTATTCTTTTGTGTAAATCTAGCCAAATAACCCCCAAATGGTCCTAATTTGGAAATTTTTGAATTGCACTTTGTTAAAGTTCTTCTAGTTAAATGTTCCTTATTAATTTGTTTAAAGAGAAACATTTCTATGATACTCGTTGTATGTTATTCTAAATTTAGCCACAAATTGTAAATATTTACTATAGATAATTCAGTTAGTCAAATTTGACTTAAAAGGCTGAATTAAAGTGTGAAAGTATTTTAGGTGTTATCTGACTGGATTACAACTTTACAAAAAACCCAATCGCATTACATGTATCTTCTGCGTTTAACCATTTACTTAACATGTGTCCTCTAGTCATTAATTTTAAAGTGTGCTCAAAAACAATACGAATTTTTATTTTTTAGTATATCCGCATGAGTAAGACAAAACAGTTTCAAAGTGATTTTGATTTAATTTTGGAGAATAAGTATAGTGCTACACAAAATAGATTGTTCTCAGCCATCTTGCCTGATAAGAAATATGAATTTCAGGTTATTAATGCTTCCAGTTATTGCTTTACTTAATTATTCACTCATTTATTATGTCCACTTGCACATCATCTGCTAATAAATCAGACTTAAAGCTCCTTGCTGCCATGTAATGGACCAAATTTCTTTTTACTTTTTTTTTATGTTTTGAATAATGTGTACTACTGTGGATATCTTGCGTTTTGAACTAATTAGCATTCCACAGGTAGCTTTTGTACAGGTTAGGTTAGAATAGGATATTGTTTAGAAGCTTTGTTTTATAATGCCTCCTTATTATGTTCTAATACATATTTTATGCTACTTTTATTTGAATTTATTTCCCACTTTTGTGTCTTAAATATTTTATCATTATTTTGACCATGAACTCTGAAGGTTTACTGAGTGAAGACAGAAAATTTAAAAAATTAAAAAAATTATTGTCTTAAAAGAGGGGTAAATCAATCCATAAATACTAACAGGAAGCTCCTGGTTCGCAAGAATGGTTTAGGACTTCATAGGTCAACAGATGTTTGTCATTAGCTTATTACCTACCAGTGGCGGCTGGTGCTGATAAAATTTGGGGGTTGCAAAGGGACATTTGCAAAAATGTGTCGAAACTGGAAATTTTAAATTAAGCTGAATTAAGCTGGAATTACGAGATTTAGGATTTTAAATTGATATTTGTTATACATATATAGTATATTGCTAAAATTCTCCTTTTTTTATATTCGCCAAAAACAGTAAGAAAAAGAAGAGGAAGTCCATACGATGGACGATCTTCGGCAGCTGCAAATTTATCAATAACTTTTTACTGAAGTCAAGTATTCCTTAAATTAAGTCCTTTTCTTTGAAGACATCGTTAATGCGGACAATCTTTCCTGGCATAATGTATTTTTTTTAAAGTATTCTTTCCAGACTGGAGAAGCACCACTCTGCTTCAGCAGAACCCATTGGGAGAGTTATCAAGATTTTTGAAAGATTTAGAGTTTCACTAAGCTCACTGTTTTCTGAAATAATGTTATAGAGTACAAGTAAACCAAAAGCCGATAAAAATTTTTCTGTTTCGTAAATTACAGATAATTCAGCTCTTAATTTTTGTAAATTAAAAAATTGATAAACCTTAGCGGTTTCTTTGAAATTCTTTTCAGGAAAAGTGATTTTATCTTGGTTAAACTTTTTAGAAAAAAATAAGGTTACTGCAATTAAATGGCCAGTGAAGCTGAATCGTTCTTTAGCTTAGCAAATAACAATGTCACATAGGTACTTCCTTAGCTTCGTGAACTATTTCTGTTAAAACTTGGTTTTTTACAAAACACGGTCTGAACCAGAGACTAAATAGACTGAACGTAAGACGGTAAGCAGTGAAGCCAGTTGAAAGCCTGGCGGAAGCCTAGCTCAACCCAGTTTGCAACGCACTCTCATTATTTGACAGACCGTTGCGAATATAACATCGGGGTTTTTTTAGGAAAACGGCCTGAAAATATGGGGAAGTGTATTGTGGATCATTGTTGAAACCTCAGTGAACACATTAGTGAAGGAAAATCAAGAGTTTCATTCTTTGGGTAGGTAAAAATGAAATATATAAATATTCAATTATCGGCGTGCGCGCGCCGCCATTTCACTGCAATCATGACGTGTTTACAGCACCGGCTTAACAATATTGTACACAGGCGTCGCGTATTGAAAGAAAATTATTTTACTATTAAACCAAGATGTCTTTGAAAATAGTTCTCCTGAACTTTTACCACCTAAAAATTATCCTATTGGTCCAAAAGCCCCTAATTCTAAAGTTTCATCTAAATCGTTAGAACCGTTACGCGGCAAGTTTCGTATTTATAAATTTTACTTAATCCGGCCATGTCCAAGAGTAGTGGGATGCAGCTTCCCACTACCCCGCATTTTAGCTTCAACTGTACGCATGAGACAACATTGAAATGTTGAGTCTATTTAGTCTCTGGTCTGAACAATATTTCAGTCTGGAATAGGTCATCCACGTCGCTTAATTTCCAGTTTTTTCGACATAGATCGAATGGCTGTGCAATTAAACTTTGCACTGAATTCATTTTTATTTGTGTTTCAAGACTCGCAACATTAACCGATGACAGATTATCTGTGGCGGCTCGCGTATATGCACTGAGGAACTGCAGCACCCCCAATTCAGCTTTCGAATTTTTTCTCAAAATGTTGGTCTTTTTTGAAAACTTTTTCTTAACGTTTTTATAGAAATTTTAAATTTTCTCTGATTTCTTTTATAAAAATTTCATCTTTCTTTCTAAAATCTATTTTATTTCTAATGTTGAGGAAAAACGCATTTTCAAAAATTAATTTTTCTAAATCTTTGGATAAAGAAATTAATATTTCGAAAAAGAATTGAAATTTTGAAAAAAAAGGTTAAATTTCTCTAAAAGTGTCAAAATTTTGAGAAACCAAGGAAAATTTCAAGAAACAATCTAAATTCAACTCTTCTCGCATTTTGCTATTTATCTGAAAAAAATAATACCAAATCTTCCGCTTTTTACCTGATTTTGCAATTTCTACTATATTGTAGAAAAATTTTTATTTTTTTCTGATATTTTGATTTTTTTTTGTTGGGAAAGTTTTTATTTTCCTAAATATATTATTATACCAATAAATTTTCTCGAAACTCCTTTTCCAGCAAATTTGGTTCTTAAAATTTTTCTGGAAATTTCAACTTCTAATTTTTTATGTTCCTCTACTTTGCTTTAAAAATGTTAGGTTTTCCACGATATTTTGTCATTTTAAAATTTATTTTATAATTTTGACTAACAACTTTTAGAAAAATATCCCGACATTTCTGTAAAAATGTCAAAGTTTTGGAAAGAAACCAAAACATGTTAGGAAAATTTTCGATTGCTTCCGCATTTTGATATTTTTCTTTAAAAAAACTAATAACCGATGGATTATTTTCCTAAAATTTCGACTTTTCTGTACAGATATTTCAAATTTTTTCTCGAAATTTCGATTTTCTTTCTACGAAAATTGGAATCTTAAAATTTTGACCTATTTCAGAATTTTGACTTCATTCGAAAATTTCCACTTTTGTTAAGAATTTCGTTCGTATGTTATTAGAAATTTTGATATTTTGTGAGAATGTCGGCACTTCTGACATTTTCAATTTAATTGCAAAATGTCAACCTCAAAACTTCCACATTTTACAATTTATTTTTTGAAATTTGACCGTTTTTCAAATATTTGATTTGTTCTCCCAATTTAAAGTTTTTTTGATAATTTAGACATTTACAAAAATATTACTGTATTGAAAACCTACTGCTTTATTAAATATTTAGTTTTTGTGGAAATTTAAACTTTTTTTAAGTGTTGAATTTTTCAAAATTTTGACCTTTTTGAAAAGTTTGATTTTTTTCGGTTGTTTTCAGCTATTCTGATGTGGCGTTTTTTCCAAATTTTGGACAATTTCGATTTACCAAAATTTGGAAAATTTCGATTTTCCAACATATGGAAAATTTTGATTTTTGATGATTTTCATTTTTATTAAAAATTCCAGTTATTTTTTAAATTTTTGATCTTTTCTCGAAGTTTTCATTTTTCTTTTGAAAGGACATTTTTTTTAAAGCTACAACTTATTTTCGAAATTTCGGCTCTTTTTTTTAAATTTCGACTTTTATTTGAAATTTTTTTTTAATTTCGATTTTTTTTTTAAATTTGGACCTTTTTTAAAATTTCGTCCTGATTTAAAAATTAAGATCCTTTTTAAAAATTTCGACTTTTTTAAAACATTTTACAGTTTTTTCAAAATGTTAACTATCGAAATTTTCAATTTTTTTTGAAAATTTCGACATTTCAAAATTTTGTCTTGTTGAGCCAAAATTATTTTAGAAAGTGCCGACATCTTTTAATATACAATAATACCGTTTGTCATCCCCTTAGGACTTAAAAATGCGTCTTATTTCGAAATTTTTTTTCAGGTTTTCGAAAAGTTCGACTTTTTAAATGTTGCCTTGTTCGAACAAAATGGTTTTTCAAAACCCAATTTTTGGCTTGTAAAAGAAAATTTTAAATTTTAATGTTCAGTTAAATATCCTTTTTCATCCTGCTTGGGGTTAACATTTTTAAAATCGATTAAGTACGTGTTTAGTGATTGCTTTCATGTATTCTTTATATAGAAATTTTAACAAAAAATGTTCAGAAAAAAAACCATGAAGTTTCTCCAAAAATGTCAACATTTTGGGAAAAAACGAAGAAATTAAAAAAAAGTTATTTTCAATTTTGACAAAAATATTGAATTTTCAGAAAAATATTGAATTTTCAGAAAAATTTAGAATTTTGAGAAAAATATTAAATTGTGAGAAAAATATTGAATTTGAAGAAAAATAAACCTTCTAAATTTCAACTTTTTGTGCTTTGATATTTCGCTAAGAAAAACTTACCACTATTATAGAACCAAAGAAAATTCTAAATCGAAATTTCCAATTTTTCTAGAACTGTTATTTTTATTTGTTAAATTTATTCCCGGAATTGTCAAGTCCGTCAAATTTCGTTAAAAAATAGATTAAAATTTAAAGATTCAGCTCATAATTTGGAGAAAAAGCGGACAACATTTCAAGAAAAAAGTTGAAATTTGTTATTGTTACAAAAATTTTTGAAAAAATAGCAATGTCGGAATCAATGAACAAAATTTTTAAAAATAAATTAATTGTCAAAAATATTTTCAAAATTTCGACTTTTAAAGTAGGAATTATTGAAATTTTCAAAAATGAGTCAACATTTCTAGAAAAGTCGAAATTTCAAAATTAAAAATAGTAAAAATCTTTAAAAAAATTAATTGACAATTTAATGTTCTATTTAAATTTTTTCTAGTAATTTTGAAGTTACCAGAGAAACTTCAAAGATCAAATATTTCAGCTTGAAGTCGATCCTTTGTAATTAAAATTCATATTTTTGGAATTTTGAACTGCAAGTTCTTTTTCGAAATTTGTTTCAAAACTTCGAACAATTTTAAAAATAGAAATTGTGCTTACTATTTCTTTAATTCTGAGTTTGAATTCGACATTTTTCTTAAAAAGTTTATATTTAAAAAGAAAAAAAATATCGTTTTAAAAAATATATATTTCAAGGTCAGGAAACTTTCTAAAAAACCAGACAAAATTCATTATTTAATCACGAAATTCCAATTTTTCCTCGAAATTTTGCATTTTCGACTTTTCCTAAAGTTGAGATGTCTATTGGAGGTTCATTGGGAAGCAACAGAGGTCGTTTATGTTATTAATTTTTTGAACTCATTTGCTTTTACACAATTTTAACAGAAACGCCGTCGCAGCACCCCCTCTAGTTTTAGCTAGTAGCCGCCACTGCAGATTATAATAACGAATCAATATTTGGTTTGTACCCACAAGTACAACCTAATGCTTGCTTATGAGCAAGTATTTTAAGCGAACAAAATATGAGTTAAGGCGCAGGTGCCTATGTGTAAAGCAAAGTTTGCAGTCTAGCCTGCAAACTTTGCAAACCATGGACCAAATAATGTCGTCAAACCCTTACGAATCGGTGGAATCCGCTATAGTCAGCAGTATGTTTGGTAACCATAAATCTGTTATCAATAAATAAAATAAACAATATAAAGAACAATTTACTTTCTTTTTTATCCCAGCGTCTTTTTGGAGGTTGCGCAAACCTGCAAACCTTAGCACTGCCCGCCACTGTCACCTACTCATCAGGTGCAAACAGAGCCGGTTCTAGAGTTTTGAGCGCCCCCGGCAAAAAAAAATTTGGCGCCCTTTCATACAAGAACATACAAATTTACTGCAAATTAAAAAAAATAGTAAAAAGGCAAAAAATCAAAATTGCACAATTAAGAACTGTGTTATTTATTTAAAAAATAATACAATAGTTATTTACTTATAAGTGATGCAACCAGTGGCGTATCATGACTTTCATGAATGGGGAAGCTGATCGGAAACCCTCTTAAAAGATTAACTACAATTTTACTTTCAACTGATTACATTGTGAGTGCATCAGAATTCAAAAAGTAATATTTCTTTTTGTCCTGTTTCGATGAGTCTAATTATCAATCTAAATTCAGAATTTCAAAACAAAATTCAAATTTCGAGAAAATGTTGAAAAAAATTTAAAAATCTTAAATCTAAATCCAGATATTTGTCCAAATTTATGTCAAAGAAATCTGTATTTTCCAATTTGAAGCTAAACTTTGAATATTATTTTGTTAATGTTCAGTTAAATTTTTGGGCTATTTTACTTTTTAGATTTTTCTATTGAAATTTGCATCTTTAATCTTAATTTCGAATTTGAATTCTAAGAAAAATCCAAAGATTAAACTCAAAATTTATGTTAATGAATTACGAAAAACATTTTCATCACAAAATGGCACTTGGGTAAGAGTATATTTTTTTCCTCATATTTAAAACTTCAACATTTAAAGGAAATAGCTTTCTAGAAAATGGAAATTTCCAAAGACGTTCAAATCATCAAAAAGTCGAAATTTTAAAAAAAAGTCCAAATTTTGCCATAAGTACAAATTTTCAACTAATTCAACATTTTAAAATAAGTCCAAATTTTTAAAACTCAAATTTTTAAAAAAAATTTAAAATGTCCAGAAAAGAAATTTTGAAAAGACGTCGAAACTTTTAAGTCACACTTCTGAAAAGTCCAACTTTAAAAAAAGTGTCAATTTTTTAAAAAAAGTAGAAAAATATAAAAGTAGAAATTTTAAGAAAAGGTTGAAATTTCGAATTTTTCAAAAAAGGTTTAAATTTCCCAAACAGTCGAAATTTTTAAATTAATATTTCAAAAAAATCGAAATTTCCACCAAAAGTTGAAATCTCAAAAAAATTGACTTTTTTAAAAAACAGTCAACATTCTGGGAAGAAGTACTAAATTGTAGAAAAAAACCATTTTTTTAAAAAGTCGAAAATTTCAACATACTTAAAAAATTCGAAAAACACTCAAGATTTTTAAAACAATCAAAAGCTGAAAAAAAAATGAAATTTTTGATCAGAAAAGAAAGTCAAAATTTTGAAAAAAGAAAGTTTATATGTTGAGATGTCTACATTGTTGAAAAGTCAAAATTTTCAACAATAAATTGAAATTTAAAAAAGTCGAATTTTTAAAATATATTCAAATTTTCAATAAAAGTGAAACTTTAAAAAAAATCTATATTGCTAATCAAAATGAAAACTGAAAAAAACCAATGTTATTTAAAAATTAACGAAATTTCCGTTTTCGTCGTAGTTTTGCTTTTTTATGAAAATTTTGAGGTCGTTTTCGTCGTAGTTTTGCTTTTTTATGAAACTTTCGAGGTCGAATATGGGATGTTATAAAATTCCGAATTTAAACAAAATTTTTAAGCTGTGAAAGATTTCAGCCTTCAAGGTTTTTTCAACTTTTGGTGTCAAAACTCTAATTTCTTTTTTTTTATAAATTTAGAGTTTTTCCCATTTAAATTTTTATTATAATTTGAAGTTTAAGCTTAAAATTGTTAAACTCGAAATTTCGAAATTGTTTTTATACATTTTGAGATTGAAATCAGGAATTTCAAGTAAAAATATCAAATTTAATCTAATTACGCATAAAATTTTAGTTCAATTTAAGATTCCAAAATGTTCACTTCAGTTTTTTATATCTCAATTAAAATTGAAATTTCCGAAGTTTTTATCAGTTAAATCTACGCGATTTTTCTTTTTTTTAATTAGATATTTAGATATTCTCTGTAATTTATTTGCGAAGTATTCATATTTGTATGCAGTTTTTATCGCCAGTCACTCCTTTCATAATCCTAAATTTCATAATCGCTGTTTGCGGCAATCTATAACAGATTGCCATTCCTTAATAAAAGGTACTGAAATTTAGGATTGTGAAAGGAGTGACCGGCGAAGAAAAAGCCAATAAAACTGCATATAATGTAGATATTTAAGTCGAAATATGGACGTTATTTTTAGACATTTGGAAGTTTTTTATCGAAAATTTCAACTTCAAAGTTAATGTCAAAAAATTTCCTTGTAGAAAATCTAAAAATTATTTGACTTTCATTCCTATGTAAGTACGTGTCAACTTTAATCTCGATTTGTTCACTTCAAGAGGTAAAATTTCAACTTCAAACGGCTAATATCTAAAATATTTTTTTTTTGAAAATTCCAATAATAGTACTCGAACGTTTTTTTTCGAAATTTTGACTTTTTCTTAAAATATGTTGAATATTCAAATGTTTATGTTTCAAAATTTCGGCTTTTTTGAAAATTTTGTTTTTTTTGAGAATTCTAACTTTTTATCAATATTTCTATAGTTTTCAAAATTTAACTCTAAAATTTCTATTTTTTTTTAAATTTTCGCGTTATGTGAATATTTTGACATTTTCTGAAAATTCATTTATTTTTCAAAATTTTGAAAATTTTTTGAAATTTTTGAATTACTTATTTTGAAAATTGTGCCGCTTTTTTACGTTCTTGCATTTTTCAGAAAGTTGGGATTTTTTTTCAAAATTTCATAATTCTTGAAATTTTTTGAATTTTTGTCTATTTTTTAATGTATTGACTTTTAAAAAGGATATACGAATTTTTCTTAACATTTTAACTTGAAATTTCAACTGTTTTTTTTGATTTTTTCGACTTTTTAACAGTTTTAATTCGAATTTTTAAATTTTATTGAAAACACTCAAAGAGGGGCATGAAAATATTTTTTATACTTCGGAGGAGTACAATATAAAAATGTTGGGAAGTCCTGTTCTAAAGAATTTTGAAAAAGTATACATTTCTAGAAAAACAGAGAAATTTAATAAAACAAATTGAAGCTTAAAAAGAAAAAAAAGTAAACTTTGATATTAAAGTAGAAATTTAAAAAATAAGTTAAAATCATTAGAAATTTCCTCAAAGAAGTCCAATTTTGAATTTAATCTGAAAGGCGAAATTTTGGAATTTATTTATTCTGAAATCGACATTTCGAATTAGTAAATTCTGTAATAAGTTATGGAATGGCGTATATTCCCCACGAGCGATAAGTTTGTAGCCAGAGCCACTTTTTTCTACAATCATTCGTAATATTTATGCAAGTGATGACTGTGTTGATGATGCCTCAGGTAAAAAGTGTTCATTTGCAATGAGTCGATGACTAACGCTGTTTATGAGATGTTCGATATCAAACACAATTACCACGTTGCCTGCAATTTAATAATCCTATGCCAACTCCGAAAATATTCATCTAACTGAAATAATGTAAAAGACAAATTTGATCTGCATTCTATCCTCCGGCTAAATCAAGTTTTTTAATTAAACAGTTCTTTCAAATGATATTCACTACTACTACATTAACTAAAACTTGATTTTTCGGTGATCAAATTAACCCCCCATTTTATTATAAAATATTTTCGTTTTCCAATCGCTGGCTGACGGTATTTGTGTGGGTCATCGAGAATTTATCGCTGTGCAAAATTTCAAATTTTTACGTTGCGCAGTTCTCTAGGAAAATCTCTTTATGACAGAAGGACCGACGGAAAAACGGACACGAGAGTGAGATTATAAAGTGCTGAACCCTAGAATTGAAAAGTTTTGAAAAAAAATGTCAAAATTTTCAAAAAATCAAAGCTTCGAGAAATGGTAAAAATTTTGTATAAAGGTCAAACTTTTCAAAAAAAAAAAATAGGTTTTGAAAAAAAATTCGAAATCTTGAAAGAAATTCAATTTCTAGAAAAATCGAACATTTCGACAAAATGTCAAAATTTTGATGTCAAAAGGTAGAAATTCTTAAAAAAGTGGATATTCTAACAAAAGGTTGAACACTTCAAAAAAGTCGATATTCTGAAAAAATCCAATTTTTCAAAGAAAATTTAATTTTACATATAATTTAAAGTTACAAGAAAAAGTCGGAATTTCAATGATAAAACGTCCAAATTTTCAAAGTTAACATTCTAAAAAAAAAGATGGAATGTTTCAACAAAGTATATTTTGATGAAAATTCAATTTGTAATAACGTCGAAGTTTTCATAAAAAAATGTATATTTCAAATAAAATAAAATTTGAATAAAAGCCAAAATTTTTAGGCAAAATAGATATTTTGGAAGAGAAATGGTCGGTGGCGTGTCGTGCCTTTTATGAATGGGGAAGCTGACCGTAAATTCTTTTAAAAGACTAATTGCAATTTTGCTTTTAACTGATTACATTTTGAATGCATTAGCAAGAAGTAATATTTCTTTTTGTCGTGTTTCGATTAGAGAAATACCGATTTAAATTCGGAATTTTAAAACAAAATTCAAATTTCAGGAAGATTGTCCAAATGTTGGAAAAAAATTAAAAATATTAAGTCTAAATCCAGATGTTTATACAATTTTATTTTAAATAAATCCAGATTTTCAAATTTCAAGTTAAACGTTGAAAATTATTTCTTTAATATTTGGTTTAGTTTTTGCACTATTTTATTTTTTGAATTTTTCTCTTTAAATTTGGATCTTTTCTCAAAATTGCGAATTAAAGTTTTAAATTAAAAGAAAACAAAAATTCACTTTGATCACAAAATTAAAAATAGCAAGAATATAATATTTTTCTTGAGATTTTCTTTGAAACTTCAACTTTTAAAGAAAAAGTTAATTTCGAGAAAATCGAAATTCTCAAAAAAGTCCAAATTATCAAAAATCGGAATTTCTAAAAAAAATCGAAATTCCGAAAGTCAAAATTTTCAAAATAAGAAAATCTTAATTTCAAGAAAATCGAAATTTTCAAAAAAGTCCAAATTATCAAAAAATCGGAATTTCTAAAAAAATCGAAATTCCGAAAGTCAAAATTTTCAAAACAAAATTTAAAATAAGTCCTACATTTTGAACATTCCAACTTCTTAAAAGAATTCAAAATTTTCCGGAAAAAGTTGAAATTCTGAAAAATCCACGAACATTTCAAGTCACAATGCTAAAAACCCCAAATTTTTAAAAAGGTGTCAACTTTGTAAAAAAGTAGAAATTTCCAAAAAAAATTATAAAAGTGGAAAACATTTTTAATATAAATCAAAATTTAGGATAAAAGTGTAAATTTTACAAAAAAGTCAACAATCAAACAATTGAGATTTTCGCTTAAATTTTCATTCAAAATTTCAAAAAAAAGCCAAATTTTGGATAGCTTTACTTTTTTTTGTGTTAATTGTTCAAAAAGTCGAAATTCTCAATTTGTCAAATAAATGGTCCAAATTTTCAACAAAGTGTATTTTTTAAAAAAAGTTTTAATTTACAAAAAATCGAATTTAGAGAAAAAAATCGAAAATTAAAAAAGAAGGTAAATATTTTGAAAAAAATAAAAATTTTCAGTCAGAATTTCAAGGAAAGGCGTAAATTTGAAAAAAAGTGCTACCTCAATTTACAAATTAAAATTAAAAATTAAAGAAAATTAAAATAAAAAGACAAAATGTTCGGGATATTTATAACTTTCAAAGAAAGTATATTTGTTAACTTGTTTAATTTTGCTCTGAAGGTATAATGGGGTTACCATTTGCGAGAGAGTTAAACTTAGAAATAAATTCAAAGAAATCGAATTTTTCAAAAAAATTCGAACCTTTTAGCAGAAGAAATAATTAAAATTATTAAATTTCGAGAATGCCAAAATTTTTGATCAAAAATTCGAAAAATTTTCATAAAATCACAATTTTGAAAAGTATAACTTTTATTTAAAATCTTTTAAAAGCTTGTTTTTAAAAAGACTGAATTTTTCAATACAATCGGGATTTCGAGAAAAAGTCAAATCGAACCGAAATGTTAAAAAAGTTAAGATTTTCAAACAAATTAAAATTTCGATATATTTTGAGGTTAAGATTTTAAGAAACACTCAAAATTTTAAAAAAAGGAAGTTTTGAAAAAGACAAAATTTTAAAATGTCTAAATTTTCAAAAGTCGAAATTTTTAATAATAAGTTGAAAATAAAAAGTCAAAATCTTCAAAGTGAGATAAAATTTTCAAAACATTCGACATTAAAAAAAACAGTTTTGTAAAGAATCGACGCTTTAAGAATTTCTACACAAATAAAATTCCAGGAAAAGCTGAATTTTCGAAAAACTTGGATATTTTAAAAAGTGGTCAAAATGTCATGATGAAAAATTAGATTTTAGAAAAAACCAAATTTTCAAAAAAGTCGAAATTTTTAACATAAGTAAAAATTTAGAGCAAAAGTTTAAATTTTATTAAAAAATTCAAGATTTTTTAAACAAATGAAATTTTCGCAAATATTTTTAGTTAAAATTACTAAAAGGAGCCGAAATTGTGAATAGTTTCAATTTTTTGGTTCTAATTCTCAGAAAAGTCGAAATTTTCAGTAAATGTTACCGAAAAAAAGGTATTTTTGTATATTTTTATGAAGAATAAATGATATTTTGAAAAATCTTGGATTGTTTAAATAAATCGGCCAAATTTTCAAAAAATAGAAAATTCTTCGAAAAAGTTTTAATTTAAAAAAAGTCGAATTTCGAGAAAAAGTCGAAAATAAAAAAAAAGTCAATATTTTGAAAAAGGTAAAGATTTTCAGTCAGAATTTCAAGAAATGGCCTAAATTTCGAAAAAATTAACAATTTCGTCATGTGACTGCAGAAAAGTCGAAATTTTTAAAAAGAGTTAAAATTTTTAGAATATATTCGAAATTTTCAAAAAAAGGTATTTTTGTAATTTTCTGAGAAATGGTCTTTTTAAAGAGGCCTAATTTATCAAAAAAAAATTCAAATTTTTAACGGAAGTCAAATTTTTCGAAAAAGCTGAAATCAAAATATCCAAATTTCGACATAAAAATCGAAATTTTGAGAAATAATCGAAGGAAGTCGAAATTTTGGAACGAAAATTCGAAAATGTAAAAAAAATCGAAAAGTTTGAAAAAATGGATCATCTTTGAAATGTCGAAGTTTTCACTAGAAGTCGGATTAAAAAGAAAAGTTAAGATTTAATTAAAAAAAGTCGAAATTTTAAAAAGATCAAAACTTAAAAGAGAAAATCAGTTGAAATTTTGAGAAAAATTGAAAATTTTGAAAAAAGTAAGTACTAAAAATATAAAATTTTGAAATATCTAAATTTTAAAGAGTCAAAATTTTCAATAATGAATTGAAATTTAAAAATTGTCCAAAAAAAGTTAAGCTTTTGAAAATATTCGACATTAAAAGAAAACAATTTTGGAAAATGTTGACATTTTCAATAAGATTCGAAATGTTTATTATTCTTTCGCTACTTAAAAATTTGGACACAAATAAATTCCGATTAACTATGTCAAAAATAAGTTGAACTTCTTACTTTACAGACACAATCGATCATAAGCATTACTAATATAAAAGAGGTTTTTGAACATTTTTATTTTGTAAGGAAAGCTGTGCTTTCCTAGCTTCCATGAAGAACACGCCACTGAAAATGGTCAACATTTTGCACAAAGGTCGAACTTTCCAAATAAAAAAAATCGAAATTTTGAAAAAAGGCTGACAGTTGGAAAGAAATTTAAATTTCAGAAAAAGGTGACAATTTCGAGAAAGAGTAGATATTTAAAAAAAAGGCAAATTTTCTATAAAGCTAAAGGTCAACATTTTCTACAAAGGTCGAACTTTTTAAAAAAACTAGAAATTTTGGAAAAAAAATCGAAATTTTCAGGGACTCTGGGAAAAGGTGAAATCTTCAAGAAAAAGTCTAAATTTTGATGACAAAATGTCGAAGTTTTCAAAAAAGTGGAAATTCTGAAAACAGAAAATTTTAAAAAAGTCGGCATTCCCAAAAAAATGTTTCAAATAAATTTCAAATTTACACAGAATTTAAAACTCCATCGAAAGTTAAAAAAAAATGAAAATTTTCAATAAAAGCCAGAACTTTGAAAAATGCCCAAAATTTTAAACAAAGGTCGAATTTTTCAAAAAAAAATGAACATTTTGAGAAAATTCGAATATTTAAAAAAACGAAAAATACATATTTAACAATAATTTTTACAAGAAAGACGTGTCAATTTGGCGCCGCCTTATTGTCGACGCCCGCGAGGCACAGTATTCAAATAAATCTCATTCGAGTAATAACTCTTCAACTGCAGGTTTTAAAAAACTTTGAAAAAAGACGTTTTGTGTTTTTCTTTTGTGAAAAAAAATCTGCTGGCAATTACTCAACTACTTTGCATAAAATGCCAAAGCGCTCAACAGAACGGTTTGGTAATGCCAGACAATGTTGTCTCTATAAAAAACGTCAAAAGACGAGAATCCAGATTCATAAAACAATATCGAAATATTTAATCTTTCCGCAGCTTTATCAATAGTAATAAAAAAATTGTTACGTTATAAGGAATTTGTTTTCTTACACTAATCTTATCTCAAAAGAAACTAACACTTGAATTTAGTTGTGGCAGTAATCAAGTAGTGCTAACGTAATTTAATATTTATTGTATTGTTGAAGTTACTACCAATTGAAGTTGTTTTAAGTAGTGATAGGCGCAGGAATCAATGAAGTATCGCATGCGCGACATCTGATAAAATTTTCCATTTACCGGAGGATTACCACATCGCCCTAATCGCAAACTAATTATATGTTTATTTAAAAATAGGATAATTTATCCTAGTTAGCGTTATCGGTTATCCTTAGGTCACTGCCATAGCTGTCACACAGTGCATGTCAAAAAAAGCAAAATCAGAAGTAAATTTAACAAATTAAACTTAAGATGTCTAAATCTGAAACCATTTTTTCACAATAATCGTTCAATACTCTATCTAAAGCTTTATCTTGTGGAAATTCGTAAGAGTTGTCGTGGTGTAAGTGAAGTGTTATTTTGAAAGATTCTTTTCAGCTAAAGTAATTATTTTACTACTATGAGTAAATGCCCAAAATTTACGTTTAATATCGACGTTCCAAGACATGACCAGGATACGTTCACCGGGCGGTTGAAACATTTTTTTGAAATAACAAACCCTTTAAATTTATTGACAAGCAACGCAGAACTGGAACGATGCAGAGATTTGGTAGAGAAATACAGGTACAGAATCTTTTTAATTTATTCTGCTCCATCGAAGTTGTATTTTTCATAATTTTTAACCATTTCAGTCAGAAATATCTCATTTAAAATTTGATATGAAATTAATTCGTTAATTTTTCCGCAGGTGATTTAGGATTGTGTAATTGTAATTATTCAAATTAAAGGTAACTTAGCTAGCGTGTGTTCATTAATGTTGGACAGTATAACACTAAGTACTCGAGAACAACGCAATAAATTTTATTTGTGGTAGATCTATCTAAATGCAGCATTTCTCAATCTTTTATGCCCGCGGACTGGGTATAATTGGTGAACAATTCCCGCTGAGCGGAAACATTTGGGAAAAAAATCGCGAAGTAATAAAAGTTGTCAAATAATTTCGCAAGTAGATACAAACTAATACAATAATAAAGCATTTAAAAAAAAATCATCTGTAAAAAACAGACCCCAGTCAGGGCCGGTTCTAGAGTTTTGAGTGCCCCGGGCTCCCTTTCATACAAGAATTAACAAATTTACTGCAAATTAAAAAAAAATTGTAAAAAAGGCAAAAAATCAAAATTACAGAATTAAGAACCGTGTAAAATTTTTTTATTTAAAAAACAATGCAATAGTTATTATATTATATACTTACAAGAGACGCAACCAGTGGCGTGTCGTGACGTTCATGAATGGGAAAGCTGATCGGAAACCCTCTTTAAAGATTAATTACAATTTTACTTTCAACTGATTACATTGTGAGTGCATCAGTATTCAAAAAAAATATTTCTTTTTGTTATGTTTCGATTAGATTAAATAGCGATCTAGATTCAGAATTTCAAAACAAAATTCAAATTTCGAGATGGTCGAAATGCTGAAAAAATTTAAAAAATTTAAATCTAAATCCAGATATTTATCCAAATTTATTTAAAAAAATCCGGATTTTCCAATTTGAAGTTAAACTTTAGAATATTATTTCGTTAATGTTCAGTTTAGTTTTTGGGCTATTTTAGTTTTCGATTTTTTTCTCTTTAAATTTGTATCTTTACTCTTAATTTCGAATGAAAATTTTAAGAAAAATCCAAAGATTAAACTCAAAATTTATGTTAATGAATTACAAAAACCATTTTAATCTCAAAATGACACTTGGGTAAGAGTATATTTTTATTCCTGATATTTTCTTTGAAACTTTCAACATTTAAAGGAAATAGCTTTCGAGAAAATGGAAATTTCCCAAAATGTTCAAATTTAAAAAAGTCGAAATTTTCAAAAAAGTGGAAATTTTGCAATAAGTTCAAATTTTCAAATAATTCAAAATTTTAAAATAAGTCCAAAATTTTAATTCTCAAATTTTTAAAAGAATTTTAAATGTTCAGAAAAGAAATTTTGAAAATACGTCAAAATTTTCAAGTCACAATTCTGAAAAGTCCAACTTTTAAAAAAAGTGTCAATTTTTTAAAAAAGTAAAAGAAATTTTGAGAAAAATTTGAAATTTCAAAAATTTGGAATTTTTCAAAAAAGGTTTAAATTTCCCAAAAGTTGAAATCTCGAAAAGATTGACTTTTTTTCTGGGAAGAAGTACTAAATTGTAGAAAAAAAAAACAATTTTTAAAAAATGTCGACTGTTTCATCATACTTAAAAAATTCGAAAAACAATAAAGATTTTTAGAACAATCAAAAGCTGCAAAAAAAAGAAAATTTTTAATCAGAAAAGAAAGCCAAATTTTGAAAAAAGAAACTATTTAAAACATTGTTAAAAAAATCGAAATTTAAAAAAGTCGAATTTCTAAAAAAAATTTAATTTTTCAAGTGAAATTTAAAAATAAATCGATATTTTCTAATCAAAATGAAAACTATGAAAAAAACTAATGTTATTTAAAAATTAACGAAATTTCCAAATATTTAAAATTTGAAATTTGTTAAACGAATTCAAAATTTGCAAAAAAGTTGAAATTTTGAAAAAACGTCGAAACTTTTAATTCACAATTTTGAAAAGTCCAAATTATCAGGGAGTTGGAATTTCTGAAAAAAGTTAAAATTCCTAAATTAATCAAAATTTTCAAAAAACTCAAGTTAGGGCCAAATATTTGTAAAATTCATATTTTTGAAAAGAATTAAAAATTTTCAGAGTTCAAATTTTGAAAAAAAAAACGTCGAAGCTTTCAAGTCACTTTTTAAAAGTCCAATTTTCTAAAAGTTGGAATTTATAAAAAACAGAAATTCAGAAATAAGTCAAAATTTACAAAAAACTGTTTAAAATAGGTCCAAATTTTTAAAAATTGCAATTTTTTAAGGGAATTAAAAATTTCCAAAACAGTTGAAATTTTGAAAAGGCGCCGAAACTTTCAAGGCACATTTTTGAAAAGTACAAATTATCAAAAACTTGGAATTTCTAATGAAAAAGTCGAAATTCCGAAATAAATCAAAATTTTTCAAAAATTCAAAATTTTAAAATAAGTCCAAATTTTTGAAATTCCAATTTATAAACTAATTCAAAAATTCCAAAAAAGTTGAAATTTTCAAATTCCAAAAAAGTTGAAATTTTGAAAAGACGCCCGAAACTTTCAAGTAACAATTTTGAAAAGTTAAAATTATCAAAAACTTGGAATTTCTAAAGAAAAAGTCAAAATTCCGAAATAAATCAGAATTTTTCGAAAATTCAAAATTTAAAAATAAGTCCAAGTGTTTAAAAATTCAATTTTTAAACGAATTCAAAAATTCCAAAAAAGTTGAGATTTTTAAAAAAATGTCGAAACTTTCAAGTCACAATTCTAAAAAGTCCAAATTTCACAAAAAGGGTTAATTTTCAAAAAAAGTAAGAACAAACAGAATATAAAAGTAGACATTTTTAGAAAAAGTTGAAATCTCTAAAATTTTGAATTTTTCAAAAAAGGTCGAAATTTTTAAAAAGGTCCAAATTTTTAAGTCAATATTTCAAAACAGTCGAAATTTCCATCAAAAGTTGATGTATCGAAAAATTAATTTTTTTCAAATAATAGTCAAAATTTTAGGAAAAAGTACTAAATTGTAGAGAAAACCAAATTTTCAAAAATGTCGAAGATTTTTAAAAAAGTCAAAATTTTCAGAATGTTCGGAATTTCCAAACAGAAAAGTCCACATTAAGAGAAAAAGTCAAAATTTTGAAAAAAAGAAAACTGAAAAGTGCATTGTTAAAAAAGTTGATATTTTTAATAATAAATCGAAATTTAAAAAAATCGATTTTTTTCAAATATTTAATTTTTAAACAAGTGAAATTTTACAAGAAAAGTTAAAAATTACAAAGAATTCGAAATTTTGAGAAAAAACTTGAAATTTTAAAAAAGTCTAATTTTTGAGAAAAAGTCTTAAATATCGAAACTTTTAAGTCAAAATTTTGAAAGATTCAAATTATCAAAAAGTTGAAATTTCTAAAAAAATTTGAAATTCCGAAATAAGTCAAAATTTTCAAAGCCTCAAATTTTAAATCCAAATTTTTAAAACTGAGAATTAAAAGAATTTAAAATTTCCAGAAAAGAAACTTCGTCGAAATTTTCAAGTCACAATTCTAAAAAGTCCAAATTTAAAAAAAAGTATTAATTTTAGTAGTAGAAAAAATATAAAAGTAGAAATTTTGAGAAAAAGTTGAAATTTCGAAATATTCGAATTTTTCAAAAAAGGTTTAAAATTCCAAAACGGCAGAGATTTTTAAATTATTAATTCAAAAAAGTCGAAATCCCCTCCAAAAGTTGAAATCTCGAAAAAAGTGACTTTTTTTTAAAAAGTCAAAATTCTGGGAAGAAGTACTAAATTGTAGAAAAAAACAATTTTTTAAGAAAGTCGAAATTTTCATTATAATTAAAAATTTCGAAAAACACCCAAGACTTTTAAAACAATCAAAAGCTTAAAAAAAATAGAAATTTTCAATCAGAAAAGAAAGTCAAAATTTTTAAAAAAGAAAGTTTTTAAAAGTTTATTATATGTTGAGATATGTTCATTGTTAAAAAAGTCGAAATTTTCAATAATAAATCGAAATTTATTGAATTTTTAAAAAAAAAATTACGTTTTCAACAAAAGATAAACTTTTCAAAAATGTTAAAAATTACATAGAAATCGAAATTTGGAGAAAAATTTGAAATTTGGACAAAAAAATTTAAATTCTGAGGAGTCGAATTTTGACAAAAAATCGAAATTTTCAAAAAAAAAGCCCAATTTTCAAAAAAAAAATCAAAATATTTAAATCAATATTTTTGAATATAATTCAAAATTCCAGGAAAAGTTAAATTTTGGAAAAATTTAGACATTTTTAACGGAATGCTCAAAACGTTACGAAAAAAACTAGATGTTAGAAAAATCTAATTTCCAAAAAGTTGAAATTTTCGACGTAATTAAAAATTTTGAACAAAAGTGTAATTTTTTTAGAAAAGTTAAAAATTTTTAAAAATTGAAATTTTCGCACACATTTTTTGTCAGAATTTCAAAACGAAACCTGAAAGTTTCAATTTTTTGGTCTTAATTTTCAAAAAAGTTGAGATTTTCTGGAAAAAGTTTTGAAAAAAGATATTATTGTATATTTTTGAGAAAAAATTGATATTTTGAAAAAACTTGAATTTTTCAAATAAATAGTTCAAACTTCTAACAAAGAATCTTTCAAAGTTTTAATTTAGCAATAAATCGAATCTGAAGAAAAAGCCTAATATTAAAAAAAAGTCAATATTTTTAAAAATTACAAATTTTCAGTCAGCATCTCAAGAAAAGGCCCAACCTTTGAAAAATGTGTCAATTTTGTTATTTGAATTTGCAAAAAAAGTCGGAATTTTTAAAATAATTCAAAATATTCGAAATTTTCAAAGCCGGATTTTTCAAAAAAAGCTCAAATTTTCAGCAGAAGCCGAGTTTAAAAAAAAATTGAAATTTACAAAACAAAATCGAAATTTCGACAAAGCAGAAATTTTGAGAAATTTTAAGAACAAAAGGTAGAAAAATATTCATAAAATCACAATTTTGAAAAGTATAACTTTTTTTAAGCCTTTTTAAAAGTTTCTTTTTAGATCGAAATTTTCAGTATAGTAAAGTAAACTTCGAAAAGAAATCAAAGATTTTAAAAAGGTCAAGATTTTAAAAAATGTTAAAATTTCGAGAACAAATTTTGACATTTTAAGAAAAAGTTAGAAATTTGAAGAGAAGTTTTAAAAAAGGTAAAATATTTAATAATAAATTGAATTTTAAACGTCAAATTATTTAAAAAGTTTACAATTTTGAAAGCATGCGACATTAAAAAAATTTTATTTGAAAATTGTCAACATTTTCAATTAAATTCGAAATGTAGACGCCTTAAGAATTGTATATAAATAGATCCCGATTAATTAGGTCAAAAATAAGTTGAACTTGTTACTTTACAGACACAATTGTTAAATTTTGATCATCATCGTTACTAATATCAATAAATAGTGATCGCAGCTATTGTGTAAATAAAATATATTTTAAAATAAAATGTATATGGACATTTTAATTTTGCAAGGGAAGCTGTGTTTCCCTAGCTTCCATGAAGAACATGTCCACTGGATGCAACACATGGAATAGCATAACAAGCGCATTTGAAGTTCGGCCAACGAAGGAACGAGAACTTTGAAAAGTAAGTTATGCTATTCCTGTTGCAGAAGATTTTTTATAATGCTATTTGTCAAAAATTTAATGACATAGTTAATTAAATTAATTTTTTTGAAAATCACAATAGGAAAATTTTATCATACTAATTAAGTTGGTACAATTGGATACGCCACGAATCGAAACAACATCCACAATAAAATAAGCTTTACTAAATATCGTAATAATTTTATTGCTTACTAAAAAAATCGATGTCTCATGAAAAATGATCGATTTAAATTTATAAAATCTCAAATAATGGATGTAAAAAAAATATTTTATTTTTATATCGGCGCCCCTCAAAATTTGGCGCCCTGGGCAGTCGCCCGGCTTGCTCGCCCCTTTATCTGGCGCTGACCTCAGCCCAATGGGATGTCGTGCCTTTTATAAATGGAAGAGCAAAGGCTGAATACACACAGAAAGCATCAGTTTTTGTCAAAAATGTTTTTTTTTTAGACAAAAACAATAAATATTATTTTTTGTATATCCCAAACTGATAAATATTTTTACCTTGAGTTTTAGTGCGTTGAAAATGTACCATTTCTTTTTTGTTTTGCAAAATCAAAAACGGAGTTTCTTACTTAAAATAAATGAGTCTCCTACTTTATTTGTCAAATTCATGTAGATATCAGTCGAAATTTCGACGTTAATGTCGGAGTTGCAAAATTATGGTCGAAATTTGTTAACAAAGTTTAATTTGAGAGTCGAAATTTTAAGAAAAGAATTTTATATTTATAGTTAAGAATTCAAGAAATTATTCAAAATAAATTCAAATTTATCAATATAGATGACTTGGGTTTGAAAAAATATTGCAAGGATTGTAGTAGAAAACTAATTTTATTTAAATAATTAAAATTTAATGCTTTATGTCCTCATTATTTATCAAATGTGGAAATAAATATTTTAAATGTTTGAAGTGAAAGTTCAAAGTGGCAAGGTGAAATTATATCGAAATGTTTTAACTTGATGATTGTAATAAATACTGTAATATCTAGTTTAAGTTGAAGATTTATTTGCGACGAGTATTTTGGGAACATTTACTATCTAATTAAAAACATTTGTCTTCTCTTTAGTGACAAACAATTTTACCAAATATTGCATTTCGTTTATTGGAAAAAGGAGAAATCTTGTTTATTTAATTATATTTAATTCCATTGATTATAAACCAGTATGTCTTGTGGTCGAAATTCCGATCAATTGCATTTGTGAAGAAAGGAATTAGGAGCCTCTATAGTCTAGGCAGGGAATCGGCAAACCGCGGCTCCCGAGTCGCATGCGGCTCTTTTAAAAGACAATTGCGGATTCTTTAAATTCCCCTTAAATATAAATAAATAAAATCTAGAGTGCACAGAGACCAGAAAATAAGTACGCATTAAACAAGTGACCTACAGAAATCGAAATTTCCAAAAATACTTTACTAGGAATTTTTACGTTTTGCTTAAATTTTGACAAAGAAGTTATGATTCCCAAGAAGTATTTTTCCGAAATTGTTGTTTGATTTGTATTAACATTTTGAAAAACCACATGAAATTTGAAATTTCTACTAAAAACAATTTGGGGAGTCAAAATTTCCAAAAAAATATTTTTCTCATGAAATATCATGAAAAAAAGTTAAATTACTTTTGAGAGAAAAAAAACTAAATTTAGAGAAACAGCAAATATCACAGATCGAAATAAAAGCTGAAATTTCCAGAAAAAAGCTGAATTTTGAGAAAGGAAGAGATTTTCGAAAAAAATGGGAAAAGAAAGAGACTTCGATAAAATTGAAAAAAGGAAGAGATTTCGAAAAAATTCAGAAAAAAAGAAGATATATATTTTACCAAAAGTTCTCAAAAAAAGGGTAAAATTTTAGAAAAAAAAACGTCGAATTTCGACAATAGATTGAAAACCAGAACAATTTAAAAAGCTGACAAATTTAGATTTTTTGAGAAATTGTAAAATATTAAAAAGAGAAATTGTAAAAATAAACTGTAAGATTAAAAAAGTTTTCGAAATTTAAAAAAGTCGAAGTTTTTCAGAGAAGAAGATAAAGGTTAAATTTTAGGAAAAATTTCAACAAAAAAGTCAAAAGATTAAGAAAAGCTTGAAATTTGGACAAAAAATTTGCAATTTTACAGAGAAATTTAAATTTTAAGAAGAAATTTGAAATAACGAGAACAAAATGATTAAAAAAATACAACTTTTCTGACGAATTCCAATTTTGAGAAAATTGGTAAAATAATTTCGAAAGAAAAGAGAATGTCGATAAATCTTCGAGTTTCGAAAAAAGTATTGAATTTTAAAAGGTCAAAATTACCCGGAGAAAGTCAAATGTTAAGAAAAAAATCAAATTTGGAGATTTGAAAATAGGTGCATTAGTTCGAAATAAAAGTTGAAATTTTCAGAAAAAGCTTAATTTAAAAAAAAGAGATTTCGAAAAAAAATTTTGAGATTTGAAAATAGGTGCATTAGTTCGAAATAAAAGTTGAAAATTTTCAGAAAAAGCTTAATTTTAAAAAAAGAGATTTCGAAAAAAAATTTAATTCGTCAAAAGTTCTCAAAAAAGCGAAATCTTAGAAAAATACTTCGAATTTTAACAATAGATTGAAATTTGTAGTAAAAATTTAAAAACCTGAAATATTTCGACAAATTTAAATTTTGTGAAAAATTGTAAAATTTCGAAAAGAGAAATTGTAAAAAATTGACAGCTTAGAAAAAAATCATCGAACTTTTAAAAAGCCAAAGTTGTTCAGAGAAAAAGAAATTAAAAAAATGTTCAAATAAATTCGAATTTTGATAGAATTGGTAAAATCATTTCGAAAGAAAAGTCGATAAAGGCTTAAAAAAATTGTCGAACTTTTCGGAAGTCGAAGTTGTTCAGAGAAGAAGAAAATAAAAAATTTGCAATTTTCCAAAGAAAATTAAATTTTGAGAATAAATTGACAAGTCGAGAACAAGGACGAATTAAAAAAACTCCAAATTTTCAGATAAATCGAATGCTGAAAAAATTGGTAAAATAATTTCAAAAGAAAAGAAAATCTTGATAAATTTTTCAGTTTCAAGAAAAGTATTGAATTTTATCAGGTCAAAAGTACCAAGTAAAGTCAAGTTTGAAGAAAAAATCAAATTTTGAGATTTGAAAATAGATGAATTAGTTCGTAATAAAAGTTGAAATTATCAGAAAAAACCGAATTTTGGAAAAAAGAAATTTCGAAAAAAATGAATTTGTCAAAAATTCTAAAAAAAGATAAAATTCAAAAAAAAAACGTCGAATTTCGATAATAGATTGAAACCCAAAACAATTTAAAACCTGCAATTTTTAGACAAATTTAAATTTTGTAAAAACTTGTAAAGATAAATTGTAAAAAATTGACAAGTTAGAAAAAAATTGTCGAACTTTTAAAAAGCCAAAGTTTTTCAGAGAAAAAGAAAATAAAAAATTTGAATTGTTCCAGAGAAAGTTAAATTTTGAAAATAAATTTGAAATTTCGAAAACAAGACGAATTAAAAAAAAGCTCCAAATGTTCAAATAAATTCGAATTTTGATAGAATTGGTAAAATAATTTCGAAAAAAAGCCATTGTTGATACCATTTCCAGATTCGAGAAAAATGTTCATCTTTAAAGAAAGGTCAAATTAAAAAAAAATATCAAATTTTGAGATTAAGTCAAACATTTTCAAAATTGACGAATTTCGTACAAAAATTTGCAGCTTGCAGAAACAAAAAAGTATTGAATTTTAAAAGTCGAAATTTCGAAAAAAACCAAAGTTTGCGAAACAAGTCCAAATTTGTAGAAAATAAATTAAAACTTTAAATGTTTAGTAAAAGTTAATATTTGGGCAAAATGGCCAAATTTGGGAAAAGAACGAATTTTAAAAAGAAATATAGAAATTTCGATAAAAGTGTTGAAGTGTTGAAGGTCAAAATTTCCCAGAGATAGTCAAATTTTGAGAATAAGTCAAACATTTTGAAAATATACAGGATGGAACATAAGTAATGGTACATAGAGCAAGACTAGATTTCTCGTATAAAAATAACGTGATTTAGCCACATTTACCTTATACCAAAAGTTGTTATTAACAGAGATACAGGGTGTCAAAGTTGAAAAAAAAATTGTGATTTTTTTTTCATAATTGATGAACACATTTCACTATAGAAAAGAAATTTGGCATAGAGGGGTTTCTTTGATCAAGAAATTATAATTTGCTAACAGATTGCCAGTAACTCATAGGGGGCGCCACCTGCGCTACCTTGTATTATTCTAAAGCATCATAACTTTTTTGTGCCCTTATGTACACTTATTTTAAATAAATATTTTTTTTACCTACATTTTTTCACGTAAAAAAGGTATACTTTCTAAATGTTTATACAAGCAACCGTTTTCAAGATATTTGCCTTCAAAGTTTGTAGTACGTTTATTTTAAGTTATGTAAATGTGAATTTTTCGCAGTAGGTTTCAAAATGAAAGTAATAAAACTGACTCTAAAATAGTTTATATTAAATATTACTCTAGTGACATTATTACTACACAATTTTTTTTAAATTTCTAAAGCAAATTTAAATAAAATACCAAAACAAAATTTATTTTCAAAAATAAGCATGTGGTAAATGACTTTTTTCATCTAAAGGGATTGTAAACAATTAAAAATCTGGCTGTGTTTCATTGAAATTTATCTCCAAATATCTGCTTTGACCACTCAGACTATTAAAATTTTCTTGTGCGGACTCAAACATCATATTTCACATCTCTATGTTAGAAAATAAAATAAGTCCTTAATTTTTTGGATTTTCTTTATTGATATTTTCAAAATTTAGGTTATAATATTATCAGCAAAGTAATATTTGACCCAAATATTTTTCGAAGCTGTCTTATGATTACTTTTTTTGAAGCCTACTTCGAAAATTTAATATCTTAGTAATTTAAAACCAAGGCACGTCAAGCTTTAAAGACTTGGAAACGGTTGCTCGTATCAACTTTCAGAAAGTACATCTTTTTTACGTAAAAATAGGAAGAAATAAAATAACCCAGTTAAAATGAATATACGTGTTATGAAAAGTTATGATGATTTAGAATTATAGAGGATAGCGCAGGTAGCGGCCCCTATCAGCTATTGGTAATATGTTAGTAAATTAGAGTTTGTCGACTCAAGAAACCCCGTTGTGCCAAATTTCGTGCCTATATTACAATTCATTCCATAATTATACGAAAAAGTCCAATTTTTTTTTAAATTTTGACACCCTGTGTCTCTGTTAATATCAACTTTTGGTATAAGGTAAATGTAGCTAAATCACATTATTTTTATTCGAATAATTCACCATTGCTCTGTGTACCATTACTTATGGTCCAACCTGTAGATAAGGAAGAAATAGTCAATTTTCAAATAGGTATCATTGTTAAGGTAGGTATCAATTTGAGAGTAACTTGCGCGGTCTCTCGCGAGAGTATTAGAAAATGTGTTGCCATTTGAGAGACGATTTCAGAAAGTTTAACTCTCGGAAGGTACGAAAATCTCTCGATAAGGCTCTCAAGGAAAGACACTCTCCAAAGCGTACCCCCTATTAGCGATCAGTTTCTGCGAGTTCCCATATAATGCTGGTTGTGGGAAAAGGCAAAAGTAAAAAGTGATCAAAAAATGAATGCTGAAAAACGGCGAACGGTTATTATTGCTTTTGCTTTATTAAAAAAGCCAAGAAAACATACTTGTTGGATAAAGCCATGGATTCAATGAAGGGCAAAATTAGGGACATCCTCTATATTGACAAGTGAACTAAAAATTGAAAATGCTCAGCAATTCCGAAATTTTGTACGAATGAGTGCAGTTCAACTTCAATATATCATTGATTTAATCAGTAAGCGAATTGGACACAAAAAAAGATGCAATTTCTGTTCATGATCGGATAATAGTAACATTGCGTTTTCTAGCATCAGGAAAATATACTATATTATCATATTAGCAATAAGTAGAAAAAAAAACGTTATTAATGAAACTTAATTTAGGTGACTACTACTCCATTTGTAGCATGTATCCCTAAATGTAAAAAAATTGACTTCTTTTCTCTCTCAGCTTGAAATTTTAATTTTTTTAATTCCATAACGACGGCTTTTCTTCATAAATGCTGATTAAATTCATAATTTCATCCTTCGACAACTTTTTTTTGCCGAACCTTTTGAAAATACTTCTGCGAGAACTCGCAAAATTCGAAATGTGTTCGATTTTCGCAAGTAACTCTCCGCTAGTGAAAAGAATTAGTATACATTTGAGATGCTACTATCGACATAAAACTTTCCGATAATCACACTGATACTCTCGGACATGTGCTTGCAAACATTGCGAGAACACTCTCGAGAGCTACTTCCGCGAGTTTTACTCTCAAATGGACACCTACCGTTATGTAAATAAAAGAACTAGAAGAACTGGCTACATTAATAACTCTTCTGATGAAGATATCTCTTGAAAGTACATATATAAACATGCTCTCAAATATAAAATTAGAGTGGTGTAAAGTCAGGCGACCTCGTTGGCTAAGGGATGGCAACGTAGAAACTGGCAGAAATTGCTTCCGAGCCCGTTCCCAACTCATTTTGCTTATTCAGACTAAATCACTAAACTCTGTGGTTTATAAATTATCTAAACAAGGTTTTACCCCTTTACCACATCGACAATCCATCAATAATTATGTTGTATGAATTTCGCCACCAGACAGGCATTTTCAAGCGTGTTAATCTTAATTGATTAGCAATAGAAGCATCCAAATTATCTGATTTGAGATTAAATCTACAGGGTGAGTCACTAAGCGGGAATCGGTCTTTGGTAGGCGTATCGTTTAAAATATCGAAAAATATTTTGAATAAAAGTTGTTCGAAATAAAGTTCTCCATAACCTAAAATTATTGTTAAATATGGCGGCCTTGAATGAACACAACTTTCTTATTTTAAATAGAACACCCTATGTATTTTTACATTTTTGGATTTCTTGTTAAAAATGAATATGAATTTATTAAGATGACATAGGCCCTTAGTTGAACCGTTTTCGCGTAATTTAATTTTTTTGGTTAATTTTGACGATTTCGGAGCTTGACGCCATTAACGATATTTTCCAATCGCAATGACTCAGAGTTGCGTGGCATGCGGTTTTGGATTCAGGAAGAAATGGAGTATTTGTTTACGTCTTTGCTGTTAGCAAGATTTCTTAAATTTTTTCACATCCGTCGACACAATTCTTCAGTTGTTCAAACATGCATAACTTAATTTTTTCAAATGAAACCACCTATCTTGGATTATCTTATCGGATGCGAAATTTAATTACCTTTTTTTTGGTACCAGGTATTGCCACCTCCGTCCAATAATTTTTGAGAAATTTAGAATTTTGTAAAAATGTTAATTAATTTCGTATTATCGCGTTAGCCCTGGATGTCGCGGTTTTGTTTCGTCTCATTTGTCCGGCAATAACTGACAGTTTATCTCATTGTTGTCGCGAGGTCTTGGTATTAGTACTGAAAGACAATGTTTTCTCAAGAAGAATTGGTCGATATGGTTTACGCCTTGGGCAGTGCTGACAGAAATCCATTTCTTGCCTCAAGAATTTATGCCCAACGCTTTGTCGATCGGAGACATCCAAATTCAGCGGCATTCGCTAAATTGAGAGAGAGGTTTGAGCGAACTGGTAGTACGAAATACGAAAAAGCGTAGAAAACCAACGACGCACGAAGAAAACCAAGTTTTAGTAGCGGCTGCTGTTGTCCAAGATCCGCATTTAAGTACCAGAATAATAAGCACGGAATTACAAATAAGTCAAACCTCGGTTTCACGAATCTTGCATAAAAATAAGTTTCATCCGTATCGTGTCCAGCTAGTACAGGAACTCAATCAAGCTGATTTCAACAACCAAATGCAGTTTTATGAGTGGGCGTTACGAAAACTTTAAGAACAAAATGACTTTTTGGACAATGAACTATTTACTGACGAATGTACATTTCATAAGAACGGCTTCGTTGGAAGACACAACTCCCATTACTACCACACTGAAAATCCTCATTGGATAAGGCCCTTAGACCATCAGCATAGGTGGTCTCTGAATGTTTGGGGCGGTGTCATAGGAAGATTTGTTGTCGGACCACACTTCTTCAATGAACATTTGAATGCCAACAATTACTTGCATTTTTTGCAAAATCAATTGCCCGAAATGATAGACAATTTGCCTCTTGCTGTCGTGCGGCAAATGTGGTTCCAACATGATGGGGCACCGGCACATTATGGAAGGGATGTAAGGGAGTTCCTCAATACACAATTCCCTAACAAGTGGATAGGAAGAGGAGGTCCAGTGGCATGGCCCGCAAGATAACCGGATTTAACTAAGCCAGACTTTTTCTTGTGGGGTCATGTTAAGCAAGTTGTGTACCAGGAACCACCAACTACCCGAGAAGGTATGATGGACAGGGTTCGTGTTGCTTTCCAAAATATCAATGAAAACGTCTTGGTGGATGTGAACAATTCTTTGCTACAGAGACTGCGCATTTGACATCGTGAAGCTGGTGGTTATGTTGAACATTTAATTTAATGTTATTATTACCATTGTTTATGTATTCTTCTTAATATTTGTTGCAACTTACTGTTACCGATTTGTTTATTGTTTATTTACTTTCTTTAATGCTTTACACTAAAATCCAATGATGATTTTCAGTATCGTGGTGTATCGTTTCCTTTTCACGAAGCGGTTCTTAAAAAATGTTTGTACATTCGTCGGTAAATAGTACAATGTCCGAAACGGTCATTTTGTTCCTGCAGATTATGTAACGTCCATTCACACAACTGCATCGATTGTTAGTCAGCTTGATGGAGTTCTTGCACTAGCTAGGTGAGATACGGATGAAACTTGTTTTTACACAATCATGAAACCGATTTTTGGCTTATTTGCAATGTCACACTTATTCTTCTGGTTCTTAAGTGCGGATCTTGGACAACAGCAGCCGCTAGTAAAACTTGGTTTTCTTCATGCGTCGTTGGTTTTCTACGCTTCTTTTTCTCGTATTTCGTACTACCAGTTCGCTCAAACCTCTCTCTCAATTTAGCGAATGCCGCTGAATTTGGATGTCTCCGATCGGCAAAGCGTTGGGCATAAATTCTTGAGGCAAGAAATGGATTTCTGTCAGCACTGCCCAAGGCATAAACCATATCGACCAATTCTTCTTGAGAAAACATTGTCTTTCAGTACTAATACCAAGACCTCGCGACAACAATGAGATAAATTGTCAGTTATTGCCGGACAAACGAGACGAAACAAAACCGCGAGAACCACAGCTAACGCGATAATACGAAATTAATTAAAATTTTTACAAAATTCTAAATTTCTCATAAATTATTGGACGGAGGTGGCAATACCTGGTGCCAAAAAAAGGTAATTTAATTTCGCATCCGATAAGATAATCCAAGGTAGGTGGTTCCATTTGAAAAAATTAAGTTATGCATGTTTGAACAACTGAAGAATTGAGTCGACGGATTTGAAGAAATTTAAGAAATCTTGCTAACAGCAAAGACGTAAACAAATACTCCATTTCTTCTTGAATCCAAAACCGTATGCCACACAACTCTGAGTCATTGCGTTTGGAAAATATCGTTAATGGCGTCAAGCTCGGAAATCGTCAAATTTAACAAAAAAAATTAAATTACGCGAAAACGGTTCAACTAAGGGCCTATGTCGTCTTAATAAATTCATATTCATTTTTAACAAGAAATCCAAAAATGTAAAAATACATAGGGTGTTCTATGTAAAATAAGAAAGTTGTGTTTATTTCCGGTGCAACCGGAAATCCGCCATATTTGAAAATAATTTTAGGTTGTGGAGAACTTTATTTCGAACAACTTTTATTTAAAACATTTTTTGATATTTTGAACGTTACGCCTACCAAAGACCGATTCCCGCTTAGTGACTCACCCTGTATATGATTTGACAAAGAAGTATATACAGAAGTATGTACAAATGTTCCGCGAAGTATCTGGATTCTGGATTCATTGTGGGTTGCCTAAAGTTTAGGCCAGCATTTAGGCCATCCTTTCCGGGCTCATTGTGCTATCCCCGTGATTGAGGTGTCCTTGGTCATTTATTCAGCCAACCAACCTTGTTGAGAAACTATTAAACTATTGAAGAACCTTGGATGCGCCTTTCTTAAACTGGCCAAACTATACCAGAAATCCCCCAGCGTGCATTCTCTGATTGATGCTAGTGCCAAGCAGAGACACATCACGTGCTCGACACTCTCATCTTCTTCTAAACACCCTCTACAACTCTGGTCGTTTATAATTCCCATTCTGTGGAGGTGTTTGTTTAATCGACAGTGACCTGTCCAATTCCCTACCAGTTTCCTGAGATTATTCCTTGAGAGTTGTAGGCATAGTTTTGCCCTTTACGGCATTCTAATGAATGCGTGAGTTTGTCGGCATGTTGTTATTAATGTCCATATGGCTTTGTGTTTACGATAAATTTCTTCGTTAAGTAGGGATCTTACAGTTGATCTGGCCAGGGGAAGGGTTGGTTCTGGTCCAACGTATTATCCCTCCCAACCCTTCCTCGCCAGTTTGTCAGGGCGTTCGTTTCCCTCTTTCCCAGAATGTCCTTTGGTCCATATTAGATCAATTGCATTCTCTTGTGATAGACGTTCTAAAGCTGGGTGGCAGTTCCATACCAGCACTGAGTTTGTTTTCACATTTCTCAGGGTCTTAAGGGTTGTCCGGCTGTGCGTCTTTATTTGGATATATTTTCCTGTAATGTTCAGTTGCGGCATTTGTTCGGCGCTATATAAAATTCCTAACATCTTCGCCTGAAAGATTGGTTAGTATTTATCTAAATTAATACTTACATTTAGGTTCAGGTCTTCTGAGAAGATTCCTGTTCCAGTGCCCGTATTTCTTTTCGAAACATCCGTGTATATACTTACGTCTGGTATCCTTGCTTGTGGTCCGTCCATTTTTATATGGTAGGATTTTGTTCCGCGAAGTATCAATTTAGAAAGTTAATGCTTTCAAGAACATTTGTCACATTGGGTCGGCATTTGTCGCCATTGGGTATATGCCAAACTGGCGAGATCTAATAAGATCGATATCGGTCTTTAATTGATACGCAACTCGAATGCTAACACATTTTCTGCCAAGTATACTCTCATAAAATGTTCAAAAGTTTAGGAAAAAAAAGTGTATATTTCCCAGAACATCTGTTCGCATTCGAGTTGCGCATGCTAAATTGACGAGATAGGATAAAAACCGGTCTTTGGTTCCCGAATTCTGGACTTCATAAATGTTTAAACTAGTCTGTACAGGGTTAGTCTTATTAAATGGACCCCCCCCCCTTTATTTTCTCTATACTTGACATTTGAGAATATTTTAAAATGCAGCTATACAGAGTGTTACCTGAATTTTTTAAATTCTATGTTAAAAAGATATTTTGGTATATGTATACAGGGTGAATCAATATTAAGTTTGGTTTTTCTTATGGAACACTCTATATATTTTTAGATATTTGAATTCTGCTAGTTTTCCAGAAGTCAAATATATATAATAGCTATATATTTTGTTAACAAATAGGCGATTTATTTACGATAAAAAAAATTCAGTGTAATAAATAACAACTATCATAAACTTATTAACTATTATTAACAATATCTAAATAAATATAAAAACTTAAATTATGTCACATTTTATCGCATTATAGGTTATTCTCTACATGGGAACCATCTTTTAAGAAAGTTATAATATTTATAATATTGTCATATCACCTCATTTCTTAGGAAAGATAAATTTCTAATAACAACCGTCTCTCGATTAAAATAATTAATCAGAAGTAAAAAATGTGTTAAGCGATTAGTCTGACAGGCGTTAGTGAATTTATTTTTCAAAACCATCCAGTAAAATCCAAAGGTTTCCATTAAATAGGATCTATAAAAGTAGGATTTAATCGCAAATAAATCGCCTACTTGTCAATGGAGTATATGACAATTATATATATTTGGATTCTGAAAAATCAGCAGAATCCAAATATACAAAAATATATAGGGTGTTCTACAAGAAAAAACAGACATCATATTGATTCACCCTGTATACACACACCGAAATACATTTTTTATAGAAATATTAAATAATTCAGGAAAAACTATGTAGGATTGCATTTTTAAATCTTCAAAATAGTCCACAATAACGATAATAAAGGGGGGTCCATTTAATAAGACTAACCCTGTACATTAGTAAAAATTTTCATTAAACTTTTTCCCATTAATTGCATTTATTTAGCGACCTGAATATATGTTGCTGGTGTTTGTTATAATTGCTTTTATGAAGAAAATTCATGACTAAGAGTATAACATGACTTATTGGAGTGTGTATTATTTTCGTTTCCGCCATTGTCTTCATATCATGTGACAAAGACGCAACTGTGATATAACTTTGACACTATTTTTGATATTTTAGATTGAGACAATGCCTTCCTACGGGAACTACAGAAGAGGATTTATGGAGAGCAAAAGTGAAGTACGATTCCGCCTTTCATCCGGACACGGGTGAAAAAATGAACTTTATAGGGCGTATGTCTGCACAGGTACCAATGAACACGTTCATCACGGCGGGTATGTTAACATTTTATCAAACAAATCTTGGCGTGTTGTTCTGGCAATGGTTCAATCAGTCCTTTAACGCAATTGTGAATTTTACCAATCGTAGTGGAGATGCAACTTACTCTAACAAGTAAGTATTTGAGGTTTTCTTATTTACATTATATGCTTACTGTTCACGAAATATCTATTTTTTATTAATCTTTTCAAAAAAATAATACAAGTTACCCCAAACAAGCATCTATGTCTTTTTAGTTAATATCATTTTCAAATAGAACATTATCAAAGTTGTGCGGATGATAAAACAATCATAAGCTGTTGCATTGGAGTAGGGAAAATACATACAAAATGACATAGGCTGCATAATTCGTATTTGGCGGACTCTGGCGAGCAATTGAAAATCACATAATCTGACCCGAACAGCTTTTACAAAAACGTGAACAATCCGGGATCAGTTATTTCGCTGCTGCCGACGACAAGTTTTTGTAGGTTACGAGTTTTTCCTTTACACGTTTTTTATATAAATAGTAATTTTGTCGCTATAGTACCCATTTCTGCAGCATTTATTTTAGTTTTCAAAAATTTATTGTCTTCAAATAACTTCTTTCACTAAAAAGGTGATCTTTGTATTTATTTCTGAATTTTTTTTTCAAAACGTTATACGGACAAAACGACATACATAGATAACTGACATAATGACGTTGCCATACTTGCCATCTAGACGATTTTTGGTTAAATTTGATATGCAAGCATATATAGGAAGTGCAGCATCCTTCTTATATCAATGAAACGACAAGCAGACAATTCACTTCAGGTTCCAGTAGCAAATACTCATCAAGAATTAGTTTCAACTCTTCTTTCAAATCAAGATCATTCATCTAATACTAATAAGAAATATTCACCGTCCTCTATATTCTGACTATCACTATCAAAGAGGTTTCTCCAATTTCAAAAGGACCTTTTATTACTGGACAAGGAAAAGGTAAACTAAAGACTCGACAGACCTCTTTTATTTTAACCTTTTCTACTAATATGAGGAGAATTAATTTAAAAAATAAGCCTAAATTTGTTTATTAAAGAAAAGACGAAGCGACAATCTACAAAAGTATTTGAAGACGACAGTGAAGGAAAAAATCTTTGAAGATGGTGACGAGGACTATTCATGCATATGTATATTGCAATGACCTTTCACGATCCAAGTTTGGAAAAAGTGGTCGCCTAAATGGAAAGGTTTCCATTTTTTATTATTGATTAATTATAAATATTTAAATAAAATGATAAAAATATCTGAAAGAATCATTAAAATATCTCTAGAAATGAAAAAGTTACGGACCTTTGAAGTTGCTCTCGTAAGAATAAATTTCGTTACGCGTTTGACGCCATTTGCCCTAATTCACAGGGGTAGAACTACCTTTAAAACCGTTTATATACCAATAAAAAAATACGCGTCTCTTAGATTTGTGTCCTCTAAAACATATCCAAAAATTACCAAAATCCGCGAGGTTTTCTTTTTGTTTAGTTATTTGTGATGAGACGATTTCGGACGTGTCAAATGACGTCACACACACAGACGTTAACGCTAAAATATGTAAACTTCAATAATCTATTTCTCAGTCATTTATTAACGAATGTCAAAAATTTTTTCAGTGATTTATTAGTTTTGATCTATATTTTAATCTCATTACATTAAACATAGTATTAACAACATCATGAAACGTAAGTCATTTTGTACATGTGTAATATGTCATTTTGTCCATAGCATATGGGCAAAATGGATTTTGGTAGATCTCAGTTGAACTGAGAATATACTTTTTTCTGCTATTTTTGTCCTATAAATGTTTGTTGGTTTCACTAAATAAAGAACCAAAGATGATTAGTGTCCATTATGATATATTGTGAATTACCAATAAAGAAATTATTACCCAAAAACAAAACCATATATCATTTTGTAGTACTTTGAAAGTTTTCTAGTTTTAACAAAGCTAATCATCTTCATTTGACAGTTGCCTTAATAATTGGAATAACTTTTATTTTAAGCTTCCAAATGATTGTTTCATGAAACCAACTTTTCCCAGTTAGCATTTCTTTCTACAGGTACATTATCTTAGAACAGTTATTTTCAGTTTTGTTCTATTGCTATAATTTGATTATGGTAACGCTCCGAAAATTGATTACATAATTCAAAACGAAGTAAAAACGGCACAAGTCAATAGATGACATAATAGATGTCAAATTAATTAATCGTAAATGTCAAAAAAAAACGTAAATCGTACAAAAGAATAAAAAAAACTTACAAAAACGTACACCTGTCGACTTCGGTGCCTTATTATCCTTACAAACTCTTGGTACCTTAATAACTATAAGACATCAAAGGTGTTATAAGGATAATAACTAAAGCCCGGAAGTTATGGCATTTGCTATTTAATGCCATATTTGCCATTTTTGGTGCTATTGCCATTTTTTTCGCCTTATATTCAGAAAAAGAAAAACATAAAAAAAACTTAAATTGATTCAATTAAAATTTTATAATAATTATAATTCTCATAATTGATCATATTTGATTAGTGAGACTTTAAGATCTGGTCCATGGTGTAGGCAGAATATGCTTCAGGGGAGGCATTAATTATCTTGAAAAATTGATGAGCAAAAAAAGACGTAATTTGTAAAAAACCTTTCGGTTGAGTATTTGTAAATATTTAATTACATTATATTTTCATTTAATTACATGAACTGGGGGCGGAAATTTCGAAAAAGTTACTAAACAGTTAGAAAATCGATTTTAAAACAGAAATCAAAACTTTCCGAATATTAAAAAAAGTTTTGAAATTTTAAAAACTAAGATTCAAAATTTCCAAAAGTCGAATTTTGTGAAAAAGATTACAATTTTTACCTTATTCCAATTTTGACAATGATGAAATTTACAAGAAATCTTTCTCTGAATTGTTAGCTTTATATTAGAATTTCGATATAATTTTGGAAAAATAAACGACTTTTAAGGTGTTATTATAGAAAAAAATTTAATTTCGAGTATCAAATTTCCTATAAACATAATTTTGAAGTACAAGTCACAATTTGGAAAATTAGACGAATTATGTAAAACAAGGTAAAACTCCCAAAAGTCAAATTTCAAAGAAATTTTCAGAAAAAGCCAAATACTAATGAAAATAATTTGAAAAAATAAACGATTTTTAAAAAATACTGTCCAAATTTAAAGAACAACGGTGACATTTCCAAGAAAAAAAACCAGTTTTGGAGAAAACATTATTTTTAAATCAAAATTAAACAAAGAAATTAATATTTTGGAAAGATCGAAAAACCTCAAAAATTCGGAAAATATCAAAATTTCTTAATCAAATTTTGTGAAAAAAAAAGTTGCAACTTCCACGAGAAGTTGAATTTTAAAAAAGAAGTTGGAATTTCAAGCAATATTCTTTCTCGGAAAAAATCGAACTTTCAGAAACATTGAATTTTGTAATAACAATCTAAAATCTCGAGAATAATGCGAATTTTTATACACGAGCTAAAATTTCGAGAAAGTCAAATGTAAAAAGGTCAAACTTTTCAGAAAAAAACATACATTAAGAAAAATTGCGAAATTTTGAAAGGGAGCGAATTTTGGAAGAAAAGTCGAAAAAGTATAATTTTGAGAATAAAGTCGAAATTTATAGAAATACGATTTTTTAGAAAAAGGCTAATTTTGGGAAAAATACTCATTTTACTAGAAGATATTTCGAGGAAAAACTAAATATGGAATTTCTGTTAAAATTTTGAGTCTTATAAAATCAGTAAAAATTTCTGGCAAGTCAAATTCGAAAAAAGTTTGAACCTTCAGAAAAAGCTCATTATTGAAAATATAACGGAATTTCTAGGAGAAATCGAAACACCAAAAAAAAAGATAAAAGTTCGAAAAAGATTACCTTCTTCAGAAAAAAAATTAAAAGTAATTAAGAAAAAAACGTCGATTTAAGTCGAAAAAAAAGACGAATTTTGAAACAAATAGTCGAAATTTCGAAGAAAAGTAACATTTCGAAATAAATGGATATTTGGCTTTGTCAAATTTTTTGAGAAATTATTTAAGAGTGTGAATACTAATTGGTTTGCAATTTTTATCTTTTTAGAAAAATTCATTTTTGAAAAATATACAAGTTCTCAAACTGTTCGCAAGATTTTGACAAAAAGACAAATTTTGATAAGTAAGTTGAAATTTGAGGAAAACTCTGTTAAAAAAATTGAGGTTTTCAGAAAAAAGATAATTCGAAAATAAAAACAAAGAATTTTGAGACAAAAATAGAACATTTTTAGAAAATCAGACTTTTTAAAGAAAAATCTAAAAAATCACAATTTTGAAAACGACGAATATAGAGAAAAAGAGGAATTTTGGGATAAAATAAATCTAAGTGAAAAATTCAAAATTTTGGGAAAAAGACGCATTTCGAGGAAATCCTAAGATTTCTAAATCTGGAGAAAGATAAAAATCAAAATTTCACGAAAAGGGCACAAAAATCACTAAAAATTTCCAAAAAGTCAGGATCTAAAAACTGTGTCAAGAAATACAACAGAATTTCAAAAAAAAAAATTAACATTTCGAGGAAAAGCTCGACATTATAAGAAAAATATATAAAATTGAAAAGAAATCCAGAAAGTTTTCACAAAAAAGTCAAATTTTAATGCAAAGAAGTCGAATTTTGCGAATAAAGTCAAAATTTGGAAAAAAGACCAATAATTAAAAAAAAACTCTAAATTTGGGAAAAGACGATTTTTGGTAAAAAGTCATTACTTTCAAAATAGAATTAAAATTTTTCAGAGAAAGTCTGATTTTAAGAAAACTTGAGCATACATTTGAACTTTTCAAAAAAAAAAACAATTTTTGCCTTTGTACAGAACTCCCAAAAAATATTTTTCAAAATCTCCTAATCAATATTTTTCTTCAAATCTTTGTCTTTTTATCAAAATACCCACTAAATTTCAAAAAAGTCATATTGTAACGAAATGTAAATCGTAGAATTTAGTACGTAAGAAAATTTTCTACAAAGATTTGATAAGGGAAAAGCGACCGCCATAATGAAGCAAACGGCAAATAAGCGTTCCAGAAATTTCGGCAAACGATAAACATAAGCCTTATCCGCCGAAAACTTCTAGAACCCAAACCAGAGATCTATACATATAAAGGGGCTCCGGTTGGCTTTCCCTCAGTCAGTCAGTTAGTTAGTGTATTTAATTAGTGAGTTAGTAGTTAAAAGTCAATAAGTGAGTTAATTATTGAGTTGTGGTGTTCGGAGTTTAGTTTAGAAATAAAGTGGGTATTATTCAACAAGTCTTATAATCATTCGAACCGATAAACCCCGTAACAATATTTTGGTTAATAAGACGAAAGTTGCAGAAATTGGAATTGTGAATAGTCAAAATTTTCACAAAAAAAAAACAAATTTTGAGAAATGGCGAAAATTTGAAAAAAAAACTGACGAATTTAAGGATAAAAATTCAAAATTTTGGGAAAAAAGACGACAAGTTTTAAAAATACATTTGAAATAAAAAAAAACGAATTTTATAAAAGAAGTCTAAATTTCAAAAAAAATGTCGAAATTTGAAGGCAAAAGTTAAGGAATCAGTTAAAAATATTCCGGAAGTTTAGATTCTAAAATATTTGAAACTTACAGAAAAAGCCTGACATAGGAGAAATAACTGAGAAAAAGATAGAATTTTTGAGCGAAAAATTGACATTTTGAGAAATTGAAATTTGAATTTTAAAAAGGTGGAATTTTGCGAATAGAAACATAATTTTGGAAAAAAGACGAATTTTGATAAAAGAAATCCATACAACAAAAAGGTGAATTTGGAGGCAAAATTCGCCATTTTGAAATGGAAGAGAAATCCAAATTTTAGAATAAAATTTAAATTTTTGGAAAGAAAATTTTCTCGCAGGTGATATTTTTTATAAAAATGCAATTATATTTCCAAAAAATCGACCAAATTTGGAAAAAGAGCTAAATTTAAAGAGATCCGAGGAAAGTAGTATTTTCAAAACAGTCGAAATTTTCAGAAAAATCTGAATTTTGAAAAATGACGAAATTTCGAACAAAAAACGACGAATTTTAAAATAAAAATTCGAAATTTTGGAAAGTCATATTTTAAGGGAAAAAATCGAATTCCAAGAATATATTCGAAAATAAAAAAAAACGAATTTGTTGGAGAAACTCGAGACTTCGAGGAAAAAACGAATTTTGAAATATAAAAATGAAAATTTCTGGATAAACTCATTTTCTGGTTGAAAATCTATTTTCAGTTGACTGCATAAGCCAGAGGGGAAGAAAGTGATATCAATCTGGTACAATATTGTTATGAGAGAAAGGTCTTTTTTCATATACATATAAACTTATAATAATAAAAATTTATAAATGCCATTTTATACGTTTTTACTGCTATTTTCGCCCATTTTATTTGCCATTTATGGCGCCAAAACTTTTACTGCCACAGCTTCCGGGCTCTAATAATAACGCACCGAGCTCGAGAGCGTACTACCCTCTGGCCCGAGGGATGTACGTCGACTGAGGGCGTTATTATCCTTTAACACCCGTGGTGCCTTCAATGTTTAATGTCCTGTAAATCTTTTATTTAATTCGAATTATTTTTGTTAATATTTACGATTAATTAATGTGACATCATGTCAAAGTGATTTCATTTAAATGAGAGTAAAAAACAAAATTGAGTGTAAACGCCTCCGTTGCAAAGCAACATGATGCGTGTTTTAGATTTATAATGCCCAGGGACGTTATAGATATTCATAATGCCCTTGGGCGTCACTTTTTATTCAATGTATCTCACGGTACGCTGGTTATTGTAAAATAAGAACATTAAAATAAATAAAAACTCCAAGTTTATACTGATATTCCCAAAAAGAGTAGAAATTTAGAAAATATAACTTTTTAATATTGTTTTTCTGGTTATCAGCAACAATTAAAAAAGATACTCACGCTGCTGCTTCTACTAGACATTGGTTTAAATTGGTATTCTCAAAAGGAGTAGAAATCTAGAAAATAAAACTTTCTAATCTTTCTTTTCTGGTTAACTTCAGCAATTTAAAAACATACCCACGCTGCTTCTTCTACTGTCCATTATACATCAACGTATCCCAATAAAAAATCTCTCTAAATGAAAAATATCTCATAAAATAGTCATTTTACTGATACTGAACTAAATTTGTTGCGTACATCTTTTTATTGCCATTTTCTATTGTTACATGTATGTATTTTTGCTTCAGTTTTTGTTATAACTTATAGTCATAGTATATAGAAAATTGTATTTTATCAAATACGTTCTATAATAATAAAGTCGACGATTTAATTTTAGACAAATTGGAATATCATATGTCTTGGCTACCTCCGGAGCTGTTGGAACTGCTTTTGGATTAAACAAACTGTTGGTGGTAATTATCTTTTGTACTTACAATCTATGAACAGGGTAAGTTATTAGTGTGTCCATTACCATCTCAAAATTATTTTCATCAACTAAAAAAAAAAACATTAGCGACATTTCTGGATCGCCTTCAGTGCCTAGTGCCTTGCTACAGCTTTGTCTGGTAGTACAAATAAGGAAGTTACAGTAGATTTCAGAAAATGACATTTTTCATTTTTAAATAAGCAGGTATTTAATTTTTTCCTCAATGGCATGCAGATGGGCATAAAATTACTTTACTTATTTAACCGATTTTCTATTTCCACTAATAACCAGAGAGCGGATTATATGCACAGCTTTTTTAACAAATTATGCGCCTATTATATGTAGATTTTGAACATAATATGCATCGTAATTACAATTATGTGCACTATAATGTGCATTATATGCACCATAAATCTAAAAATATTGGGTCAGACGTAAACCAAACATTTAGTGACCGTTCATTACCATCCAATGTTAATTCATTGCTATAAATCAGAAGTATTGAAATTTTATTTTTATATAATAATTATATTATCAACAATTTCTCTGCACTAAAATTTCTTGGTGCATATTATTTCAAAAATATAAATATGATTCCGAGTCTCTCCTGTTCCGAATTTTATTAGCATTAAGTGTTTTTTATTCAATTTTTATTTACATACCAAAATTATGTACCAAAAATCAACCATTGACCATTTTAAAATTACTATAAATCGCTTTTTGCGATGAAAATTTTTGAGCCGAATTACTTCTGAATTAAACATTAGCTTTTGGTAAAATTTTAAACATTTAAATAACCTTCTATATTATTTTAAATGAGGATGAGGAAAAATTTTAATAAAATCATCAGAAAAAAAGTTGTCATCAAAGAAATTGTTTCAGTTATTTTTAAATCGTAAAAATCTCTCTCATAAAAATGTTAAGGGACTCTAAGAGCTAAGGATGCATTAGACTAATATTGCTCAAAAAATATGATCAAGCTAAATCAAAAACTGAAAATCTAATTCCTAAATAAGAAAGGCAATGTATTTGAGTCCATCACAGTATCTACTTAATAAATCTCTAAGCACTAATTGGCACAAACAATGATAGTTTAAACTGGTGCGCATAAAATTTCGCACAGGTATTTCCCGTAATAAGTAGGAGAACTCTAGAAGAGCATTTTCAAAATTCAGCCTCCAAGGTGGTAAAAATGGATATTAAAAACCACCTAAAATATATGCAATGCACGCGATTTTATTTAAAGTTACCTGGGTTCGTAAAGAGCTGACGTCGTTGAGGAATATATCTCCACATGAATTTATATCCATTTTTTCAGGTGCTCAGACTTTTTTGTTTAATTTCTAAGCACTTAAATTATTTTAAACTCAAAATTTAGCTTTAATTTAAAATGTTTAAGTGGAAATCTTGAGGAACATTTTTTTTTAGACATTTTGAAGTTTCAAAACGCGTTAGAGCCACCTTTGTTGTGTTTTTTAATCTTTCTTGGTTTCAGAGGACAAGATTTGTATTTAAATTTTTCAAAATTTCTATTTAGAAACTCAACAATTCTAAATTTGGACTTTTTTTGGAACTTTCAGCTTAGACTTGAAATATACTCCTCTTTAAAATGCTAAAGTTGAAATTTAGTTAAGTCTAGAATTTGTTTTATACAATCCATGTAAACTTTTTAACATTCTCTAAAGAGATATAAGCTCATATATTTTTTGGTGGATACAAAATGTTTTGGTGAAATAAGGATCTTTTTTTTTATTTTTGGTCAACAAAGATCGACTGGCCGAAATAGGAAAATAGAAATGGAAGATTCTTTTTTGGTCCTCTACAAAAATTGATTGGTCGAAACATGAAAATATAAATTGAGGATTTTTTTTTGTTTCACCAAAATTTCTGGACCGAAATACGAAAATATAACTGAAGAAACTTTTTTTCCTTTTTGGTCAACAAAAATTGTAAAATGTAAAAAATTAAATTGAGAACCTGAGGACTTTTTTTTTGGTCGATAATCATTGTTTGCTTTAATTCCGAAAACGTTATTATCAGAGGGATTTTTTAGCCCCCACATTAAATGGCCTAACTCGCTCATGCAAAAAGTTGAAATTTTGGAAAAGGTACAAATTTTGAAAAAAAAAACTAAGTTCTGAAAAAAGTCACAACTTTGAGAAAAAGTCTTAATTTGATAATAAAAGTATTAAACAATTTCCAAAAAACGTGAAAATTCTAAAGTCGAAATTTCGCAAAATATCAGTTTTTTTAAAAAGTGGTAATTTTCGAAAAAAAATAATTCGAAATAAAAGTCCAATTTGCTACATATAGGTCGAAAGATCGAGAAAAAGTCAAAATCAAAAGAAAATCAAAATTTTCAAAAACAAACCAAAACTTCGAGAAGTAGTTAAAAGTTTAAATAAAGATGCAAATTTTCAAAAAAAAAGTGGATATCTTGGAAAAGGTAGAAGTTTAAAAAAACAGATAAAATTCTGAAAAAAGTTAAAAAATTTTAGATATCGAAATTTTGCAAAAAATAATTTTTTTAAAAAGTTGAAATTTTTGAAAAAATTGAATATTTTAATTTTTTAAATAAAAGTCCAATTCAATCTTAAAAAAAAAGTCGAAATTTTAAAAAAAAAGTAAAAATTTGCAGAAAAAAGTCGAAACTTCGAATAATGGTCAAAAATTTCAACAAAGAATGCAAAAAACAGTGAGAATTCTGAAAAAAGTTCGAAAATTTTAAACGTTGACATTTTGTAAAAAATCAAATTTTTAAAAGAGTGAAAATTTTTAAAAAAATTCGAATTTTTCAGTATTTCAAATAAAAGTCCAGATTACTACTTTAAGGTAAAAGTTCCTAAAAAAAGTCAACATTTTTGGGAAAAAGATGCAAATTTTTAAAAAAATCGGTAGAAGTTTAAAAAAAAAACACTGAAAGTTCTGAAAAATTTTAAAAATGAAAAAAAAAAATGAAATTTTGCAAAAAATCGAATTTTTTAAAGGAATAAGGATTTTGGAAAAAAATCAGTTTTTCAAATAAATGTCTAGTTTTCTACATACAGGTTGAAATTTCTAGAAAAAGTCGAAGTTTTTTAAAAAGTCGAAATTTTCAAAAAAAATTCAAAACTTTAAGAAATAGTCAAAATCTCAACAAAGATGGATATCAAAAAAGTGTGGTGTTTTTTAAAAAAACACCCCTTCAACCTAATCAGATATATTAAAAAAAAATCTAAGACTAAAAAACGTCAAAATTTTGAAAAAAGTTAAAATTATGTGTCAACATTTTCAAAAAATTTGAAAATAAATCACAATATTAAAAGAAAGTGAAATTGTGAAAAGGTTAAAATTTTCAAAATAAGAAAAATTTTGAAATAAAAGAAGTCCAAAGAAATGTTCAGGAACGGGAAGAATTTCAATAAAAATCGAGAAATTTGAGCTTTTTTTCAAAAAAAAATCCTTATCTTCAAAGTCAAAAGTTTGGCTTTTGATCAAAATTTTATCTTTCTTAAAATGACTTCCCGATTTTTATTAACTTTCTGAATTATTTGGACTTAATTTAAAAAATTTAGAGTTCCCAAATCAAATTTAAAAACCAACATTTCAAGTAGGTCAATGCTTTCAAAAGCTGTTGGAATTTTAGGTGGAACGGACTGGTCCTTGGTTATCTTCAAAAATCAAATCGTGTCTCCTGAAACCCAGAATATTAAAAAACACAACAAAGGGTGCTCTAACGTGGCTATCGAAACGCGTTAGAGTAACCTTTGTTGTGTTTTTAATCTTTCTTGGTTTCAGGAGACAAGATTTGTATTTCAATTATTTAAAAGGAAGTTTTCAAAAAATTTGAAATTTCCAAAATAGAAAATTCTCAAGAAACAGAGAAATGATCAAGGAAAATGTCCAAACAAATCAAAATATATGTACATAAGAAGCCAACATTTTAAAGAAGTTGGAATTTTCTAAGAAAATAAAAATTTCGGAAAATGTTTACATTTTCAAAATAAGGTCAAAATTTTGAGCAAAAATTGAAATTATGGAGTCGAACAAAAAAAAATGTTGAGATTTTGAAAGAAATCGATCAAAATAAATCGAAATTATCAATAAAAATTGAAAATAACGCCTTTGTTTCGAATTAAGTCGAGATATAGCCAAAATAACATGTTAATATTCGAAACTAGAAATTTTTGCATTGCAAGCTACCACAGGAGTTAAATATAATAAAAAAATAAACGCAAGTGGTGAAATTACCGGATAAGAAATGGGAATATCTGCGAATAATAAGCATTGTTCATTTTAAAATCTTTAGATTGTTGGTTAATTGCTTATAAGTAGTCTCGGAATTGGACCTCCACCAGCCGGGGTCTTAATTTTGATAACCATCGTATTATAATGCTCATTGGACAAAAATTTTACCTGTGGAGTCTACATTTTCATAAAATAATGACTTTGATGTGGCAACATCTTATTTACATTTTTCTTGCCGAATGCAATAAAAATATGCCGAAATATGCAAAGTTATTAAAAATATGCCAGCTTCTCAAGAATATGCAAGATATGCATGCATATGCAAGTTGCTATAACCCGCTCTCTACTAATAACAAAGATAAAAAAATACCCATGTTATCTCACATCCAGCGGACACACTGTATACTTACAAGAATGAAAACACAGTATCCATATACAGTAGAATCGCTATTATTCAGGTCAGCTAGATCCTTTTCTGGATAACTGAAAACATGAATAATCCAAAATACTAATTTTTAATTTTTTAATATTTTATTTAGAAAACAACATTCATTTGTATTTGTCTCAATAAATTATAGAAGAATATCTAAGGAACAAAAGAAACGTGATACATGTAACAAAAAATAAAAGTTTTAATATTTATACATAATATATGGACCTACATTGTACAATATACAGGGTCTTCCAACGAAAACTCGACTCCTTTGTAATTAGAAAACCAAGAAATATTTTAAAATTCGCCGAGAACCGTCGATTTATGTATTTGGGAAAATTATTTCTGATGATCAATCCAACTTTGATATGTTCATCTTCCTAACCCCTGTTAACCCCCACTTTAAAATTTCAATTAAAACTACCCTTTTTGTAATACATCATTTTAAAGCCCTTTCCGTTGTGTGTTCACCTATTTTTTTAGCCTTATAAGTAGATGCAGAGAAATTTTCTTTAATTATTAACTGCACGTGAAACTTTTGGGCTTACCTAGCACATATAGATCCTGATATGGAGCTCGTTCTAATTTTTTTTGTAAGAACCACTTGGTCATAGCAATGTTAAGTTCTTGTAAAGGACATCATTTTAGAGACTTCCTATCAGAAATAGCTTCTGCATTGTAAACCTTAGCTACAAATCTCTATAATTCGGATTTACATTCGATTATTGATTTGTTGTTGTTGTTGTTGTTGTTGTGTTTGTACACATGTCCCGAACATATGTTCACAGTTTCAAGTACATAGCATACTTAGTTTGTTTTTGACATATAAAAAGATTAGACGTATTTTGTTGTGCTCAGAAATTTTCTGTTATTATAAAAAATTGGGATAAGGAATTTGCATCAAATTATGTGTGAAAAATGGAATCAAGTGTTCTAAAACACTTGAAATGTTAACAGTGGCGTACGGTGAGTCTGCTCTAAGTAAAAAAAAATGTTTACACGTGGAACAAACTTTTCCAAGGTAGGCCGAGAAGAATCAGACGACAAACCTCGCTCTGGACGTCCCCAGCACATCGAACAACAGAAGATATCGCCGAAGCTGTAAAGAAAATTGTTTTTGAAAATCGTCGACTTACCATAAGACAAGTTGCTGAGGATGTTGGCATATCAGTCGGCTCGTGTCAAGCAATTTTTTTGGATGTTTTAGGTATGATACGTGTGTCAGCGAGGTTTGTTCCGAAACTTCTCAATTTTGATCGGAAGAACCGTCGCAAGAGCATCGCTCAGGAAGCTCTTGAATGACGTCAGTGATGATCTTGATTTGCTCAAAAGTGTCATAACTGGTGATGAATCATCGGGATGTCATAGAGGTTATGACAGTCGAAACCAAAGTCCCAGTAGTCCTAATGGAAGCACCCAGGAGAGCCAAGACCGAAAAAAGCACGCCAAGTTCCGATCAAATGTCAAAATTTTGTTCTACTGTTTTTTTCGACTACCTATGGCGTAGTGCCATCAGGAGTTTTTACCTCAAGGTCGTACGGTCAATAAGGAGTATTACTTTAAAGATATGCGCCGTTTGCGAGAAGCAATTACGAAAAAAACCTCCGAATTGTGGAAAAATAATTCATGGCTTTTGCATCACGATAATGCACCTGCTCATTTATCGTTGCTTGTGAGAAGTTTTTTGGCCAAAAACAGCACGATAATCACGCCTCAGCCACCATGTTCACCTGGATTTGGCCCCCGGTGACTTTTTCCTGTTCCCAACACTTAAAAGACCTATGAAAGGACGGAGATTTGCAAGGATTGATGAAATAAAAACTACATCGCTAGAGGAACTCAAGGCTATACCAAAAAGTGCTTGTGAGAAGTCCTTTGAAGATTGGAAAAAGCGTTGGTACAAGAGCATTGAATCTGATGGAACAGTATAAATGTTGATGAATAAATAAATATTTTTTCATAAAAATATAGTCACCTTACTTTTTGAACGACCTTGTATACAGGGTCTCCCAACGAAAACTTGACTCCCCTCATGATTAGAAAACCGAGAAATATTTTAGAATTCGCCGAGACCTGTCGATTTATGTTCTTGGAAAAACCATTTTTGATGATCAAACCAACTTGATATGTTAATCCCCCTAACCCCTGTTTTAATACATCATTTTAAACCCCCTTCCGTGGTGAATACAATGGTGCGTCGTTTTTGAAAATTGGTTGAAAATTAAAAACGAAAAGTTTACAAACCGACGTTCATGTAGCAGTATGAGACGCCAAGAAGCTCACCTATTTTTCGGCCTTATAAGTAGATGCAGAGAAATCTTCTTTAATTATCAATTGCTCGTAAAACTTTTGGACTTACCTAGCACACATAGATCCTGATATGGATCCCGTTCTAATCTTTTTTGCAAGAACCACTCGGTCATAGCATCGTTAAGTTCTTGTAAAGGAGATACTTTTAGAGACTTCCTATCAGAAATAGCTTTTGCACTGCAAGCTTTAGTTACAAAGCTCTATAATTCGGACTTCTTCACAATTTTTCAAACCGTTTGTTTTCCAATGTTATATATTTTAGCCGATTTTTGTTCTATAGTTAAAACATTGAGTTTATACTTTTCGTTAGCACTGTTACGCAACATTTTGTGTGGCCGTTTACGTTTAACTAACAATTCGGTTGGCATTTGGCGAAAATAATAAATAGACACATAAATTGGGGATCCCCGAGACAAAAGTTTTCTCGCGATGCGTTCAACGTTCACGCACCAATCTCTGGTGGCCAGCGATGGAAAATCCATCACCCGGATAATCGAGGTTCTACTGTAATTACAATTCTAATGCTTCAATGCTTTTAAAATTTCGGTAATAATTAGATTTTTTTTTCAGAATTCTGGAGGAGTCGTTAAAAGACTTGTACCATTCGCTGCCGTAGTTGCTGCTAACTGCATTAATGTCCCTTGTATGCGAGCACAGTAAGTAATGTATTTTGTTATTGAATTTTACTCACAAGTAATACATATCATTCATTTAGAAAAGTATATTTATAAAAATTGTTACTTATTAACTAATACGATATGTTTTGTCTAATAAATTAAGTTAAATTAGAATATGCAGTGCTAGTCTGTAACTTGGAAAAAATGCAGTAAATCGAAGATAGTTTTTTTTCGGAAATATGCTTGGATACGTCGATTAATAATTTTATCGTATCATTAAAAGTTAAGTGTCCTTAAAATTAAATCTCTATTGTAAATTATTATCCCCATAATATTTAGCAGCTTCATAATAACTGAGTAGCACCTAATACGTTAGTTACAATTATAATACATTTGTTACCTATCATAACACCCTAAATACAAATTTCATTTTAAAAGTTTGTCGATTTATCTATGTCGTCGTTGTCAAGGATACGATATAAAGCTTTGAATGCAACTCGATCTTTAGCGACGTGGTCAGACGACTCGGTTAACGCCTCGTCGCCTGGCAACGTCCTCGATTATTATAAATCGCATAATGCTACATTAATAGCTATAATTTGAGCACTTTTTGATGTAGGAAAATTTTATACAGAATGTCCCAAATTTAAAATATGACGTCATCGACAATTTTTTTAAGAGGCAACCCTAACTTTTTCTTGACTATTCTTAAAGGATATATCAAGTTACACATGTGTACCAAATTAAAATTTTTTATTTCCAGTCATTTAAAAGATATTTAACAAATATTAATTAAATAATTTGAAAAATCAAGGAATCTGATTCAATTCAATAATCTTTCTTTAGTAAATGTTCAAACTGTTGTCCATTTACGAAGTAAATATATTCTAAACGGAACTGAAACTCTTTTTGAACATTTTTTATTACTTCGGGAGAAATTAGTCTGCACTCCTGTTTTATTCGTCCTTTCAATTCCTCAATATTTGTAGGTTTGGTCTTAAAAACTTTGTTTTTCAAATACTCCCATAAAAAGTAGTCCATAGGTGTTAAGTCCGGAGACTTGCATGGCCATTCAAAAGGTCCTCTTCTACCAATCCATCTGCCTGGAAATACATCATTCAGATACTCACGGGCAGGTCTTGCAAAATGAGGAGGGGCACCACCTCGTTGAACCCAAATGTTTCTATTAGGGACATCAGCTTCGACTGGATCAGGAAACAAAATAGCTAAATCAGAAATTAGCTCTTCCTGTAAGAGTTCTAAATATCCTGTTCCATTGAGATTTATTTGGAAGAAAATTGGTCCTATAACTCGATCACCAACAATCCCTGCCCAAACGTTGACTTTCTCTGGATGTTGAGTGTAGCCTTTCCTCGTCCAGTGTGGTTTGTTGTCTGCCCAGTGACGACAATTTTGACGATTTAACTTATCATTTAGCATAAATGTTGATTCATCAGAAAACAGGATATTTTCTATGCTTAGAACATTTCTGTCCAGTAGATCCATCATTTGTTCGCAACACTAGAGTCTTTTATTCGGATCATCTTCTAAGTGTTCATGGAGGATTGTCATTTTAAAATGATAAAATTTTTGCTTTTTCAGAATTCTTCCAACTAAAAACTGGCTAATTTCGATGTCCCTACCTATCTGACTAATCTGATTTTCTTGGACAGAGAGAAGTACATTAATTTTGACATCTTCATTGAGCGCATTCTGTTTTACTTGTTTTTCTTAAAGGCCCATTTCTCCGAACTGTTTTTCAATCTTGCTTACAGTACTTTGCGATATGGGTGGTAAATTAGGATGCTTCTCTCTGAATAAACAAATAACTTAATTTTGTGTTCTTGTTCTATCTCCGTAGCCAAACATTATTAAAATTTCAAACTTGTGGCTTTTAGTTAAGTACGGCATTTTGGTCGATTTTTTAATAAATGGTGTTTCTCACTAAACGACAAACTAATAGCCTCTTCGATCAATACCGTACTACTATTCTTATTTGTTTTTATTAACTTTTTTTATAAGATTGTGATAAGACGTCAACCCAGTTTGACGAAAAATGTCAAACAAATACCTTCTGATACGATATCTTTAAATTTTATGAAAATTGTATTGAATTTAATCAGATTTTTGGAATTAGTTACTAAATTTGTAAATATCTTTTAAATGACAGGAAATAAAAAATTAAAATGTGGTAGGCATGTGTAATTTAATATACCCTTTAAGAATAGTCAACCAAAAAAAATTGGGTTGTTATTTAAAAAAATTGTTGATGACGTCATATCTTAAATTTGGGACATGCTGTTTAAAACTTTCCTACATCCAAAAAAAGCGCAAATTATTGCTATTAATGTACGGGATGCGTTAGGCGATTTGTAATAATCAAGGTCGTTGACAGGCGACGAGGCATTAGCCAAGTCGTCTGGCCACATCCGAGATTGTTTAAATCGCTAATAATCGAGTTGCATTCAAAGCTTTATGGTATCGTGGACAAGCAATGTCAGAAATAATTAACAGACTTTTAAAATGAAATTTGTATGGAAAATTCTGACCACCAATAGTCTTACTTTATTGCGGTTAAGGGGCGTTAAAGTCTGATTCGTTAGATTACTCCATAAGCTTTTGACTTCTAGTGAACTAACCCCACTGATGACTGGAAGAAATGAAACGCATTGCTACATCTATCGATGACATTTTAAAATCTGAGGCTATTTTCTAAAGCCTCAACCGATTAATTCTTATTTATAAATTATATTCTTTCGTTTCATACTAAGTTTGAAAAGCCATTTTGAAAGGGAAGATTGTAGGGTCTCTACTAGCTCAATTCACTTAAATTATTTGACACAACTTGACTTGGAAAGCACCCATTTCCTGGCCTCAGTGATTCACATTTTCATTCAATGGCAAAATGAACGAATATACTTGTGTTTGTTTTGTTATAAATTTTGCCCTAATAATACATGCATTCAGAAATAAGAAATGCTGATGCCCTTAGTCTTTTTTGAATGATTTTCTCCATGGCTAGTTCTTATAAAGATTGTGTCTCCGATATGTTTCAAACAATAAACTAATTGTAACATTTGGGTTTCATTATCAATTATCGCAATAGCGGTTTGCTTCCAGCTAATAAATGAGTCCATTTGGCTTTGTTCTCAACTCTTCCGACCTAAGTATCTCAATTTAATTTCAATTAAAGCTATAGCAACAACTGTTTGCTGCCAGCTAATAAATGAGTCTATTTAGGTGTGATTTTTAACTCTTCAATAGGTCAATTCAATTTGAAAAAAGTGGATGTTCTATCTCACCCTAAAACAAACAAAAAATTATGACAACGCAGACTTAGATGTTTCTCCCATATTGAGGGAAAACTTGGTGTCGGTTTGACCAGCCTTTAAAATATGACTTTCTGGTACATCAAACTTGTCGAATACATACATTTTTAGCGCTCAACAGAAGCCAGGATAACTACAACGCTCCTTGCAAATTTCAATCGGCTCCATTTCTAGCATTTATTGACAGCTAGAAAACTTGAAATATGGTAACACTCTCTGCAGAAAGACGCGTTCGTTATGGAAATATTTCGCCGGAAGTTCTCTCGGTATTTGGTCCGAGAAAAACAAGACCCATTTCATCAATTATTTAGAGCTTCTGAGTCAGAAGTTCTGACTCAATTTTTGGGACAGAAATGGTATACCAAACAATTAAAAAAATGTTGAGTTCTCTGTTGGATTTACAGGACTACCGCAATATGATGCGTGAATGGTGAATGACATGGATAGTGTACAGAATTAAACATTTTCACTTAATCAATTTGGCAAGGGTTCGAGTTTCAAAGTATCGTCTTTATTCCATGTTACATGAAGTCAACAAAAAATGTCGAGGCAGATAAAATTTATAAAGAGTTATAACTAGATACAGGACGGTCACTGAAAAATACAGCATTTCGACTATTGACTCGAAAATTGGGCTCCTTGGTAATTAATTTATTTGCTAGCCGCATAAATACCAAAAGTAAGGTTTACTTTTTCAGGATCTGTGACCCCGAAGCCAGTTCTATAGACGCGTTTACCATCAGTTGGTCTATTTTACACCTTTTCGCTTTTCCTCTTTCTTTAATCATTTTTTGCCTCATCAAAGGAATATCAGTGGCTAAGCTCAAGACACAGTGGTCGATCCTAGGTGGTTCACTCAATAATGTAGATTTAATTTCCTGCTCATCCATTAACAGCCCAGCTTTCCTGGAGAACAGTCTTTTATCAAAAAAACATTTCTACAAAACAACCTTCTCAAGAAATACATTTAAATCTGCATTGCGTCGGTCACTGCTGGTTCATTGTAACATGGCCTAAAATTGTGATAGATTTTCTGTTTATCAGCAAAAAATAATTGACCCCCTTAATATGACATCAGGGAACGTATTAGATTTTCTGACTGTACAGTTTAGGAGCGGTAGCCTTATTTAGCTCTCTTAACTCTTTTTGGTTCATCATTAGCCCAGAAAGCCGGTCCAAATTTATGCCAGAACTTCAGATTTCAACATTTTTCCAAGAGGTTTATATGCTTAGACTCGGTAAATTCAAATACCTTAGTCTTTGAGATACTTCGGTAGTCTCAACATTTCTTGACAGGTTTGAAGATACAAAAAAAACCTTGGCATTATCTCAGAGTTAACTACTCTGTTGGCAATACCAGCAGTCCAATACTTCGAGATCTTTTGCTATAGATATTAATAAAACTTTTTATTGGAAGATCAGACTGGATTTTCAATTCAGACTCCAAACCTCTCGGGAAACCGTAGGCAACCCCTCTTAAGACTACATTTTCTTCAACTTAAACCCTAATATTTTTGTGGCCACGACTAACATAATATCTGGATAGAACCAAATTATTCCGATGTAATATAAGCAGTTTATTTATTTCGCTTAATAAATATACTCTTTCCAATCAAATGATTTGCTAAGGTTTATTTTTTGCAACATACTTTAAACATCTACATTTTGTCCTATTTACGAGACGAGACCGAATATAATCACAAGATCAAACGAACTTACCTGTGAAGTTCGATCTTGATTATATGAAGTCTCGTCGAAGTAAATAGGGCCCCTCCCAATTCCCAAACCGTATTTAGTTGCAAAAAATGTATAATCTCTGAAATAAGACTGAAGTATATGGGGAGCCGAGGTGCATACGCAGCGGGGACTTTGAGGGCATAACGAGATTTATGATTTGTTTATTTCTTTAAATATGTGATCGTATCGCCTAGAATCAAGGTACTACATTTTTTCTTATTTACATCGACGAGACATCATATAATCAAGATCGAACTTCACAGGTAAGTTCGTTTGATCTTGTGATTATGCGCCACTAAGTTATTATAAAGCTGCTAAATATTATGAGATTAATAATTACCAATAGAGATTTAATTTTAAGGACACTTAATTTTCAATTATACCATATGATACCATATAATACCAATGATAAAAATATTAATCAACCTGTCCAAACATATTACTAAATTTATTCCAAGTTGCAGACTAGCACTGTACAGGTTTATCAATTATGTTGTGGGATAGTGTAAATTAAAGGTGTGATTATAGTATTATACTGATCACATAGGTACCAATGTTCATGATAAAAAGATAAGGTAGTCTCGGAGGCTGTCCGACAAGAGCGAAAACTTAAAACTAGGAAATAACAGGTGTCTATGTAGTATAGTTCGAACCCACATTAGTAAACAAGTCAGAATATTGAAAATATTTTAAAACAAATGCTGTCAAACTGACCTACTTTCTTATATTTACGATTTGGATGCTTGTAGTCTGTGGAAACATATCTAATATTTATTGATAATGAAATTACGCTGCGTCTGATAGAACGGGAAACCATAAGCTTTTCCCCTATCCATAATTGCTTAATGGGCCTAAAGAAGGTTTCACTTCAGTAAATCTAGAAGTGTTCAAATAAGATTTAATTGCGTTTATTAATAAATTGCTGTTTTTAACCCTTCTTCTGTATTTTAGGGAATTGAAAGATGGAACGCCCATTTTTGATGCTAGCAATAAGAAATTAGGAAATTCTAAGAACGCTGCACAAAAAGGAATTGCACAAGTTGTCACTGGAAGGGTTGTAATGGCCATTCCTGGAATGGGTGAGTACTTATCTAAATTTAAAGACGATTCCACCCATAAGGTTTTTGTGCGGGTGTTCTCCCATAAAGTCTATATTAGCGTATGTTACAAAAGTTTTCGGAAAAAATTCCGAGTGCAAAAAATATTAAAGTGTGTTTCAAGTATTTATTAAAGCTGTTTTTCCTTAGTATCGAATTAGCAGAAAACAACATTCAAGTTATACCTAAAGTTCCGTGGTCTCTGATGACATGCAATTTTCATATGACTTGTTGCATCAAGTGCTGGACGGTCTGATTATCTATTTACTATTTACCGAATTTTTTGAGAGATTCCGCATCGTAACCAATCTCCTTTTTCGATCTCCCAGCATTTATCATCGACCTTTTTATTCAATATTGCCCAAAAATCTTCAAAGGGGCGTGCCTATGGAACATTTGGAGGATTACTATTTTTGCATGCAAAAGGACTGCGGACTTTGGGTATATTCTAATATAATGGACGAGGCTAGATAAGGCTAAAATACATTTTAATTATTAGTGAGTAATATTGATAAGATCAACCAATTTTGGAAGACATATTTGATTTTTACAATATCATGTTTGGGCAGTTATAAAATATGATTTTTCGAATTTCCAGTTTGTATGGTAAAGGCATCAGTAATTGTCATCGCTCCAGTAGTTGCCACCAAACATAGTTTTGGAAAAACATTAAGATAATGCTTCGTTATTTTAAATCTCTTACAGTCTCAATCAATTTCCATATATATGTATTAACAACAATTTTAAATGGAGCTTTTAATGGTAGTAGCTTATACAAAGCCAGTTTCCAAACAAAACGCTACATCAGTTCCTTGTCCAAAATATTTTGTTGTGATTCTTAGCGAATTTGTTTAGGGTAGGTTGAAATAATTTAGTTTAAATTTCAGCAGTTATTATTTTAATGAATGCAAATTTTTTTACATGCAATAAAGTATGTTTGATAGACTTTTCAATTAAAATGTTCCTCTTAGGAATTGATGGTTATAAAAAAAGCATCCTGTTTTTTCGATATCAGTAATAAGTTAGAGGTATGTCTAATAATGACAATTGCTGGTGCCCCTACCCTTCTCTATAACTTCATAACCTGTGACCAATATAATATGAAATGGTAAAGTGAAACATTTTTACATGTTTGTTTTCAGTATCAACTCGATGCTTAATTTTTTCTGAAAGCTTTTGTCAATACTGTTATTAGGATAATGAGGGCCTTAGTTAATCAATATACGAGGAAGAAAAGGAAAAATATATAGCTTTATATTGCTAGGAAAATCTTAGGATTATGGTATAAACTATATTCAGTGGCGGCTGTCGCAAAGCCACTGTGAAACTGCAACACCCCCAATTTTGCTCACGAGTTTTTTTCTCAAAATTTTTTGAACACTTTTCAGCACACAATTTTCTATAAAAATTTTAAATTTTCTCTGATTTCTTTTTAAAGAAATTTTCGGTTTCTTTCACAAAGTTACGTCATTTAAAAACCTATTCTATTTTTAATTTTGATCAAAATCACATTTTCCAAAACTAATTTTTTTAAAAGTTATGAGGAAGAAATAATATTTCTAGCAGCAATTAAAATGTTAAAAAAAAACTTAAATTTCTTTAAAAATGTCAACATTTTGAGAAAATAATTACAATTTCAAGAAAAAATCGAAATCTAACTCATCTCTCATTTTACTATTTTCCTAAAAAATAAGTTAATACGCGGCATCTTCGAATTTTTACCTTACATCTCATTTTGTATAAAAATTTTGAATTTTTTCAGTTATTTCGATTTTTTTAGAAAATTTTGATTTTTTCTGCGAAGTTTCCATGTTTTCTAAATATTTTATAAAAAGAAGTTTTCTATTTTTTTTGAAAGTGTTGTTCTTAAAATTTCTTCTAGAAATTTTATCTTCTCCAGATTTTTCTTTATGTTCCTCTAATTTGCTTTAAAAATGTGGTTTTTGCACAACACTTTGACAATTTAAAGTTTATTTTATTTTGTAGTTATGACAAAAAATGTCTGGAAAAAACTCTGGAAAGTCTATAAAAATTTCAACATTTTGAAAAAAACAAAAAATTTCGACTTTTTGTTAACATATTTTAATATTTTTTTTCAAATTTTGATTGTTTCTCTACGAAATTTTGAATATTTTTTCCTATAAAATTTGTGTTTTTCTGTAAACATTTTACACAAAGAATTTTTTTGGCAACTTATTTGTACATAAAATGCAAGTTTTTTTGTAAATTTGTTTCAAAACTTTGTACAATTTTAAAAATAGAAACTTCTGCTAATATTTTTTTTTAATTCAAGTGTTATTTCGAAAGTACAGTACAGTACCACTTTTGAAAAATAACGCCAAGTTATCAGAAAAGTCGAATTTTTTAAAAAAAGTCAAATTTTAGAAAATTTGAAATTTTTATAGAAAGTCAAATTTTCAAAAGAATTTAAAGATTTCGAAAAAAAATTTTAATTTTTAAAATGGTCGACATTTTCAATAATTTTGGGAATATGAATAAAAGACGAATTTTTGGAAAAATATCGACATTTAAAATAAAGTGCAGAGTTTCTAATTAAATTTTCAAAGAAGCTGAATTTTGTGAATATTGGAGAAAACTCAAAATTATCGAAAAATTCGTAATTATCAAAAAAGTTGAAATTTTGAAAAGGTAAAATTTTGAAAAAGTAGAAATTTTCAATATTTCAAATTTAAAAACAATCTTTTCTTTTAAGTCGAAGATTTAATTGGAAATGTTTCAAAAATGCATAAAAAAAATTAAGAAAAAGTTCGAACTTTCAAAAAAGTCTAGTTTTTAAAAAAAAGTCGAAATTTAAAAAAAGTCGAAATTAAAAAAAAAGTTGTAGTTTTGAAATGGAGTCGAAATTTTACGAAATATTAGTCGAAAATTTCAATAAAAGGTTTTAAGAAATGTCCGACTTAAAAAAAATGACAATTTTCAAATAGAAAATCGACAGTTTGCAAAAAATGTCAAAATTTTGAAAATAGTTGAAATTAAAAAAATAGTCAAAATTTAAGTTTTCCAAAAATTTAACGTTTTGAAAAATGATTAAAATTTTCAAAAATTCCAACATTTGAAAAAGGCCGCAATTTTCAACAAAGTGGGAATTAAAATAAAAAGTCGAAAATTTCAAAAATGTGCAGATTTAAGAAAATTTTCAATAAAGAAAATCGAAATCGAAAATTTTCAAAATCTTTCAAATTTCTAAAAGAAGTCAAAATTTAAAAAAAAAGAAATTAAAAAAGTATCAAAATTTGCAAAAGGTTTGAGAATTATTATCGAGTTTACGAAATAATTCGAAATTTTAATAAAGTTAAGATTTTGAATAGTTAGGAAATTTGCAGTCAACTTTTCAATAAAAACTAAAGTTTTCGAAACGGGATTATTGAAAACAAGTGAAATTTATCAATAGATCGAGGTTTTCAAAAGTCGAAATATTGAGAAATTAAAATTTTGGAAAATGTTTAAATTTTTGGTAGTTAAAATTTTAAAACAAAGCGGAACATTTTTTTAAAAATTGAAATTTTAGGTGAAAAAAATTAAAATTTGGAAAAAATGTCAAACATTTCATAAAAAGTCAAAATTTTCAAAAAAATCGAAATTTGAAAGAGTTGTTGTGAAAATTAAGAAGTAGCGAAATTTTCAACAAAATGAAAAAATAATCGAAACTTTGCAAAATAGTTCACATTTAAATAAAAACCTGTGGGTATTATTAAGAATCGAAATTTTCCAAAAAAAATTATAAACAAAGATGAAATTTAGAAAAAAGTCGAAAATTTAGTCAAAAGTCCAGTTTTAAAAAAAATTACATTTTCAGAAAAAGTAAGAATTTTCAAATGGTAAAAATTAATAAAACGTAGCCCTGGCGTACTCCAGTTCGAATGGAAAAAAGTTCGGTCAAATTGTAAAGTGTCGATGACCAGTGGCGGCTGGCGTATAGGCACTGTGGAACTACAGCACCCCCAATTTCGCTTACAAGTTTTTTTCTCAAAATTTTCTGAACACTTTTCATTACACCATTTTTTGTAGAAAATTTAAATTTTCTCCGATTAATTTTTATAGAAATTTTAGGTTTCTTTCAGGAAGTTACAACATTTAAAAACCTATTTTATTTTTAATTTTGATCAAAATGACATTTTTAAGAACTAATTTTTGTAAAAGTTTTGAGAAAGAAATCAATATTTCGAGCAGGAATTAATATGTTAAGAAAAAAACTCAAATTTCTTTGAAAATGTCAACATTTTGAGAAAATTACAATTTCAACAAAAAATCTAAATCCAACTCATCTCGCATTTTACTATTTCTCTAAAAAATGAGTTAATATGGTATAAAAAATTTGAGTTTTTTTTAGATATTTCGATCTTTTAAGAAATTTTGATTTTTTCTGCAAAGTTTTCATTTTTCCTAAATATTTTATAAAAAGAAATGTTCTCAAAATATCCATTTTTCTTGAAAGTGTTGCTCTTAAAATTTCTTCTAGAAATTTCAGCTTCTCCAGATTTTTCTTTGTGTTCCTCTAATTTGATTTAAAAATGTCAAGTTTTTTCACGTCAGTTTGACAATTTAAAGTTCATTTTATTTTGTAGTTTTGACAAAAACTGAGAAGTGTATAAAAATTTCAACATTTTGGGAAAAACAAAAAATGTCGATTTTTTTGTAAGGATATTTCAATTATTGATTTTAATTTTGAATTTTTTCTCTATGAAATTTTGCCTATTTTTCCTATGCAATTTGTTTTTTTCTCTAAACATGTTACACAAAGAATTTTTTTTGAAATTTTAATATTTTAAAATTAATTTTATTTTGTAATTTTGGAAACCGAAAATTATGAAGTAAAATTTTAGGGAAAATAAATTTCAAATCTGCATAAAAGTAAAAAAAAAACTTTTGGAAAAATATTGAAATTTCAAGAAAAAATGAACCTTGTAAATTTCAACGTTTTTAACAATTTGATATTTCGCTAAAAAATTACTGCTTCTGTAGGACCAAGGAAAATTTTAAATCGGAATTTCCAATTTTACTAGAAATGTTAAATTTATTCTTGAAATCCTCAAGTTCAAATTTAAAATTTAAATTTTGATAAAAAAAATCGAAATTTAAAGATTGAACTAAGAATTTTAAGAGAAAGCCGATCATATTTCTAGAAAAAGTTGAAATTTCCTATTAATAAACAAAATTTTTCAAAAAATTAACATTTTCGGAATTCAAGAAAAAAACTCTTTTCAAATAAATGAATTGTCAAAAATATTCTTATAATTTTTACTTTTAAAGTGGGAATTATGGAAATTTTTGAGAAAAAGAGTCAGCATTTCTAGAAGGGTCTCAAAATTTCGAAATTAAAATTAATCAAAATGTTGAAAAAAATTCGTTAACAATTTACTGTTCTAGTTAAATTTTTTTCTAGTAATTTTGAAGTTTCAGAAAATGTCAAAAATCAAATATTCCAAGTTGAAGCAAATTTTTTGCGATTAAAACTCAAATTTTGGCAACTTATTTGTACATAAAATGCAAGTTTTTTTTGGAAAATTGCTTCAAAACTTTGCACAATTTTGAAAATAGGAATTTTTGTTATTAATTTTTTAAAATTCGAGTGTTATTTCGAAATTTACTCAAAAAATGTAAATTTTGAAGGAAAAACATTACCACTTTTAAAAAATAAAGCTAAAGTTATCAGAAAAGTCGAACTTTAAAAAAAAGGTAAATCCTAAATAATTTTGAAATTTTCACAGAAAGTCAAATTTCAAAAGAAAATAAGGATAGCGAAAAAAAATTTTTAATTTTTAAAATGGTCGATAATTTCAAAAATTTTTGGAATGTAAATAAAAGACGAATTTTGGAAAAATATCGAAATTTAAAATAAATTGTAGAGTTTTTAATTAAATTGTTAAAGAAGCTGAATTTTTTAAATATTGGAGAAAACTACAAATTATCGAAAATTCGTAATTATTAAAAAAGTTGAAATTTTGGAAGAGTAAAATTTTGAAAAAGTCGAAATTTTCAATAATTCAAGTTTAAAAAGAATCTTCTTTTAAGTGGAAAATTTAATTAGAAATGTTAAAAAAAAGTATGAATAATGTTTTAAAAGAAATTCGAACTTTTCAAAAAAAAACTCAAATTTTCAAAAAGTCGAAATTTTGAAAAAAAAAGTCGAAGTTTTTAAATGGAGTCGAAATTTTACGAAATAAAAGGTTTTAAGAAATATCTGAAAAATCACAGTTTTTAAATAAATGATCAACAATTTTAAAAATAGCTTAAATTAAAAAAATAGTCATAATTTTTAAGTTTTACAAAAATTTAAAATTTTGAAAAATTCGAACGTTTGGCAAAGTCGAAAATTTCAAAAAAATGCAGATTTAAGAAAAAAAAGGTTAAAATTTTCAATAAAGAAAATCGAAATTTGTTGACAAGGCAAAAATTTTCAAAATCTTTTAAATTTCCAAAATGAATCAAAATTATGCAAAGAAGAAATTTTCAAAAAGAAAAGGTTGAAATTTATAGTCAAAATTAAAAAATATTAAAATTTGCAAGAAATTTGAGATTTGAAAAATTTTGAAAAATTCGAACATTTGACAAAGGCCGGAGTTTTCAACAAAGTTAGAATTTAAATAAAATGTCTAAAATTTCAAAAAAGGGCAGTTTTAAGAAAAGGTTAAAAATTTCAATAAAGAAAGTCGAAATTTGTTGACAAGGCAAAATCAAAATTTTTCAAATTTCCCAAACAAGTCGAAATTTTGCAAAAGAAGACATTTTCAAGAAGAAAAGGTCGAGATTTGTAGTCAAACTTAAAAAAATATCAAAATTTGCAAAAGATGTGATAATTTTTATCGAATTTACGAAATAATTCGAAATTTTAAAAAAGTTTAAGTTTTGAATAGTTGGGAAATTTGCACTCAACTTTTTAATAAAAATCAAAATTTTCGAAACCGGAATATTGAAAACAAGTAAAAATTATCAGATATATCGAGGTTTACAAAAGTCGAAATATTGAGAAGTTTAAATTTTGGAAAAAGTTTAAATTTTTGGTAGTTAAAATTTTGAATTGAAGTGGAACATTTTTTTTAAAGTTAAAATGTTAGGTCAAAAAAATTAAAGTTTTGAAAAAATTTCAAACATTTCATAAAATTTCAAAATTTTCAAAAAAATCGAAATTTTGAAAGAATTTCAAAAATTAAGTAGCGAAATTTTCAACAAAAAAATTAAAAAATAAGCGAAACTTTGCAAAAAAAAGTCGAAATTTTCAAAAATTGTTGACATTTAAATAAAAATCAGTTAAAATTAAAAAGAATCGAAATTTCCAAAATTATAAACAAAGATGAAATTTAGAAAAAAGTCGTTTAAATTTAAATTTAAAAAGTTAAAGTCCAGTTTTGAAAAAAATTACATTTTCAGCAAAAGTAAGAATTTTCAAATGGTAAAAATTAAAAAAAAATAATAATTAATTTTCAAAAAAATTATAAAAAAAACAGAACACCGAAAAGTCCAAATAGTTACGAAAGTACGGAGATTTTTAAAAGAGTATTCACAGTTTTTCAGAAAAGTCAATACTTAAATAAATAACATAAGGTCAAGGTTACAAGAAAAAAATCCAGATTTTGCAATACAGTTGAAATTTAGAAACAAAATCCAACCTTTCAAAAAACGCGACATGATCAGAAGTTTTCATTGTCAAGTTTTCAAAGAAATCTAAAATTTTCGAAAAGTAAGGTTTTGAAAATGTCAACATTTTCAGTCGAAATCTTAAAAATTTTAAAACGCTAAATAGCGTCGTAGCATCCCCATTAGTTTTGACTACGAGCCGCTATTGTCGATGACATAAGTTTTGCTGTCAGTGACGTAGTTATCGGAGGGTTAGACGGTGCAATACACCAGGGTCCCAAGTTTAGGAGGATCCTTGACTTCTGGCCAGCAAACCCTCTACTGATCTCTCTTAAATTTATTTCACCTTCAGAACATAAATATTACAACCAGTGTTTTTCCTAGGAACAGTTAGTGTGACAATCTGAAATATCAAACGGCATAAAATGTTGATATTGTTCACTTTACTGACCAGTTTACTGGTAATTTACCAATATTTTCTTATTTGTCAAAAATTAACCCAAAGTATAAATGAATTTCATTATGATGTATCTGGTTTAATCTTTTAAAATGTGTAATTTTCAAAAAATCTTCAAAGTTAGATATGAAAAAGGTAATCACAATGTAAAAATGTATATGGTATCATCATCTAGAGCTGAGAATACTCTCCTTGTGCTTCTGATTTTAGAAATGAGGGCTTCTTCATAGATTTGTTTATTTCTAACAATGTTCTACAAATGGCACCGCATGAAAAATAAATCACGTTACAGAAATGTTTTCTTTTTTATAAACACGTCCTCCATCAAATTATAGATCGAACCTTGGTCCGTTTTGTTTATTTTTCTGGTTTTGGTTTTCTAAATTGGGTTGCTTAAATGTTAAGTTTTCAAAAAAAAAAAACGCTTATTGGACGTTAACCCCTTGACATACGAAGGCGTCTGGGAGACGTCATTTGTTTCTTATGTCAAAACTATAATTGACGTAACTCAGATGCCTTCAACATTCCGTTGCGAGTTGTTTACAGTGCAATCAAAGATTATTTCTGTATCAAGAAATTAATAATTCTGCACAGTTTAGAGTTTTTAGCGGTAAAAATAATCGAACGGTATGTCCGAAACGAATGTGTTTTTCGAAAGTGAGGATGAAGATGCGGCCAGTAATTCGATGGTTTCTAAAGAGAGTAGTTTATTCCGAAATGTTCGTAAACGCCTCTTCTGCCGATATGCACGTTTTGCTTCATCCAATAGCTGGCAGTAGTAGGCAGGATTAACCATACGACGTTCATGCTGCAGAAAATCGAGGTGCACAACTCCTTTGAAATCCCAAAACACTGTTGTGAGAACTTTTCCAGCTGAGAGGCGAGTTTTTGCCTTGAGTTCGTCTTTCCAAAAATTTTTTGTGGCATTCATACACTTGAGTTTTCTTTAAAGAAGTATCCTCAAACTGTGCATCTAGTCTACGAAGAATTTCGGCCGGCTTTACACCTTCAACGGCAAGAAATTTAATAATAATGCGCTACACAACGTGGGGATGAACCTCTCCCTCACTCATTGTATTTACAACCGACGAACGGCGAGAACGGAATTCGTTTAAGCGCAGGAAGTCACGTGATATCCCCACCTAACATGTCTAAAAGTATGCGCACACTACCGACGCCCTCATGGCGACATGATAGAAATTCCGGTTCATATTTAATTTACCCTCGTATATTTGCATATTTAATAATTGATTTTTCATAATCTTAACTAATTATTAAGTTAGTTATGGACTTATTTAGAAACAATAATATTGCTTTAAAGGCCCTCAAACATTTGCGACAATGTAGGGAAGCCCCAATCTCAAGAAGAAATACAAAATCATGACTTTAAAATGTTACACTTTAGGTGGAATTGTCTTTTGAACAATTATAAGAAAAATTGAATCTGAAAATGTCTTTAACAAACCACGTTATTTTTTCATATTATTTTCACAGTGAGTACACCATTTATCATGAACTACTTAGAAAACAATTGTATCATTGCTAGAGGTTCTAAGTATTCCCTACCTATCAATATGGGTCTTGTAGTAGTTTGTTTAACTTTTGGCACCCCATTTGGATGTGCCGTTTTTAAACAAAGGGCTGAATTGGCTTTTGACAAATTAGAACCAACATTGCAAGTAAGTGAAAACTGGGACGGAATAAAATTTAATGCATGTGCTTCTTGCTTTCGCACTGAAACGGTTTATTAAAATTCTTTGATCACTTTAATCTAGGAAGTTGGAAAAACACTTTTTGTACCAATAACAACAAACGGAATTAATAAACAACACCCACCAACAAGCTGCTAAATATTTTGAGTTGGAGAAATGTTAATGATAAATCGACCAAAAAATCCCACATAAACCTGAAATTATCCTAGGTCTTTACTTTTGTTTATGAATCCATCGCTTCAAACGGAAAAAATAATAATCTTTTCTGCAACACTCTTTATTTTTTAAGACAGTTAATCTTTTGGGGATTTGATCTGGTTAAATGAATCGGTTTAAACCGCAACTAAAAAAATCAAATCTCGTTAATAAAGAACAATTTTGTAATATACAGGTGCTGATAAAACCTACAAGACAAAAGCTTTTCCTTTTGTTGAAAAATAAGGCATAATTTTTAATAGAAATGAAAGAATTTAAACGAGTTGCAGCAGGAAAGGTTTTGATTTTGCCTGTATCCCAATTCCCATCCAAATGAAACCTATTTTCTCCTTTAGTTCTTGCTCCCATTGTCCTGGACCGAATAGAAAGAAGAGGAACATTATGCCGCTATCCATGGATTGCGCTACCCATTGCATTGGGTATTGTTGGTGTCTGTTGTTTTATATTCGTTCCTATTGGTTGTGCTTTGTACAAAAACTGCGGACCCATAATATTCTGTGATCTTGAACAGGAAGTTAGGGTAAGATTTTTTAAAATCGCTTATTTTATTTAACTAGCACTCCACTACATATAGTTATATAAAAACATTTCTAAGCTATATTAATTCAAATGTGATGCACACCGACAAATATCAAACTTTCTACGCTCAATGTACTGATGAAACATCAATTTTCTTACATGAAAGTGATAGTCCTAGTATATTTTTTTAATTTAATGGGGAAAAATAATCCACCCTAAAGTTTTGGAAACATTTTTATATTCATTTTATTTTGCAATCTAGAGTGCCGTGACCCATGCTAAATATTTCTTAAAGCTAGATATCCATTGCGTGAATATCACTCGCGCTACTGTTTCGCGAGAATCACTCGCGACGACGTGTTAGTTATTTCCACTTGACCTTACAATATTTTATATTATATTTATATGTATAATCAAAGCACCAGACGAAATATTTGATAATATAGAGACGAAATAGGGTGAGTTAAGAGTTTGGGCGAGGCAAGCCTGTTTTTCATTTGCAAACTTGAGACACAAAGGGAAATAATCAACGTGAAACACTTTGATGCATTCTAAAAAACCCATTGCTCACTTCGAAAGATCCTCCAGTTTTGCAATGAGGGCGAGATATTCATAATGCGGAACAAGTTTCGCGAAACAGTTGCGTGAATGTTTTGGTACAATGGAAATGCAGCTTAAGCCATCAAATTAACAAAAAAAGTGACAGCAATTAATGACGAATCTACCAAAATGTTCATTTTGGTTATTAAATCACTATCGAAATTTCTTTGGATTTATTTGGGATTGGTCGTAGTATTTTAAATTACGAAACAAAAGAACACAAATGCTTCGTTTTAACTTGGCTGCTGATTTAAAAAAATCTTGGAAATGTTTTTGTACACTCAAGGTGCGACATATTTACAGGGTATTGCTTATTATTGCCCAGCTTTACAGCTTACTACCATTAATATTTAATTACTGAAATAATAACTCTATTGATTTATTGATTTCTGTGATTTTGTAGGAACAAATCAAAAAAACCGTCAAACCAACACCTCAGGTAGTGTACTTCAACAAAGGACTTTGAGGAATTCGTTTAAAATCAAGGGAAGGCAACTAGCAATCTTTTGACAATAACAGTGACAATAGTAATATTACAACGAAGACAATAGCAAATTAATAAAAAGTATAATTTCTACTCGAGTGTTTTTATTTAAATCGCTATAATCGAATCATCTGGAAATTCACTAGGCTGGACAGTCCTCCAGGCGGTCAACATCACTTCACTGGGAGATCTCCCCAGGTCTACTGAGTTTGGTATGTCAGGTAAAGCGATCATATAACCTGTAAAATTAGGAGTTGAGTCTGTATGTTGGAATTAAAACTATTATCTATCTACCTGGAAACCAGGGTGGCATTTGGCTCCCTCTCAATTGGATTCTGTTTATATACTGAACTGGATCCGCTTCTAAAAAGTATTCTATTCCATTTTCTCGCATTTCTGCCTTAACATCAAGCTCAGAAATGTTAGCAGGCTCAACTTCATCGATAGGGGCTGCTCCAACTGTCTCAGATAAGGGCCTTAGATCTGAAGTAACGTATGTATTAACAGTGGAAAAAGATATTATTTGAGTTTATTTATAGAAAAAGTTCCTGAATACTGACTTTGGAGGGCCACAGACAGGATATTGAAGTTAAGCACGTACTATTTGCTTTTAATAAAAAATGTACATCTAAAACACATGCATGCGACCAAAAGAGGCTCTTGAAGCTAATAAAAATCCTAATAAACGAATCAGCACATCCCATTACCCTCAGTTTCCTTGCAAAATTATTTTTTCTGAGGATCCGTTTAAAAATGTTAGAAATCACCCTCAGATGTTTCCATCTTACTTTTTAAGTTGATATGTGTTTTTTGAGAAATGATCTACGGAATAGAATTTCAGTACAGCATTGTCTCCTTTAAACCAACTTCATTAAGAAGCCACACATTGCTAATAACGGTTCTTTCTCCCCTCATGACACTGACTAGCTTTCATCTGATTGTTTCAAAGGTTTCAATGTCCTCTATGGTCCTAAAATGACGCCACTTGAGGTGACTTTTAATCTGGGAAAAGAAAATGTCACAAGGACTCAAGTCAGGTGAATAAGGAGGCTGAAGAACCGCAGGAATATTTTTACTTGCTAAAACTCGTTTATAGAAATGGCTGTGCGACAACTAATACAATATCCAGTTGTTCTTAATACTTGGTTTCACATGCATGCCCTTTTTTTGAAGTTTTTCATTCTAGTCATCAAGCAATGATCTGAACACGCACAAGTTCCTGCATTTCATCGAATTTCTAAGATAAAGGCCTTCAGCTGCATGGTTCATTCTCAGTCCATTCTCTTCCTTTCGAGGGCGCCTTAAACAACCGAAAAACGCGGGTTCTTGAAAAAACACGCCGTACGCATGTTAAAGTTTTGCAAAGATTTCATTGAACTGTGTCCAAGTCTAAGGCAAAACTTGTTAGCAAATCATTGCTCAAAAATTATTGTCAAAGTCATTTTTAGAACCCGCTAGTATAAAACCTGTTTACAAAAATAATAGCAAAGGACAAACAAATTACTCTAACAAGTTCGGTGGAACGGACTGGTCCTTGGTTATCTTCAAAAATTAAAATACAAATCTTGTTCCCTGAAGCCAAGAAAGATTAAAAAACACAACAAAGGCTGCTCTAACGCAACCCTGTTTTCGTAAAATTCGTAAAATTCCACCCACAGGGCTTCCGGGTTGTTTATACTTCTAACGGCAAATTAAATTTGCTTTTGGGTAGTATAAAGGATAAAGTAGAGCAAATGGATAAGTCCGGTGTTTACCAAATTTCATGTAGGGATTTTCCTCAAAGGTATGTCGGGCAAATTAGACGACATCTTAAAATCCGACTGAAGGAACATTTGGCTCATTTGAGATACATGCTTTTGAATTAGATCATCGGATAGATAATAATATTGAATTGTTAAGAGTAGTAAATAAGAATTATATGTTAAATGGATGTGAAAGCTTAGCCATCCATGAGGCTGGAGACAACCTTATGAATGATTGCGATGGGCCTTTAGGCAATTCATCTCTGTTAAAAATAGTTAAGGTCGATCGATAAGGAATTGTGACACTACGACGTGTATGATTTGATGCGCATGCGCGTTCGGATGCGGTCGATCATGCACGAAGTGAATATTCTTAGTATATAAGGGTAAATTTTAAGATTAGGTGTTAGTTTCTCTCTGAAGATGACAGCTTGGCTGTCGAAATGCGTTAGAGCAACCTTTGTTGTGTTTGTTAATCTTTCTTGGTTTAAGGGGACAAGATTTGTATTTCAATTTTCCAACAAGTTCGACTTTACAGTAAAGATGCAACATGTTAACCAGTGTTGCCAGTCTGATTACTTTATTTACACACCCAGTAATTTGACAACGCATTTCAAATGCTTCAATTTTCGACATCCATACCGTTTCTCATGTCGACATGGTTTGCTGGTTTGTGCAAAATTCGATTATTTAAAAAAAATGCAATTGTAAAAAGGGTAATTTCAAGGAAAATACCAAGTTTCGAAAATAAGCTTTTTCTGAAAGTTATCAAAAAAATCAGGATTTTTTTCTCGAAGAAAGTTATAATTTAGCTTTTTTTTTAATTTCAAGTTTAAAGTAGACATTTTAAGAAGTCTTACTTAAATTGTCCTTGGAAATTCCAAGTTTGGTCTCGAAAATAATCGAAATTTTGAGAATAGTCTATTTCTGAAATATTTTTTTAAATTGTTGTCCTTATTTACTTTACTAGATTCGAAATTTTAAAGGTTTTCGTAGAATTTAGATTTGAAACTAAAAATTTGACCTTTTTTTCGAAATTTTGAAAAGCTTTGGAATTTCGAGAAAAATTTGAAATACCCAATTTCTTCAACAAAGCAAACAAAATCTTTTTTTGATTTTTTTTTCTATTTTTTTGAGCCGAAATTTTGTTATTATGTTATTTAATCTTTTGGTTTCTAAAATATTCATCTTATAAAACTTTTTACAAATTTCTGCAACTTTTTCTTTGATTAAATTTTTTTTGTTTACTTTGAAATAGCATAATTTAAATTCGATATTTTAGCTTTAGTTTTGAAATCTTGATATTTGCTTCGAAATTTGTAACCTTGAATTATCTTGATCACCAAAAATACAAATCTCGAGATTTAAATGTCGGTAACAAATTGTAAAGTCAAGTGCTGATTGTAGGAAAAAATCGAAATTTCGAAAAAAATTCTTCTCAACGGAAACTCGGTTCATAAAATAAGTCTTTTTTTAGGTGTTTTTGAATACCTTTAAAAAAAGATCAAAAAAAAATTAAAATATCATAAGTTTGAGAATAAAAAGAAATTAAGAGTTTAAGATTCCAGTAAAAAAATTGCAGTTTTGACAAAAAGTTAATTTTGGAGAAAAAGTAAAACTTCTCTTGGGACGATCATGTGCGCGCTATTGCCAAGTCCGCCTCTCAGAAGCTAGGCTTTCTTTTTAGAACCAAAAGTACTTCACATCCAATCAACTACTGACACTATACAAAGCTCAAGTAAAGCCAACAATAGAATACTGTTCTCATGTTTGGAGTTCAGTCCCAAAGCACACTTTAGCTCTTTTGGATTCAATTCAAAGAAGAGCGATTCGCCTAATTGATGAGGAGAGTTTGACCGATTCTCTTGAAACACTAGAGC